>JANCMC010022980.1:741399-828770 GCA_024363005.1 Charaxes varanes | reverse complement strand
GGTAGCCAGGGGATTAGGTGCTTCGGCTTACATTGGCCAAGCCCAATACCACGCTCAGCCGATCCGATCCACCGAAGATTTAGTCCATTTTTACCCGACTACGCCAGAAGGAGGGTTATGTTTTTCATTTTCATCATTTCCAAATTTAATTGGGACCCTAAAGCCTTATTGCATTTTGGATTGCGACGCGTCTTGGTCCTAAGAGAAATAAAATAAAATGAAGGAATTTTGGCGTTAAAGGATTTTTTTCCTAGTATCAAAATAAAGGACTTCATAAAAGCCATATGTTTTAATGTAGTTGAAAAAAAAAATGCTTAAACTATAAGCAGTCTAATTTAGTATATTTTTTTTTATATTCTTCTTGTATTGTCTATTATTAATATAAATTTGGCAAAACCATAATATTCGGCTCGAAAGTGCTCCATAATTTCTATTAATATCTCACCTATATTTGGGTATACCCAATTGGCAAACGTGTAAGCGACAACAAGCGATAGAGAGGCCTAACTGTTCCGCGTTATCACCGTACGTAAACCGAATTTAAATAAACTTTTTTTTATAGATAGATTTAGCCTTTATTATGTCAGTTGTAATTATTATTTGTAAGGTGGTTTATATAATAAAAGTATATGACTTAACTTCAATCAAAAGCTCATTGTAATCTGTGTTAAATGTCTTCCATTATCGCCGCCATGATAATGATGACGTAAGACGAATGGCCGGTCGCAATTGCGGCAGTAAGTCGCGATAGCAGTGCGACCATCATTGATAACAGAATGATTAATTTCTATTGGTCGTTGTTATGGCAGAAGTGCTTTAATCGTCATCTGAGACCTCACTGTCCTAACCAGGACATTATTTTGCGGGGACACGCAGTGCCCCCAAAGATTTATACCGGAGCCAGACACAGCTCAAAGTGTTTGTCCATTTTTGACCTTGAAGTCTGCCACTTCAGCTTGCTAATTCTGTATGTTATGTCGGTAACTCTGGTTCTCTGTCGGATAACCTCGTTGCGGATTCTATCTTTCGATTAATCATTAATAAAAAAAATCTTTTTGCGCTGTCTGAATCAAACCGAACCTCTGTCCTTTTCTACACAAAAAAAGGACATGCGCCGCCATGTCGAATAACTTAGTAGATAAACATATCAGCTGTCAAACTACAAGCTTGTGTCAAATACGACTGCCACAAATGTGTGTTTTTTAATCATATAGAAATTTATGTTAAATTAATTGACGAAATTATGATAAAAGCGATATATGAATCTACAAATAAAATACGACTTGGTTTATCTCCTCGACTGACATTAATATTTCGTTTGTTTAAAAAAATCCGTAGCACTACAAGGAACTCTTATAGTTCCGCTTGGTCCGCCGATCTGTCCGTCCGTCTGTCTGCCCGCAAATTGGTCCTACCATATTGAACGGAAATTTACGATAGGACCCCTAAGTATGAGTCTTCATTAACTTGTAACATTTTTCTGGAGGGATGGACAGCGATGCAGATGTATCGCTGTCCATGCGAACCTTCGGATATAAAAAAGGTTTTATAAAACCATATGATAAAACCTTTGTTATTGCTTCTTTAGAATACCTTGTCTAATAAATATATAAATGGAAGATATTCGCGAATTTTTCGTCTAGTTCGTACATCATTCACACAATCTTTATCATGGCTATATTTCAACGGGTCTTAGAGACTTGGGACGTGGTAAGGGCCAGGACACACTAGCAACTTTTCTCAACGGTTGCTTAGCATCTCGTTCCATAGCTCTTTGATGCCCGTGTATTGATAAAATGTTTTATTTATATTTGGCTGGCCCGTTGGCGCAGTGGGCAGTGACCCTGCCTTCTGCTCCGGGGGTCGTGGGTTCGATTCTCACCTCGAGGTCGTGAGATTGTGGAGATTTCGGGGATGAGGTCAGACGGCAGGCGCTCATCTTAACTCGTCCCAAAGCCACATCCTCTGCAATTTAAGCGGACGCTCGTACTATACGGGAATACCGCTAGATACACGAAGAAATTAAATGTCGCATATAAACGGTGTAAACGTGCTACAATGAAATTTTCTTAAGGGTTTCCCCTTTGCGAACACACGTATCAACATGTATATTACAAGATGACATACAAAGGGATATGGGGAGTCCTTGGCAGTAATTCGTTTACCAAAGCCCTTCACATACCTTACAAATTCAATATCAATGACTTATGGGCACAGCAGCTCAATTAAAAAAAGGGTTTGCCATAGTCCTTTTATATTAAAACTAGCAGTTCCGCGCGACTTCGATCGCTAAATTAAGCTTGCGTCCTCCTTAACCTGGCCCTATCAAATAATCCTTTCTTAGTGTATGTCAACTAACTTATATTTGATATCCGACCTCTTCCGTGTTTCGGAAGAAAATATGGTCCTAGAATGTCTGTCAAATTTACCTTATATACATACATGTTGCTAAGTCCCTCTAAAGACGACGGGCTACTAATAAACGGACGGCTAATAAAAGGATATATAGAGTTAGCAGTGCCCGCAACTTCGTCCGTGTGAAATTAGGGACAAAAAAAATAAAATCAATTTTAGTGTCATGATATGTAGCCTACCTCGATAAATGGGCTATCTAACACTGAAAGAGTTTTTCAAATCGCACCAGCAGTTCCTGAGATTATCGCGTTCAAGTAAAGAAACAAATAAACACTTCGGCTTTATACATTAGTCATACCGGAGCCAGACATAGCTTCATTTGAATGATCATTTCAATGACCGTGTAATGTGGCTGGGTACTTTGTGTAACTTCACAAAGTTTTGTAGAACTTTGTAGACTTCAAGGTCAAACATTTATGTGGGCTATATATAATAATAAATAAACACTTCTAGATACCAATAATATTGTGTTTATAAAAATAAGTCTACTGCGGCGACTCTTTTTACTGGCAAACAGTCTATACTGCCAACTTTTCTCATTAGTTGCCGCAAGTCTCATCTTGGAATATTGGAATTATTCGAAACGAAAATTGATTCCAACCGCAACGTTCAAACCTAGTGCTCTTATTTTGACAAAAGTGGATTTTATTTTTATCCGCATCCCAAAAAAGGTAACTTCTCATTGGAACTATCTTTCCTCCTTCCAAACCTTTTGTTCTGTTTATGTAGAGTCTTATTTATTGAGAAGATACGAGTGTATAAGCTTAATTAAAAACTATAACCAATAAATAATAGGAATAAACTACAGATCGCTAGCTGGTCGATATTCGCCCACAAATGTGTAGATTTGGATACTTTTTTTTTAAATTAGATTCTTATGTCTCACAACTTAAGTGATCAATCAAAAACAAAGCGGCTCTTGTTGAAAAATTTACCAATTTAACAGCATTATATTATTAAAAAATCGTGGTTTTGTAAAATTAAAAAGGGAAAATGTAAAAATTCAATGGGGATATCAGTATACTGAACCGTGTTCATAAATGAAAAATCAAATCAAAGCGTTTTAATGGCACTAGAAAAGAAAATAGACAGAGTATCTGCTATAGATTCCAAGAATATATTCATTTCAAATCTTGAGACTTGCAACTGAGTTGTAAAATTTTATAAATTTAAAAAAATATTTGCTTAGTGATTTTTATAATGGAATGGTGAAATTTTCTTCTAACTTTATTTTATATATTTTCTGTGCCTATTGTTCGATCCACTGTTAAATTGAAACTAATGGACTATTAAGAAATAAATTCTAACAACGACAATTCTGCTATTTGGTATGTGTCAAAATTTAGTTTTTATTTCATTCTAAGACACTAATCTTATTTTCTACGAATCGAAGGCGTTGACCTCGCCTGTCAAAGCGACGATATCAACCAGTGTTGCAAATTGATAAAAAAATATAAACAAGCGCAAAACCAACGAAAAAAATTACGACAAAAATGTAGCCAGTTGTTTTTTTTTGTAACCTGTTTCTTTTTTTTACAACCAGCGGCACAAATAAAATAAATAAGCAACGAAGGCTAATTATTGTGATATATAACAACTGTAAAATAATAAAAAAAAATCATGTTAAGTATCGAATCTTTTTGGGCACGATTCAGTACAAAATTGTAATTAAGTATTTGGCTGAGTCGAAAAAAATATATGAAGTCACAAGATGTATCTCGCGAGTTCCTCCGCAGATGCCACCCTTATCACTAAGAGGTTTAAAAAAGTTTATGACCGATTCTCGGACCTACTAAATATGCACAAAAATTTTCATAGAAATCGGTCAAGCCGAAATTTTACATAAAACAATTAAATGAAACTGCGTGTTTTTTAGTGTGTGGTGTCCACCTATGGAGGGGAGGGGGGGGGGGTTGATAAAAACTGTGACAAGTACCGGGGAGCTGTTAAAAAATCGTAAAATTCGCGTGAATTCATGTTATTTTGTTTTAAAGATTGATTTGATGATATAAAGGTGCTAAGGTACGTATCCAATACTTCGCTCCGATTTTTTTTTAAATAGAGAGTAATAGAACTATGTTTTCAAATCCAATCAATTCATAAATTTATTGGATTATACGTTACTATTTATACTTTAAAGCATTATTATCAAATATCGATTATTTACTTAGTAAAAAAACTCATTAAAGTCATTTGGATATAGTACCACCATCACTGCCAACTTCTCGGGGTGTGCCACTAAATAATAACAACTGTTATTCAGGCATAAAGTAAATAGTGATATTTTATTAAATTAGTCTGTATCAAAAAGCTAAGTGTCATATCTCACCGAGACGCCAAGGCTACGTAGCCGGCGACGTCGCCACGGCGTCTCGGTGAGGTAGGGCTCTTGGATTCTTTTCTAGGCTCAGACAAATTACCTTGACTTCAGAAGAAAATGTTCTATTCGGTTCGCAGTCTCTGCGCCAAAAGGAATAAAGTTTGTCTTTTATAATATTAATAGTATTAATAAATTTAAAAATGTAAGATTTTAAATTTTTATCTGGCAACACAGTGAACTACCAGTACATGCCTTTATATTCAATTGTAGCTATATCTATGAATAAATGTGATATAATTTTATCTTAAATATTCGTAAACTAGATTCATCCCATTTGTGTTTATAATAATCGTGATTATATCTTCTACATTTAATATTTGTGATAGTCGATATTTAATACAATTTCTAATCAACAGACCAGTGGCTTTGTTAATGAGTCTATACTAAGTATATAAAAAAATTATGATATAACCTTTTAATCTTGTAAAAAAAGTTAGTCGAACTTACTCATTCGTCCCATACAAAACATCACATCTCTAAAATGATCAGATGTAAAAAAAAAATTACAAAAGTATTATGCAAACTTACATTACCAAGTTTTATTGCACAATATAATTAAGTATAGTTTTAAGTTCTATATATTACTATGCTAACTTAAGATTGGCTTTATGTTTTTTTTTATATATTCCAAGGTGTATGTACGTACACTGAATATTTATGTTCAATCAATTCCGGAAAATATATCGTTTATACAATCAAGTGTGTACAATGTTTTTCGGGTTCTCTAGGACCCAAATACCTTTAGGGTGCTTGCAATGTATCGAAGCTGTTTATTTGATTGGCTTTTTTTTGCTGATGTTGTACACACAACTTGCGCCAAATGAAGCGTCAGATACGCCAGAGTTTTTGGTTGGTTTAATATATACCATAACGAACTAAATAATTTAAAAAAAAATGTAACTTATATTGCAACTACGTTCGAGTGGGAAGCCAATATATCGACTATTCTTGAACTGCTGGCGTGGAATTAGTCGTATTTGAAAATATGTTATAACAGTTGATAGAAGAAAACCAAGCATAGCAGGTCAATTATCGGCACCTATTATATCTGTGCTGGCATACAACCCTAGGTATTTCTCTCGAAGTGACTGCTTCAATAAATGTTAAGTTACATTAATGTCAAAGGTTTAACAATATCCATCAAAATAAGTGTCCATTAAATATATGTAATAAGTTAAGAAGGGTTTTAATATTCTAAAGCCGGAGCTAGATATAGCTCAAAGTGTATGTACATTTTTGTCCTTGAAGACTACAAAGTTGTACAAAACTTTGCACAGCTACCCAAAGTCCCCGAACACACTGCATAATCATTGAAATGATTATTCAAATGAAGCTATGTCTGGCTCCGGCATAAGGCGCGCAAGCAACGTATCTGTAAGCCTCCTGTCATATATTGGCGTCGGTAGACAAGTATCATGAGTTACCGAGTGCGCTTTTAGCCCCTATCATCAAAGTACAAAAGTACAGATTTCAAGGTAGCATTATTATTGCCGTTGCATCTAACTTTGCAACCTTTTTCTCTTGAGTTAGTTTAAATCTTAGGTAAGTACTGAGGAGTATTTATTAGTTGCGTTGCATTAAGCGATCACAACGACCACCCTCAAGAGGGGAGGCGATTCTAACGTCAGCAATTACGTCATCAGTGATATTTTCGCCGCAATCGTGGGCGGCGTTGTGTTTGCTTATTTTTATTTCAACGTAGCCTTTTGAGATACTTTCTAGAACTGTCAGTGATATTCTTTTATTCCACATACGACAACTGTGTTACTGTGTATGATATTGTCACAAAATGTTCCATAGAATACGCTTCTTAAGTCAATTGTCAAATTGTATAACAAAATCATGCCTTAGTAATTTATAATTAAATCCCATTATTATAATGTATATTAAATGAATATATAATAAATATTATTAACATTTATACAATAAATGCTGGGAATTTTATTTTTACCTACCCTGAAATATTAAGTTACACTTCAATTTTCAAGACAAGGCAATGCAGTGATTGCAGTCCACGATATAAACAGCCAACAATATTACATAATAGTAATTAAGGAGGCGCCACATCAGTATCATGGTAAATTTTAAAGGTTATTATTGGTGAATTCATTGCTACCTTCATACCATGCCGCACCGTTCTCGGAGGTTATTGGTTAATTCATCTACCATTCTACATTCATACCATATCATTTGTCTATACTAGCGCCATTCTGGACGGTTTTTGAACTATATTTATATATAATTTTGGACACTTTCAACTTTTTTTCCATAAGACATATTACCCCTTAGAATACTCCTTAGAGTATTCTACATAGTTTTAAGAATCGTTAACTGGTTTACACACTCGTACAACTATAAAGGTATTGACAGACTGAAGGTAAGAGACATAAACAAAAGAATTAAAATTATTTCATAACATTTATTTAAAAGTAAATCGATCACATAATTCGAGATATGTCTATGATATACTATAGTATAAAGTCATGTATATTAGTGTAAAAATAATCACAACTTACAATCTACGGGTAAATATTCAACAATCTCTTAATAAATTATTTATTATCAAGCGGATCTCCGCAAGAAACAAAACAAGACTGTCCAGCTTGTGAAGTTTAGTTTCAGGTAAAATCTGTTCAAATATTTTTTTCGTATGTTTCTTTTTCTACACGATATGAATTTTTAAACAAACAATAATTTTAATAAATAATTATATTTTTTATGTCATAAACGACAGTCTTGTTTTCTCTGTGGAGATCAACCTACTAGAGATCTTTCAATTGAAAAAGGAATGAAAAATACCGAAGTGTAACAAATAAAAAATACGTTACAAAATTGATATATTTTTAAAGCATACATCAGAATACAAAATAATACCAAAATTTGTTTTTATCTATTGGTTGCTGCCTTTTTTAAAAGAAGGGACTCCAGAAATATCATCACTCTGAAATAAAAATATAATAGTCTAATCAATTTAGACTAAAGAATAATCCAAAATACATATAAGTTCTGAACTCTTGGAATAAGACTAGTGTCCAGAATGATATTCTGAACAACATATCAAAATAGGTACATTCAAAAGTGTATCTAAATTATTTATTAATTTAATAATAAATATATACAGGACTACATGACACACGGACATCTGTTCCAAACATAATATGCCTGTGTTATAGATAACAGATGATTGTTACACGCAAATATTTTCTTTTGTAGAAATATATAAATACATCCATATAGATAATACACCCAGACTCGAGGCGGGAATCGAACCCACGACCCCGGAGCTTTCACTTTTATACATTACTAGTTGTACCCCGCAACTGCGTCTGCGTGGGCTACTCTTGTCACTTAGCGGTTCAGAAGACAGTAAACGATCGATTCTCATAACTACCAAATATACACAAAAAATTTTATAAGAATCAATCAAGCCGTTTCGGAGGAATTTGGACAACAAACACTGTTAGAAGAGAATTGTGTATGTATATATATATTATATACGGAAAATTTGTCGCAAGTTTTATATAGTCCTAGATTAACGCGCTGTATTTATAGACTAGTTGTTACTTGCAACTTCGTCCTCCTAAAATCAGGTGACTAAAATTTACAGTGATGATATACAGCCTATAGCCTTCCTCAATAAATGAGCTATCTAACAATGAAATAATTTTTCACATCGAACCAGTAGTCCCTGAGGTTCGCGCGTTCAAGAAAACAAACAAACTCTTCAGCATTATATATTATTATATATATGTATGATAGTGTCGCTGCCGATTCTGGGCGTCTGCCAAACTTTCGACAATGCACGACTTTAAATAGACCGACGAAGTGAGTACGATTTTTATTTCGACAAAACATAACTTTGAGTTCGATGTTTAGATAATTTGAAACTGTTGATGAACTTCATTTTTTTCATAGACAGCGATTAATTTCTCTGCGTTAAAATACGTAGTACTCAAATTATATTTCATATTAAATTTTAATCAATTTGTGTTTAAAATGATTACATAGAGAACAAATAAAGTCTATCCATGGTATTATACATATTAAGAAAATTCTAGCTTATTATTGTTGTGATGTCTCATTTAATTTTTTTTTTAAATATATATAATTGTTTATGTACACCTCGATAGCGGTCGAACACATGATATCATGAAATAAAGGAAATTTGAATTTGAATATGAAAACTTTATTAAATTCTAATATTTAAAGAAACTATTTGTATTAACTTTGATTCGCCTCCCAACATTTCTTGGCCACTTTTTGGAAACTCTCCCCGTGGGCTATACTTTGGTTGTCCTAGAAATTAGGAAGAAAAGAAATTGTTAGAAAGTGTAAATGTCATAATTATTTATTAAAATATAAATCGCATGCTTAATCGTAAACTGACCTAACTCAGAAAAGCTGACTTTTGGGAAATCGCAAAAAATGAGTCATTTATGACTTATTCCGCTTGTAATTCGATAAAAACGAAATTAAGTATCAAATTCATTTATTTATTTATTCATTTGCATCATGCAAATAATTCCAATTCCACTCCAATCAAAAAAGTACAAACCTACTTATTGAGGTCAAGAACTTATCAATAAATAAAGTACATAGACGAATTTTTATTAATTAAATACATGAAGGAAATTCTTAAATAAGTTTACCTTTGTCGTAGTATTTTTTTTTCAAAATGAAGATAAAAATTTTTGTGCATGCTTTTTGAAATAACGTTTCTTTGTCAATGGTATATGGATTTGTTGTATTTGAAATAATGAAAGACATTGAAATATTCCATATACATAAAATTGTATGAACATATTAATAATAAGAGTGATCAAGAGCTTGCCTAGACACGCTTATTAAGGGTTCCGTATCTGATATATGAATAAAGATAATCGTTAAATCACTACAAAAGTTGTTGTCCGATTTCGCTCAAAGTAATTTTCTTAATGAGGTTTTATGTAATGTATGTCCTATATGAAAATTTTTAAGTCTCTACATCTTATAGTTTAGAATTTCTAGATGGAAGACCATATTGCGAACCGACAGACGAACGGACGAACTGAGAAAAACTATAAGGGTTTTTGTTAGACTACGGAACCCTAAAATATAATCATCTCTTTCTCTGATGCATCACAATAAGGCTGTTTATTTTTTGTTTGTTGTTAAAAATCTATCGACAAGAAAAGGATGAATATATGCAATTATTAAAAAAATAATGTCGATGTTACAAACAGACCCTTCACTTTGTTTTACTTATTTATGACACACAAACAGAATATGACATCACTTATGCTAACATAAAAAATATCAAACTTGTGGACTCGCCATATTCCATGTGTGTGTGTACGACTACAGCTACATACATCTTTAGCGTCCTTACAATAACAAAATATTTAGTTCTATTAAGCTTAAAATATTATTTTATTAACAAAAAAAAAAATATTAATTAAACTTATTTAAGAGACTCAAGCCCAATCAAAATTGTCTTTAAAAATGAATTAAATTTATTGTTAAATAAGTCCAGTTCCTTATTATGAGAGCTTCAATTTTATGTATAGAATTACGATGAATATATTTAATTATTGCTCCTACACCATATTGCAGCACAAACATTGCAGCTGCGTGTTAAGTTTCCAGGCCGTTAGGCTTCTGTTGAACTGTGAAGTTGAGAATTTGGGGTTACAACAGTTTACGTGGGAGGTATCGATATATAAACTAGCTGTGCCCGCGATTTCATCCGCGTAAAATGAGTTAAAAAAATTGATTCAATTTTAGCGTGATTAAATAGCCTTTAGTCTGTCTTGATAAATGGGCTATCTAACACTGTAAGAATTTTTCATATCGGACCAAGAGTTCCTGAGATTAGCGCGTTCAAGCAAACAAACAAACTATTCAGCTTTATATATTAATATATAGATAATAGCTGTTTCTTGCGACGTCGTCCATGTAAAACTGCGAGAGCCCTTAGACCTTAATATAGGTCTATCAAAAAATCCTTTATTAGCGGATGTCTACTATCTGTAAACTAACATTGCAAATTTCATCGTTGTATGCCCGGGGTTTTCGAGATTTATATTTGTGTAAGACTTTTTCGCTTTTATTTATTTTATTAGGAATTATACGTATATTATCTAACACAGAAAGAATTTTACAAATCGGACCAGTGGTATCTGAGATTATCGCGTTCAAATAAACAAACAAACTCTTCAGCTTCATATATTAGTATAGATTAATGATTTGAAACTTTATTTTTCATGGTCTATTAATATTACGATATTAAGCTTGTAACGGGTACGTGCCACAATATTTTTGTCGTGTCGATATTGGGCATGAATCCATGCAATTGAATATTTCAGTGATCGTAATTCCGTTAAAATAAATTGTACCTCTTATAATATAAATAGAATATCACACCTATGATTTCAAAGTTTGAAAGTATACAAAGGAAATTATAATAAGGTTTAGAGAAAGAAATTGCAAGATATGCGTTGTGTTAGATAATAATTATTTACAGAATAAAATTATGACCTGCAGAAGATTTATTAATAACCACGTTACGAGTCATGATGCGAAACTATGTGGTGTAGCAGGGTACGCTGTGCTTTACAACTTAAAAATTTGACATAAAAGTTAAAAATCCAGCATTTTCCACACTGCATTCATCGGTAAGTAATAAGTTTAGAAAAATACTATAATTTTTACCGAAAAAAATATTCTTATCGTGTGTCCTTTCATGCTTTTTATCACAGTCAAGTTCTTTTAAAATTATTGGTATCCAGGACGACAGTGCAAGGGTTTGAGGTTTAATATTGAACCTCCTTACGGATTTAAATTCATCCTTATAATGTTAGGCTGTGATATCGATTCTTCTTCTATCGATAAAATTAATTATATGATCTTATACTAATATATACAGCTGAAGAGTTTGTTTGTTTGTTTGTTTGCTTAAACGCACTAATCTCAGAATCTGATTTGAAAAAGTCTTTCAGTGTTAGATAGTCCATTTATCGAGGAAAGCTATAGGCTATACATTATCACAATAAAATTTTTCACGTAATTTTACGTGGATAAAGGGGCCAACAGCAAGAACCACACAAAAAAGATGCATGCGGCATTCCTGTTTCAGCTAGCAAACGGTACAGACCTTTTGTGAAGTCATAACGCTTATCTATTTTTGTAAGAATTATCTTAAAAGAGTTTTTTGCTGGTTCTTTTCGTGATTCAATTTGTTCGAACCAGTAAAAATAAGTGAGCAATAAAATACATTTATTAAAAGGCGAAACTGAGTTTCGATCTTGTAGCGGCCGCTACAAAACAAGATGGCAATGATGTCGAGTGGAAAAGGTTACACCGAAGCAAACCAGATGGCGCTTTACAGTACAAACACTGAAAATTCTCCATACGTACTAACTCACTCTAGCGAAGTTTCTACTTACAGTTATTATGTATAGACCTTCCGACGAACAAGGCCGCGTCGCGGCCGCCCCGGGCAACTCCAACTAGCCCGGATACGAAGATCTTCCTTTGCGGTAGTTGAGCATATATTTTAGAAATATTAAATGCATATAGATAATACACCCAGACTCGAGGTGGGAATCGAACCCACTACCCCCGGAGCGGAAGACAGGGTCACTGCTTACTGCGCCAACGGGCCAGTCCTGCGTGTTCAATACATTTATTGTAGTTGTGTCTACCGCGCTATTGTATTGCATCCCAAATGTTTGTTACAGCGCAACCTACTGATTTTCACTACATTATGAGGAGACAAATTAGCTCTTTAATGCAAAGAGGGCGGTCCAGTTCCAACAGCATCAAGAAAAACTGGCACGAAATTGAATAAGCATTTTGTTGGAACACTGATTAGATAAATTTATCATTGTTTTGACAAAATGTTTATATTAATTATATAAAATTAAGAATGCGTACTCTTTTTGTTTTTTGTTTTTATTGTGATTTTGTTACTAACCTTACACCTAAGTTACTAGTATTACTAACAACTAGCCAAAGATACCTTAATGAATTAGGAATTCCACGGCATCATTACTTATTACGTAGTAGAAAATGGAGTCACTTCCCGCCCATGTACGCATATATTTTTTAAACTACGCAACCAAATTTAATACGGTTTTCAACAATAAATAGAGCGATTCAAAGAAAAGATTTATATCTATAATACATGTTATAGAAGACAACAGCCGAAAATTACAATGATTTGTAACGTGATATCGTAAAAAACGTATTTTTGTGTTCTTAAATTGTGTCCGCTGACTAAACCTTACGTGATAGATCCAAATAACGTGGCACGGAATTGTATATCTTAAAAAGATCTATAAAAGAGTCATTTATGGGATATTTCTATCTCCTAAATATAGCCCGCAAGAACCATTTTTATCTTTTACATATGACAAAAAATAAAGAACTAATAACGAAGCTATTTTAAAAGAATACCCAATTAATCCTTATCCAATTAAATACACTAGATACGTTGTACATTTTATGCAGATCAAAATTGCCTTTTACTGTATATCGTTAAAGTGAATAACTTAGGAGATATGAGAGATTTAAATATTTAAATTATCATAAGAGCGGCCGGGCGATAGTCTGTGCGGTACGCGACCAATAGATGGCGCTATGTTTTTATGGTGTAAGCCAACGGTCGGATAGGACAACGTCTGCCGGGTTCACTGTTTCGTTATGCCAGAGCCAGACAGCTTCATTTGAATGATCATTTCAGTGATCATGTAGTGTGGTCGAGGACTTTGTGTTACTGCGCAAAGTTTTGTACTACTCTGTAGTCAAGGAGAAAAAATGTACAAACAGTTTGAGCTGTGTCTGGCTCCGGCATTATAAAAATGGTATGGCTGGTAATAAATGCAGTGGAAACAACAAAAGCATCTAGGTCAGCGAACCGATAACAATAAGTACGCGGGCAGTACGCAATTACAGCGTTTCCTTATTAATTATACTTACTGTACGCCGTATTGACGATAAATTAGTTAAAACATGTAATTTTATTATATGAAAGTATTCTTTACATGAAATAGTTTATCGGGAAGTAAATCTATACACAACATTTCATTGATTATGAAAGTCTTTTCGCGTAATTGAAAAAGATTGTTTCGTTCGTGGAGTGTGAGCAAAATATAACTTTTAATAGTTGAGTACAAATAATTGATGGCTCCTACGTAAAGTGTCGTAAGCCATATTCTCACTTTTGTACGTTTTGTAAATGAGCTTACTGAGTTCTATTAACGGTATTAATTTCAAAGTAAAAATTATCTATTTGTATAATGCAGATACTAACATTAAGGACAAACCGCATTGGTTTTTTTAATGTTAAATTATTAAAAACAAACTTGTAATTTCTTATAAATAAATTAATAAAAGAAAACCTAATAATACTCTATTATAAAGTTCATTTAGAAAACTTAAAAATGGAAAAATGTAGCTTACGACACTTTACGTAGGAGCCGTTGAATCTATTTAAGAATGAGAAATATGAGCAAAAGGTATTCTGGAATGTTAAATATGAGTACAAGGCTTATTAATGTGGAATGTACGAAAATCTAGAACTAGCTTAGAGGTAAACCGAATTAGCTCCTGGAACGTTCTGTGTACTCAACAAACTTTACACTAAGAAACCGTAGCATCATTAAAAGACTATGAAAACAAGCAATGATAATGAAACTACGACTAGTAATTAGGTCGAATTTTAAACCGTATGAATCCGGCTAGACCGGAATACAAAAGTTAAGGCCGGACTACACCTGGATTACGTTACAGACAGGTTTTTTATCAAGACAGCCGTCGTGATAATATAGCCGTGGGCCGTACCGATAACAGCGGGATCAAATTAAACCGAAATAAAAGTAACTTCGTTGAAAAAACTGGAATAGAATTCAGAAAAGTAATAAGAGATTATCTCGATTGAAACGATCTTTATTCGATGAATACAATGCGTAACAAACAAAAATCTTCTACATAAATGAATTTCCAAAATGTATGTACGCGTATAACTTCGGAAGAATTGCATCAAAATCGATAATTCTTTTTTTGTTGCGTTCGTTATTGTCAGGACAAGGTATTTATAGTTAAAACATACTGTATGTATGTCAACATGTTACGGATAATTTCCAAAACAGTTATAAATTAATAGGCAATAACATAGGCTACTTTACTTCTAGCAAAGTAATTAGGTTTTCACAAAAAGATTAATACAACCCTCAAAATATAAAATCACTGTATTCACGCGGGCGAAGTCGCGGGAATCAGCTAGTTATGTATAAAATGATGTTTTCATTTTATGCAAATTATGTTTTGGTCTCGGACTTCGGCCATTTTAGCTTTTCTTCGCATTTTCGACAAGAAGACAGTATTAGAATATAGCTATGACATTTAACTGGAAGGCTGGTTTTAATTTTATTAGCTCGCAGAAAATACTACTACGTGAAGTCAACTTAAACTACGTCAGTTACATAATGCAAGCTTTTATGGATAACAAACTTGTATATATCTTCTGTATATAACATCTTTGATACTAAGGGATAGTTTAGTCATATTATTATAGATACTAAGAGATACTTTAGTTCGCGTGCGAAACGATTGCGTCACATTCGATTGCAGAAAACCCATAAACCTAGACGCATGTTCCAATATACACTGCGAGCGCTGTAAGCTATGACGTTAATTTTATATACTTTAAAGGTTACAGTTTAAAACGGAACGACGTCCAGTATACTGACAACCCCATTCAGTTTTTACATTTCCTTCTTTCAATTTTACAGAACCACTATTTTACAAACCCACGATTTTTTAATAATATAATACTGTTAAATTTAACTGTTATTTCTTTTAACAATAGCCGCTCTGTTTTTTGGTTGATCACGTTATCAAAGTACTGAGACACTGAAACTCATGGTGCAAAATGGCGACTATTTATGACGTCATAAATTATCATAATGCGGCGGCAGTATACTGGCAGCGTATAACGAAATGATTTTATAACCAGTGTGAGCACTGAGCAGTTCTCGCAGTGTATTTCGGAACGTATCCTAGATTTAAACTTTGAAAAACATCAAAAAGTGACAACAGTCATGTATTTTCCTATGTGAATAATGCCACGAGCGATTATAGACCTTATGCAACACGGTTTCTAGATCAGTTATTTCCCTTTGTATACATTTTCTATAGACAATCGAACGCTTTGTTATTAGTTGTGTAAGAGTTTTGTTATGGTAGGTGGCGTGCGAACTAAATCAGGCATTGTTGCCAAACATGGGAACGGCATGACTTTTCCACCGTGTCTGAACTATTAGGAAAGCCGGAAAACCTGTACGTGTATATTTGTCTTTAATACTAGTTGTTACCTGCGGCTTTGCTCACATGGACTTCAATGATTTTGTTAACATTTTTATTTGAACTCTATTTATCTTTACAAAAATTAAAATACTCCTTTTCTTCCTTATAAAATCAGTTAATTTGCAGTGAAAGTTTTGTCAAGACGATTTAGCTGTTTCAGAGATTTAACGGTATAAAGAGGCAGAAAATTTAGACTTTTTTTATAAAGCTGAAGAATTTCTTTGTTTCTTTGTTTACTTGAACTCTTAGGAAATACTTGTCCTATTTGAAAAATTCTTTCAGTGTTAGATAGCGCATTTATCAAGGAAGGCTATATAACATCACACTAAAATTTTACGCGGACAAAGTCGCGGATAACAACAAGTATACAGTAGCTTTTCAACATTAAACGTCACATTGCTATTCCAGTATTTTTACAAAGTATCCCATGAGTCATGTTCTATATTCTTAAGAACCTAATGGGTTATCCCTAAATACGTGACACGTTAAAGAGTGTTTAAATAGTCAACTCTCGAGGCCTATGCTCAGTTGCATGAGATTGTGGTTACATACTTGGAAAAGGGCTTAGTATGTCTGAGAATCAGCTACTATCTATTTTTCATACTCCTAAGTGATAAGGGTGGCCCACGTAGACGGAATCTCTGGGTATACCTCGTTTCCTCCTATTATATTACGCAGCGAAATGATTATTGGTATATGTCTAATAATTCAACAAGAAATCTTCACGCTTTTAGACTAGAATTAATGATGAGTAATATAATATTAAAGAAGAGAACGATGTTAAAGAAATTATTGCGCTTTAATGAAAATTACAATGTACACTTTTACACTTAAAGCCCTTATTCCATCGCGCCAAGACTAACTCAATATAGTATATTAGTATTCTAGTAAGGAAAACACCAAAGTGGTATGCTTCAAGTTATGTGCACTGTTTTCATTCACTATTCCGCATAAAATTAAGCCGGTATATCGCGCTTCTCTATCACTTGCTCCGCGCTCTTGTTGGCACGCTCGGATCAAGCGGAACGTGACACTTTTCGTACGTTTCGGCGTTCTTCGATTTATAAGACGTGATCACGTCAACATGTTTATGTAAGAAAAAAAATCACTTCCATAAACTGTAAGAATATCCGTTATAAATTTTAGTTGTTTTTCGATATATTGTTTAAGAATTAACAATGAAAAGGTTTAAATAAATAACATATAATCTGTAATTCTTTAATATTATTTTTTTAGTACATGTTAAAACAACTTTTCAATAGATAAATAATCTAAAGATGCAAACCAAGCAGTAACTTTAATATTTGCTTCTTTGAAAGATACCATGGGTTAAGTTTTATCAATTAAATATTATGTATTTAGTATATGTCAGCATTTTCATAAACTATAAGATATTACCTTAAGAGTCCTTGTAGTTTTTCATATTCATCATCCCAACCAATCTCTGAACACGGATCACAAATTTCGCACTAGATGTGCCGTCATAAAGCCTGGCACAGACTACGACACAAAGAAAAAAAAATTTACATTTTGAGACATCAAAAATACTTCAAAATGGTGTATATGTTACGGTACTATTGGTTTAAGGAATACGCTGGTTTACATTTCTTAACTTTAGGTCATATTCTTTAATAAAACAGACTCTTGAGTTCCAATAGTAGGAAATAGCTTGCAGAAATATAAGAAGATTTACTTCTACTACTCAAAAGGACCTTTGAAGGTACCATAACATTAGTTATTTTTGTATCATGTAATAAACCGAACTTTATATAATAACTCATCTTTTATGACTAGCTACTACCGTTCATTAATGTAAAACAAAAATTATATCATCGTTTAATAAATAAATGAAATTAATTTAAAAAATATTATTATGTGTTTAATAAATTATCGATAGATAAATACAGTAATAAAGGTCATTTTAATAAAATCAACTTTACTATAGTGTTTTATGTAACAGTTGTATAAGAGGGTTCAAAAAAGGTGAACGGCGTTAGTTGCGATGCGAGCCTAGGCGAGCATCGTATAGAGACCACAAGCCTAGCCTTTTTTAACCTAGTTAAATGACGTTACATACCATCCTTTTTTACGTCTAGGCAAAGTGTTATTACAACACATAAAAAAATTATATTCTCTCTTAAGCCTTGTTATATTTGTGCCGAGATTTTGAAGGCAACAAATTTTCCGTAACTTTTTGAACTGTGGTCGAAATTTCTTGTGTAAATACGTCTGAATTAAGTAGAAAAAATTAATAAAATAGCAAAATTTCAATTAAAAAACTTTTGAGCAACTACTTGTTTTGTTTTTTTTTTTTTTATGTTACAAGGGGGCAGACGAGCAGGCAGTAGGCACCGAAGTGCCTACCGTCGCCCATGGACAATAACAAGCGTCTGTTACCTATA
The DNA here is from genome assembly GCA_024363005.1 of Charaxes varanes. Taxonomy (NCBI): domain Eukaryota; kingdom Metazoa; phylum Arthropoda; class Insecta; order Lepidoptera; family Nymphalidae; genus Charaxes; species Charaxes varanes. The sequence goes on along the minus strand of JANCMC010022980.1, from coordinate 810,227 downwards.
ACACAGGCATTAAGTTGTCTACATTAGGAACAGACGTCCGTGTGTAATATAGTCCTATATATATATTTATATCAATTATATATGGGTACAGTATTTACCACTACAAACTATTTTTTTTTTCAAAAATTTACAATTTTATAATACAAGAATAGCAGTTGTAAAGTAAAAAAAAACTAAACTAAAATATCAGTTTTTTAGTTTTCATATAGCTGTGATTAAAAATAAAATAAATTCTTCTTTAAGATGATTGCAAATAGTTTCTAGAACGATAAAGAAGAGAAATAAGGAGTACTAAAAGTCATTAGTGTTACCAACAATCGAGACATTTATAAGAGAAAATTGCGATTCATTAGACGTCTAATTGTCTACTTAAGTTTCATTTTTACAGCGGAACTTTCCGCGACAGTTGCAGAATTGTTTATCTGTCGCGAGCTTTAAAGTTGCGTAACATTTTTTTTACTAATTAAGTATTTAGAATCAAGCGACGAAACTAGCAGCGAAAATAAAATTATCTTATATGATAATTGCATAATCGCTGACAGTTATTAATATTGTCTTATAGGAGACTAACCTCCTATAAAACACTGATACTAATAACAATAATAGCAAAATTATCACAATTCCCTATAATAATATCACGAGATGGTAACAAAACATGATTTTCTTCTCTAATATAGATATTTATTAAAATAATAATTATACATTAATTCTATATATTAATACATGAAAACTTTTGGCACCATTAAACGAATATCGCGCGGACGGTAAGAAGAAGTATGAATATAAAGAGGATGGCATGCGAATGCAATGTAATGTGTGTTTATAAATTAGGCAGTATTTTACATTCAATTATTAAAATAAAACTTCACGCACACCAATGCCAAACGATTTACACACACACATGTATACACTTTAGTATAAAGTCTGGGCGTATTATCCATATGTATGTATTTATATATTTCTAAAAAAAATATTTGTGTATAACAGGCGTCTGTTACTTATAACACAGGCATTGGGTTGTCTACCTTAGGAACAGACGTCCATGTGTCATAATAGTCCTGTATATATTTATATTATTCTCATAATCTCACGTAGTAGTTAATTGTTATTTACATTTAATGTTAATTTTTTTCGTCATATATGATCATCAAATATGAGGTCCTTGAGTATCGTAAGTATCACCAGTCAAGCGTATAGTATAATTAAACGCTCGATAGTCTAGATAGATTATAATACAATCGGATTATATCTAACTTGAAATCAAATAACACTAAATTCGTAATTTAAAAAACCCCCGATGCTGCACTCGGATACGGCCATTTTATTGCAGAAGCATGCAAGCAAAATCCAATTGTTATACTTTTGCTTACAGTTATATCTTATGTTGGTGACCGGTCCAATTCGAAAAATTCTTTCTGTGTTAGATAGCCCATTTATCGAGGAGGCATTCTCCTTTTAGCTGTTTAGGATTTCAAGAAGTACCCTATACAGTATGATAATCATCAGTGAGTCAGTGGCGTTTAGATATCAAAAAATAATAATAATTAGAAAAGGTATGTGATTTAAACTTTGCATGTTAAATAAGTTCACTAGTAGAATAATTTTCTGAGAATTTCGTTTATCTGGTGTAATTCTAACCCAAGTAGGAAATTTCAAAAATCCGACGTAACATTTCGACAAAAGCTCACATATTATTACTATGAGTAGAGTGTAGAGTTTGTAAAATTAAAACTTGTAGAGTTGAGCTGAAGCTTGGCTATCTATACATGAGATCTGGTAACTTTCTGTCAGTAAGAGCCATATGGTGTCTTCATGGTAACATTTTACATGAAAATATTATGGGTAGGATAAAATTTGTCAATTAATCACTCCTCCCCGTAGTTGTTTTGAGTCCGATAATGTATCTGTAGTTGATATACATAATAGTTAGTTAAAATTAATTTAAAAAAAACTTTGAAGCGTTTTTATATTTAATTTTTGTATTTATAAGGCTTGCTTAATTCACATTCGAATTTCGCGATTTAATATTGTGTGCAATCCTTAGTCAAGTTATTTTTTTTTTATCCTAATTTTTTTGTCATTACTCAAGTCACACGGATGCATGAGACATGTGACCATGTTTCATGCATCCGTAATTTATACAATCAAGTGTCCCTTAATTAACAATTGTTACATGATATAGTATTACAAATTGCATTCTATTTTTTTTCTAAAATTACATCAATGGCCATGATGTTATGTCTAAATTTAACAGTCACTTCTGCTTCTTCTTAGCGTTTCGTTGGCAAGCACTAAATCGTGTCGGCCCAGAACTTAGCCACATCAACTGCGTTATGATCGTGATCAACGATTGTCACGCGGGTTAACGTCACCTCTTGGTGAATTATGTGTCGTCTGACCTTGGATAAACCATTGTGACTGTCTTGATTTTCTGCTCAGCATTGTGCAGTGCTCTCAAACTATTATTAGTATAAATTAGTACAGGCTCAATAGTTCAATTCGGCCGTAATTATTTCGGATCGTTCAAATACTCCTAACTCATTGATTTGAAATGATAGAATGAATATTTGAGGAACTAATAAGTGTGTATAGTGCGGTCAGTCTAAAAATGATGCTATCTCACTTAAGCCAGTTGAATCATAAAGTAGACAAAACGCAACCCATTGACCTATCGAGACTTTAAACTTCTGAGAACTTATATACTATTCCTTACTTTTATTTTAGTCCAAGTTTATTTAGTGGTAGCGCCATACTCGCAGTCCTTTTGGTCAACAGCCTAATTGGGCCAACGCATCCGGGTACGAGTACCTATTCATTCGCGGATTAAAGCAAAGTAGTTTAGTTTTTCATGCATGTCATGGATTTCCGCAAAGTAACGCCTGATTCCATCAGTTACTTTTTGATATTACTTACAGTATCTACCTACATAAGTTCAATTTTACAGGTACGGCCCGCGTATATATCTAAGTTTTTTTGGATACGGCCCTTGCCTGCCAAAAGGTTGCGGACCTCTGCTTTTATAGTATTTAATTTTATTAAAATTTCTTTTTACGGTTTGTGTAAATAATAATAGTGTATTCCGTTGCCCTTCAACAGGTACACCTCAATAGGAAGTATACACAATACGTTACCGAATCCCACTCTAGCTTACACAGACGATAATGGAGACACGCTCTACCTGCCGGCGTGGTCGTTGTCCGATCCGTCATTAGAACGCGCGGGTAGAGTCGTGCCGGCTGTCAACGGACACGCGTTCCAGAGTTCCGTGGACAAACATGTATGCAGTAAAGTCAAATCTGACGTAGCTTAACTGTCAAACTGTGATTGAATTTGCAGAGCAAATCGAAACCGTATGGATATACATTTAATGCTAATAATTTGACTTTGCAGGGTTATACAGAAATGTATGGATAAATTTTATATTTCAAACAGTTAGGTAATATATAATATAGAATTATAGCAATGTGTTCATTTATAGTGTATATGAGCCGCGAAAATAATATTTATTTTAAACCTCTCAGGTTGTACCTTGGTTGTAATATAATATATACATTTCGTCCCTCTTTTCTCTCGCATTACATTTTAGTTTATATTGTCTCTAGGTACTTATAAATATTAATATATTTTTGGGTGCTACGGGTAGATTTTATAAGACACTTTCTGTTTGCATTTTATTTATTATAAATAAATTTGTTAAATGTGTATTGTTTAAAGCAGTTACTTCATATTTCTTCAAAACTGATTTATGTATAGAATTCAATTAACTAATACGTTACGTTACTTGGAGAATAAAAAAGGAGAAAGTTATGTCCTAATTAGCACCCAATCACTACTCGTGTGATATCTTGATGTAAAGACTTTCATTACTTTCCTTACTTTAGAATGGACTCTAATTTTTTATTAAAGCATTCAATCCAAAAACATCTTTAGTATAAATATCTCGTTAAACTTTTATTTGCTACAAATAAACGTTTACTTTTATTCTTCCAAGATTGTTAACTGACACAATTTTAAAATTGGAACAATGAAATAAAAAATGGAACATTAAATTGCTTACTTACTCTACGTACTTAATCAGTAGCTGACGTTATTAATGAGGATCTCTAAATATTATCAAAAGAGTGAACCATTTTGCACTTCTGGTAATTAATTGCCCATTATCACTGTCTTAATGTCCTCCTCTGTTATGTTCTCTAACAAAATCAATTGCATTGGGAGCGAGTCAATCATTGCTACAAATTTGAAAATTTACCTTTATTTTTACTACTCCCTATTTTATTTAACGTTTAGAAATGGTAATAAACTTTTTTTCATTTTTACAATTGTTATTAAATTATTTATCTGTGACTTCATTATGTTTAAATTATGTCGCAATCGCGTATTCCTACGTGCATTCAATGTTAATGTTTAATTACATTTGTGATTTATAAATAAATGGATAGAAAATCGTTCAACGATTTTCACTGATTAGTTGAGTTGAATGGATTGTTCAATACAATCCATTCACTCGTAAGCAATTTTAATACACGTAAAAAACCATAATATGCTGTGATTTAAAATAATTTGAAATAAAACTTATTTAAACTGTACTTTATTGTTTTTCTTTTTAAAAATACTATCCCTTTTTATTAAACTGGTCATGAAAAGATGAGTGTAGTGTATCGATCCCAGCAGGATATTTGCTTAACAATTTCATTCAAGCAATCTTTCAAAGGGTGAGTTGGTACTAGTAATGTAGATTAGTTTTTGGAGTTTTAAATCTCTATTAATTCCGTTTTCAATTAATCGAGAAAAAAAGAATTCAGAAAAGTAAAAAAAGTGGATCAGTCGCAGAAAGCAAAAGATGTATGCTGACCTCCTTAATAATAAAAGAGTTTAAATAAACACCGATTAAAAAAGAACCAATTTATTTTAGGTTTTGTGTTCCATATTATTAGGCTTCACATGTTTCCGAACGAAATCTTGGAATGCTGCAACGTCTTCTGGTTTATCATCTGAAATAAAATTTATTAAATATATCTTTCTATTTTATTGTTATAATATCAATTATAATTGAAATTGTAGAAGTTGATATACTGACTTATTCCAGTAAAAAAGGTTCATTGTAATCTGTGTTAAATGTCTATCAATACTGCCACCATGACAATCATGACGTAAGACGCAAATGGCGGCATTAGTGACATGTCATGTTTGCAGTGCTACCATCATTTATAAAAGTACGATGAATTTCTATCGGTGGTTGTTTATGGCGGCAATAATATGAAGATAGTGGTTGCCTATAAAAGCAACATGTTACAAGTATCCGGGCCTGTACACTTAGGTATTTGAGACTAATAAACACAAAGTGCAACCAAATAAGTCTATCATATAATTCCTAACACGAAAAGATTTTATTTTTTTATATTTATTTATACCAATTTCCGGTACAGTCTCGGTGCCCTCGTCGTCGCTGGAACTCTCGTTGGCGGGGTGCTTTAGATACATATCGCTGATCTCTCGACCACCAGCCACCTCATCTATCAGTTTCTTCTTGTCTATTACTGTATCTGGTTCAGCTGAAATTGAAAATAATTTAGATGATTGACTGCTGGTAATTCAGTAAGGAACTCTTTTTAACACCACTGAAAAGTAAAGTTAGCTAAACTAAAAGTTAGGTTCAAAATTTTATTTTATTTTATTTTATGGCAACAAACAGTACAGTAATTCAAAAAAAAAAGATTAACATTAATTTAACACCTAAACCAATCAAGTTTCCACTTATATATAATACACAAAAGGATGAGTAAGATAAAGAACGGAAAAAGATAAATGTAAAATAATCAATTATATAACAATACATATACTTAGCAGAGTTAAACAATTAATAAATACAAAAAAATAATAAAACCTTTGCACAAACGAACTTCAGATAGGCATGATGACAAATTTTGAAAAATAGGTTTATAGTTATCTTTGGTATCTACTATTAACTTAAAAACCTTTTAAATTTAAGAATTAACATTCCCTCCAAAGCGCTAGAAGTTGTCATGACGTCACTTATATTATCAGTGCGTCCCACTAAGCGCGTCCCAGCGATACTTTCCCCGCAACCCTAACGATTGCAGTCATCGAATGTCGAATAGCTGCGGTTACTTGTTGGACTAAGGAACCCTAAAAAAGAAAAAACTCGAGTATTTTTAACCACCACATTGTGACTGTTAGCAGCCTCTACAATCTTAACAGCTAGGACACTTACTTATATCTCCTCTTTTTAGTTCTTCCTCTTTTCGTTTTTGTTCTTCCAACTTCTCTGCGCGCATTTTTAGCCAGTCAGCTTTGTAGTCTCTAAAAAATGTAATTGTTTATGAAATATCAATGACGGCTGATACATTACGATCACAAATGTTGTTGATCACAAATAAAAACGACCTGTGGAAATCCGGGAGTTCGAATAGAAGTGAAAAGGAATTGTCAGACGTGTCGGTAACGGTGACGCCAGAGTCAAGGTCAAGCGTCCGGTGACGATGACGCGAGTTTCATGATTGTGGTTCACCTAAAAAGCACGCACAGACGCAGACGCACGCAGGCAGGCACCCACACACACGCAGGCACGCACCCACACACACGCAGGCTCGCACCCATACACATGTTATTAATATAAATTATTTTACACATACAGGTGAACATACTGGAGGGACGTGCATTTTTAGACTGTATGCACTATACATGTATGTGACAATTTCGAGAAAAGAAACAGGGTAAACAATAACTGCTTTTTAATTGGATTTCACACATTCTCCCTATATCATAATTGCTAATTATTATATTTTTAATCTGTTCTCTTAATGGTGTGAGGCTGAAAATGGTTAACGATGTTGACCCACCAGCTGTCTTCCACACCTTTAGTAAATTCTCTTATAAATCTATAGTTGAGAATAAATATTTTGTCTTGATATTCTGGTTGCACTCTGAAAGAAAACAAGATATTAGAGCCTATTTTTTTTGTTTTTATGGTACAAAGGGCAAATGAGCAGGCAGATAAGTGCCTACTTAACGCCCATGGACATCTGCACGACCAGCAGCATGCAGCATATGCGTTGCTGGCCTACTGACGAGTTGAGGCCACCGGGAAGTTTCAAATAGACCCAAGAGTTTTTGAGTTATACCGAGAAACATGTTTAATTTAGGTTACATACCGGTAGCAGCACCAAGTACCGGTTCTAATTATCTTTTCAAACCATTTAGGAACATCTATGAAATATACACACAAAATTTCAACCACGTCGGTCCAGCGATTTCGAGGGAGAGAGGTGACAAAGGCTTTTACGGACAATTTTTATACGTAAAGATAACTAAAGTATATAACCTTCACGGTACCAACCCTAACTTTACTGATTGTGAAATTGAATCTATCTTCTAGATACGACAAGACATAAGTAATAAAAGAAGTGAGGTATAGATTATATAACCAAGTAATAGTTCCAATTACTACACAATATTTGACTATGTCCTATGTACATATGTATGTAATCCTTGCTGCGCCTCATATTATTACTCCTTATAAACTATGGTTACTTACAATGGAGAAGTAAAAGTTAATTAGAGGATAACATAATATATACAGGATTACAGACAAGTGTGTTATGCTGTATACATTAAAAAAGTTTGCCCACCACTGCCTTAGATTGAAAATTACGTTCTTATGCCGGAGCCAGACATAGCTTCATTTGAATGATCATTGCAATGATCGTGTAGTGTGGCCGGATACTTTGTGTAACTTCACAAAGTTTTGTAGAACTTTGTACACTTCAAGATCAAAAATGTACAAAGACTTTGAGCTATGTCTGGCTCCGGTATTAGCGGATGTTTACTAACTATAAGCTACCTCCTTGCCTTGACAAATATCATCTTTGCTCGTCTCACGAATTTCAAGATTTCGTATTAGATAACCTTTCGGTTTTATATATAAAGATAAAAGTCAGATTCATGACAGCATATTTTTATCTTTTAAGGTTGTCTCCCTATAACCTGTTATATGGTAACCAAATTTGTCCTAAAATAATGCTTTATTTGTGAAGCCGGGTAGGTATTGAAATGACCTTAATTTCCTTATAAGAAATATGTGTATTTTGTTTAAGTAAAAAAAAAGATCCCAAAAGAATATTGTGATGTGCGATTTCATTACACCCGAGTGTAGTTTTATCACTTCATTAAACGCTAAAGAAATGGATGGCGACCATTTACTCTAATCAGTATTCGACGCCGCTATTAATGAAAAATTAAATAAAAAATTACGTCAAATATCTACTCAAAAATGTTTAACTAGTCTCGGACCATACGCACTATAATGAAATTTTAACAAAAAAACGTCTTGGAATTGTCAAAAATGGACTAAATTGAAATGGGACTAAATTGAAACGCAGAAAGCACCAGCATTCAAATAAAAAAAGAATCATCAAAATCGGTTTACCTTGTCGAAAGTTCTGAGGTAACTACGATAAATAAAATACAGTCAAACAGATAACCTCTTACTTTTTTGAAGTAGGTTAATATTTTAATTATTTAATATATTTAAAAAGCAACTTTGATTAATATACTTCTCAGCAGAAAAATGGAAAAACTTTTTTAAAAATATATTCCTAAATATACACATTATTCTGATAATCCTTACAAAACAATATTTGACGATTCAAAAGAGCTTGTAAAAGTTTACTTGAATAAAATATAGTTTGAATTTGAAAAAAAAAAACATAAACTTGGCAAGGATTTTCGAAAAAACGTACCGAAAATTTTCGCGTCACGTATTAATATATATAACCAGAAATGCATTCGTGTTAATTTTCCGTAAATATCATCCCTAATTTAACATGTCTGTATGTATAATATATGCATTGGAAAATAGCATTTACCGTTCCGTTGTTTCGAACACAGGAAACCTCACCTGCCATCAAAAAAGCAATATGTAAAAATAAAAAAGAACATTACGTAACTTAATAACGATCATTTTATTTTGTTAAAGAACATTAAAGCAACCTTTATTAATCTTTATAACTTCAACTATCTGCTAGTGCCAGTCTCATCAAAATGAGTTCAGCCCATAAGAAAATAACCCGTAAGAAACAAAGAGACAAATATTTAGCTAAATAGAGTTTCGTTACAGGTATTGTATTAAGTAAAAATAAAAATGGTCAAGAGCGTGTCAAGGCACGCTTATATAGAAGGGTTCCGCATCCGATACGCTATTAACGTATTTGTTAATTTTCCTAATGAGTTTTTAGCATGTTCTATCAACATGAAAAATTTCAAGTCTCTATGTGTAATATATTGGAAATGCTAGGGACCATCATACGGGCAGACGGACGGACGAACAGAGCGAAATTATAAGGGTTCCTTGTAGTACTAAGGAACCCTAAAAAATAGAGATGGCCGGCTGATTCAAATTCTACCAGAAATCTATATTTGCGTGTCATACGCTTAGTATAATGACATATCTGGGTCCAACGATAGTGGAGGAAATTCTTTTTCCCGCGCAGCCTTCGCGAAAATATAATTTATTGACAGTTTTTTCTTTATTAAAATGTAGTTCAGATCGCAACCAGCCTGACGTTATCGAAGCTCTAACCGAACCATTGTTAACAAGCGGTTAAAGTGTGGATAATGCTAAATATATTATACTAGCCATTCCCGCGACTTCGACCGCGTAAAATTTTGAACTTTCGTATAAATTTGTGAGAGCCGGCCTTAATCCGAACCTGTCGCAAAATCCGTTCTCAGCGAATGTCTACAAAATCTAAACTATCTCCTTGCCAAATTTAATCTGTGTACGTCCCTCGATTTTCGATATTTCGTGATAGGAGGCCTTTCGTTTTTACATTATAGAAGCTGTGCACGCGATTTTGTGTACGCTTAGTTCAAGTTTCAACTATTTCTATTATTTGAAAGTATAAAAGGTTAACTTAAAGTATAATATTTCCTGTGAACGTATATATTTAAGGTCAACTAATGGTCAAATGACAAAAATAGCTTTTACTGACACCAAATATATATTTAATTGCTTCCAATCGTAATAGACTATAAGTTTCATATATTTTTAGCTTACAATGAGTCATATGATCCTAGAGCTTGACTTCGGTAGAAAAGTTGTGAATTTTTCGGCTTATAAATTTTCAATACAAAATTCTATTTATTAGGTCGTTTAAGATAAGTGATCTTGATAGTTTTCCACATTTAAGCACATAATCTATACTAATATATAGCTGAAGTGTTTATTTGTTTGTTTGCTTGAACGCGCTTATCTCAGAAACTACTGGTCCGATTTAAAAAATTCTTTCAGTGTTAGATAGCCCATTTACCGAGGAAAGCTATAGGCTACATATCATCATGCTAAAATTGAATCTATTTCTTTTACCTAATTTTACGCGGACAAAGTCGCGGGCATTTCATACATAATTATTCGAATTTTGAAGTATAAATTTGTTTTTTATGTAATGACCGAAATAAAATGAATATTAATTACAATTAATTTTTTGACAATATCAATGAACATTGATATATGGACAGTTTAAAACCAGTAGATAAGCGACAAAAAGATAAACAAAAAAGTTAACATTTCCTTAGAAACCTATTTAAATAATTTAGTTAGTTGTACTTGAAAATTATTTGCGTTAAAATTATTCTTATTTTACATATGTATATGTGAGTGTGTGTATGTATATAAAGTATATAATAGATTACCTAAACACCAGCACTCTATAACCATAGACTATAGAGATACATCTGTAGCACATAACTGTCCGCTCTATATCGACCAAACTGATCTATGATGATAACAGCATCGCAATGAGAGTAATACATTGCCGGCTCACGAATGATTTGTAACCAGTTACTCTTGATTTGTTTGCTCTTCAAACTCGGTTGTTTTAAATTGAATTGAGGGGAGAGAAACGTGGCGAACTCACTATTGATTCGGGCGCCCGAAGAAATTCTATCGTAAACATTTAGTTACTGTGTACATTATAGACAATTGTAATGTACTATGGAAAATTTGAAATCGAATTTGTAATGTGATATTATAATCAATTAAACTAGATTAATATTTACACCGAGTTTAGGAAAAGCGAGAATATTGTTCATCTTATATCTTCCTAGTAGTGCCCGCGTCTTCGTCCGCGTGAAATTAGATTAAAAAAAACGAAACTTCGTAAAGAACTTTACGAAGTCGAGGGTAACAACTGGAAGCAAAGAATCAAAGATTCTAAATTAAAGAAATATCACGTACAAATGTCATAAATTAAGCATGCACAAATGTAAGGCAAAAAGGAATCCGATTTTGTGCAAATTGAAAAGAAGAATCTCGAAAAGATAGCTATAGAAAACCTGACTGTACTGAAGGAGCAATCGAGATGCCAGGAGTACGTGAGTTATGGTAGTTACGGTGTCTTTGAAACGAGGGAAATGAAATCATCCTTCGGTTTTGCAACCAGGATACTTATTTGTTTATTTCCCCTTGAGTATAACACGAACTAAATTTCGAGTTTTAAAAATTTAACGTTTTATTTTTCGGTAGATTAAAATCTATCGTAGTTAAGTTGTTAAATTTTAAAATTACATTATTATTACTATTACAAGGAAAAGCTTTTTAGATTTGAACAAAAAGATAACCCAGAAGGTTGATTCTAAAAACAGACTCTAATCTATCTGTTTTTATTTTTCTTGACAATCAATATTTTTCTAAATAAACGCGATAAACGTTCGAAAAGTTATGTTTTTTTAATAAAATTTACGGCTATTTTCAATACATATATGTACCAAGTTTCAGCTCAATCGGAGGTATGGGCTAAACGGAAGTTCTGTCGACTCTATTCAGGCAAAGAATGACAAAGTATTATCCAAGTCAAAATCGAGTCTCTTTTGTAGAAAATCAATGTAAAACTCAAAATATGTACATGCTTAAATCACGTCTGTAACTTTCACTTGGAGAACTACAGCAAAGATAAAATACTACTCGTTCATAATTTTAAAACCACGACCAGAGTAATTAAAGCTTTATTAAGCGTCAAAACAATAATTACAGTTCTATTGTTTATTAACTCGCGCTTTCATTTAAGAAATATAAGTTATATAAATATGTTTCTGCATGTTTTAATCGCTTCTATAAATTAAAAAAATCCTTTACTTTGAGGGTACTTTTTCACGAAAAATCCTAAATATTTTTCAGATAAGAGGTAGGTACCCAGTGTGTAGCTTATCCAAACAAAATTGGGCAACAAGCAGTAATAATGGTCAGAAAAAAATCTATTATTACAATGACCTCAACAAAAAAACCTAGAACATAATCACACTACTGTTTTTAACAATAGGTACTTAGTTTCCTCAATTTTATTTTAATCATGTGGTGTGTGTGTGACAGTTCCAACTACAACATCGTTTTTTGAACATCCCTATAAAATTAATTGTAATAATTATAAAAAGTGACTAAAACTTTGTTAAAAGTGAAGTAAAGTGAGGTTATACTTACTAAAAGTAATTTACGGACTTATTCTTCGGCGGAATCTGCATTCTGATCGTATAATGGGGTAATTTTTGAACTTATACGCTATATACGTTAAACGCACACATATAAGCAGCTTATATATTCAAAACAATTCGGTGCACTAATAACCAATCAGCTAATTATACACAGCTGACTTTGACAGAGGAGATGTAAACAAAATTTATCATAAAATTTACCATAGATTAAAAACATCTGTCAATATTTATAAGCCCGGCTACACACGTCAACCAGAATAATCGACGATTATAAGCTCGGCGAGACAAGGCCCAACATTAAGGATGTCATCATCATATAAATGTGATGCTTGCCACAGTGATGTGCAATCTTCTAACTCGATTAAATGTTGCCGCTGCTTGAATATATCTTGTCTGCTCTGTGCTTCTGTACCTCAAAATGAATTAAATAATCTTGAGAAGGTATGGTTATGTTTTCTTTGCCGTTCCAAGGATAGAAAGGGTGGCGATAACTCAAATACACCAATCAGGGCAACCGCTTCTGCTGCTGTAAATAATCCGCAGCAATCGAATGTTACTATACGTAAAACATCTAAGTCATCAGATTGCTCGTGCCTTACAGCTGATAAAATTAGAGAAATTATAAGGTCAGAACTTAAATTGTCTATTCAGGGAATACTTACAAAACAACTTCAGGAGATGAAGAATATGCTCACAGGATTCGAACAATCGCTCAATTTTTTCAACCAAGAATTTGAAGGCATGAAGTCAGAATTGGCCATTCATAAGACTGAACTAGATGGTTTGAAAAAGGAGAACGACAACCTTCGTAAAATCAACAGTGACTATAATACTCGCCTACAATATTTCGAGCAGTTACACCGAGCAAATAACGTTGAACTGCAATGCGTGCCAGAACACAAAAATGAAAATTTGATCAAAACAGTTCAACAGGTGGCCAAAGTGATTAAATGCCCTATTGAGGAAAGTGACATACACTACTGTTCTAGAATTGCTAAATTTAACAACAACAGTCCTCGCCCAAGATCCATACTAGTCAAGTTCAGCAGTCCTCGCTTGAGAGACAACTTTCTTGGTTCTGCAGTAACCTATAACAAAAAAAATCCTGATGCGAAACTCTCTGCGGATCATCTTGGTATAGCTACGGAAAAGAAACATCCTATCTTTATATGTGAACACCTCACTCCCCAAAACAAATCTCTGCATGCTGCTGCCCGTCTTAAGGCTAAAGAATTATCGTACCGCTATGTCTGGATACGTGATGGCAAAGTATTCATGCGAAAATCGGAAGGATCGTCTTATATTTACGTACGCAACTTGGAAACTCTTTCTAGTCTTACATAATAGAATTGTTTTATTTTTTCTTATTTGAGCCATGTGTTTAGATTCTTTACATTATTTAAATTCATCGACTTACAAATATATTATCAGAATGTAAGAGGCCTTCGAACTAAAACTACAGAATTTTTTGGAAATGTCTTATGTAACACTTTTGATATAGTGATATTAACGGAAACTTGGCTGAACAGTAGTGTTTTTGACAACGAACTCTTTGATGATAGGTATATCGTTTATAGGAGAGATCGGGAAAGCAGCGGATTTCATGGCAGTAAAAATGGCGGTGGTGTCCTTATAGCTGTGACAAAACAAATTAAATCGAGGCGAATTTATAACTTTGAATCCCAGTGTGAGGACATATGGATAGGTTTATCATTGCCATCATCATCCCCATCACCCGAAGAGTTTCTTATAAGTTCTGTTTACCTTCCTCCACCAATACAGTTACACATATTAGAGCACTACATAAATAATACGAGTCAAGTACTCAGCACTTGTTCAAGTGCGTATCACCTAATTGTAGGAGATTTTAACCTTAGTTGCATCGATTGGTCCGAAATTCCCAATTGTCAATTTTTAAAACCTAACATTAATAACAGTCGCTATGCTGGTATGTTCACCGATTTCCTATCCCTAAATTTGCTGAATCAATTTAATAATATAGCCAATAGTAAAGGTAAATTATTGGATCTGGTTCTATGTAACTTTTCCTTAACTAATCTTGTCCAATCAAAAGAAACTCTAAGTTGTGTAGACGTATTCCACCCTGCATTAACCTTTTCTGCTGCCCTCAATAAACAACTTTTTCTAAAATCGGCTCAAATTACTACAAGATTTTGTTTCTTTAAAGCGGATTACAACGTTATAATTGAAGATCTGAATGTTATAGCTTGGAATGATATACTTTCGGCCTGTGGTGACGTCAATGAAATGGTTCTCAAATTTTATTCATGTGTTCGCAAGATTATACAAGAACGTGTTCCAAAAACAACTAGAAGTAACTCTAAGTACCCACCATGGTTTTCTTATAATCTAATTAACTTGCTTCGAGAAAAATATAAATACAGAATGAAAATGCGTAAATACAATAACAATCCTCGTGACGTATATTGTTTTGAAATCCTGAGATCTAGGTGCCATAAGTTATACTCTATATGTTATAAGACATACCTACAACGCTTAGAATTGGCACTGAAATCCAATCCAAAATTTTTTTGGTCCTTCATTAAAAAAAAAAGAAAGGGTTTAAGTGCTTATCCAGCTGAAATGGAACTAAATAATGAAAAATCGTCACATATACCTACCATTTGCGGATATTTTGCATCATATTTCTCCTCAAATTTTAGTACGGTTTTCGAGATTTTATGATAGGTGACCTTCCGCTTTTATATATAGATTGAGCATGTCAGTTTAGAAGATCCCACAACTTAAGGTTTTAGAATATGTTTTGTAGTAGTCTATTCTGAATTTCTTTGACTTTAACTAACTGCGCCCGCGACTATTGCCACGTAAAACTATTTTTCAAAACATAGTTTCAAGTATAGCCTGAAGATATATAGCCTTCCTCGATTAATGGGCTATCTAAGATTGAAAAAAAATTCAAATCGGACCAGTAGTTCCTGAGATTAGCGCGTTCAAGCAAACAATCTCTTCAGCTAAATATATTAGTATAGATGGAAATCTCACTATAGACGTTTTTTTTGGAGAAGTTATGCTATAATTTAGGACTAAAAAAAGGGCAAGGCAAAAGTTCGAAGGTTGTGGAATACTATGAGGAAGACCAGCAATATAGCAGCAGTGAACGTGAGAAGAATGCTTGATTACCAAAAGAAGGATATCTCCAAAACTAATCACAAAAACAAACTAAAAACAACATACTTTATTTAATACATAATTATTAACACTTCTATTATATTTTTTATACTTTAAAATAGTTACACATAGTAAGTCATAATAAATCTCTAAGAGGATTTCAAAACGTATTTGAACTAACCTACAGCTACATTTTTATTTACATAAAATCTGATCATTTTTACACTTACAAAAGACACACAGTAATGCATTTATGTTTCCTAATAAACACAAATTTCAGACTCAGACCGCGTTTTAAAGCCTAATTTTTTTTAAATAAAAATCGAGAAAACCCTACGAAGGAAATTAAAATTTCCTTTCCTTGATAAATAATAAAAACCTGTCTAAGTTTGAAATAGGGCTCAGCTGTTTATTCAAGAAACACAAAGGTTTAACACTATTCTAATAATAATAATATTCTATAAAATATTATACGCCTAATTTTAAAATGCAAATATTTAATAGGCCTTTAGGATACCTACTTGCATACGTCTAATATAATTGAGTTACATTTGACATTTCCTCATAATAGAATTAATTATACATTTAACGCAATATATTTACAAAAAGCTTATATTTATAAACAACAATCTCCATATATCATCACAGCAAGCAAAGCGGAGTTTAACATCTGTAACATTCAACACAAACACTCGAATACTCTGTTATGAAATACTTTGCGCATAATTTGAAATATCACATACTAAGTATTTTTTTGCCTCCATTTTGAAATATGCCCTCGGTAATTCATACGTCAACTCATTTAAGGTGGATTTTCTATCATATATTTAGTTTAATGGTACAAAATATGGCGTCTATAAATCTACACGTTTAGAACGGTTTATCCCATAACGTAAAAGCGGAAATTTCAGACATATGTTATATCGAATGTTGGAAATTACCGCTATCTATCATAACGGGAAAAAGGAATGAATTTTTGATGCATTTTTTGCTATACAAAATTATGGTTGAATTATTTAGAACGGATATACATTTCAGTTAATTAATGGCTTCTGCCAAAAACGTAAATTTATTTCTAATAAGATTGTTTCTTTCAAATAACAACGATTATAAAATCACGATTGGATATTCCAGCAATAAAAAACCAATATTCAAACTATGTTCTGGTGATGCTGTCCTGATTTTCAAGGATTTTTTCCAATTTCCTGTCAACTTCAATTACATCTCTATGGATGTCTGTCCACGACTTAATAATATTTCAATTTATTTAAATATGTCATTTTAAAGATTAAACGAAAGTCCACCTTAATATTTGCATTAATTCAACACAGAGTAAAAAATACAGAGAACTCGTACCATAGACACATTCATAACCATAAAGTAAGAGGCTCTCAACACAACATCTGCACAAGTAATCTTGATGATTAAACAGAGAAAGTGGGACACGGTTATTACGACTGTAAATTTTGTGCTCCACGCGCTTAATTTTCTGGTTGTTTCGAAGACTTATTGCCTCAAAGCGCTGTTGTTTTAGCTCTGCAAAAGAATTATATGTATTAACAAATGAATTTTATACAATATCCTTTACATAACACAAAGTATTATATAGCAAGTAACTAACTCACTGCAAATAATAAAATCAGTCGTGTTATGGCCTCAACTTTGTCATTTGCTTGTTTTAATAAAAGTCAAAGTTGTTCGCGACTCGTGAGAATCGTTTCAGCCAAGTTCGAATTAATTTGCAAACAGATGCTATGTAAATTTCAATTTACTTTGGATTTTATGGTTGGAGTAATTTTGAGTCAACATACTTTCATATATGCTTTGTTTTCAAGTGTTAATCTACGCTTGAAGTGTAATTATATGTAATTACAGTATTAAATATAACCTCGACTGCGGACTTGAGCAATTTGGTTTGACCCCTGATCTCCACTAGATTGTCATCGCATCTACTGCTCAAATACAGATAAAAAGGAAAGAGATTATTCAAAAAATATTATTCCTCATATCTTGATAATATAATTTAACATTGAAGATGGAAAAGGGATATTAGTTGCCTAATATTTTGTGAAAATGTAACTCTTTATGTTTTCCTTTCGTTATATGGAGGACATCAAAACAATGTAGGGCACGTTGTTTTGATGTCCTTCAGGCTTTTGGCCGAGATTCCTTAAACATAAGAAATCACATTATGTTTTTTCATGTGTGTTTTTTTAGGGTTGGTGAAAAAAGGACCCTTGTAAGTCAGTCATCTTATCTCTAACCACAAGAAAAGGATATATTGTCTATATTTAAGACGATGGCGTTACATTTTATTATCCAAAAGGGTGAATATTCAAAAATGTTAAAATTTGTTTTCTTTGAGTGTAATGGCCTATTTGCCACTACACGCTATACCTTGATTAAGTGGATACTTACTTAGATCGTAGGTTTGACATCTTTGGGCTCATTAAATTGTGATTCTTCATCAATTAATTGTAGAGTCATATTCTCACTCTTAGTTTGAAATGTGCCTGAAATTGTTTTCTCTTCCAATAAAATATTTTCTATTTCAACTCCACTGTCTTTCTTTCCATTTCCTTCCGACTTCCGTTGCTTTATAGAAGGACCTCTATTAAAGGAAGACGCTAATAAGGTCTCTTGAATTGTTTCATTGCCATTGCATACTTTGTCTGTTTTATGGGTTGGCATTCGACCGGAATGATAACTGTTGCGCACACCGCCCGTGGATTCAAAAAATGGCAGAACTTGCTTAAATTCTTTTCGAAAGTTCTCATTTAGCCACGCATACAAGAATGGGTTGTAACAGGTCGACGCCATGGCCATCGAATGGGCGAAGAAGAACGAAACATAATAGTAATTCCAATCCGCCATTTGGGCGTAAAAATCATTAAATATATTAATTAAATTCAATGGCAGCCATGAGATTCCAAATATGGCCACCATCGATATAAGCATTCTATTCGTTCTCCTCTTTCTGTCTCTATCCGCTTCCTCTCTCCTCGTATTTTTCGCACCGGGCTTTGATCGAGCTCTATCGTTTAATCTTATGCTAACACACGTATAACAAATAGCTATGACTAAAAACGGTATTAGAAACTGTAAGACTGTTGTAAACACGCCGAAAATTTTCCTCGACTTGTCCGAAGGCCAACTTTCTTCGCAGTAGGTTCTATTTTTAGTTATCTGTATTCCCATAAACAATCCGTACGGGCAAGTAACAACTAAAGAAAACACCCATATAAAAATGATAATGAAGACACAGGTGTTGAGCTTCATTCTTGGGTGGAAGGGATATATTATCACAAAAAATCTGTCTATGGCTATGGAAGTAAGAGTAAGCGTGGATATGTAGACGCTAGTTCCTTGCGCGTAAGGCATGAGATGGCAAAGAAGTCTCCCAAATACCCATCTCCCGAGGAATGTATACATGGGTGTCAGGGGAACAGCAAAAATACATAGCAGTATGTCCGATAAAGCTAAGTTTGTTATGAAAAGATTTGTGACAGTTTGCATTGCTCGATTTCTGAAGACCACATAGCAAACCAATACGTTGCCAAATACTCCAAGAACGAAGATGATAGAGTAGAGGATGCAAAAGGCTATTTGTACGATGTTAACGTCAATGATGTCGATCGTCCGGTTAGATTTGGGTTCGTCTATCACTTCAACTGATTCTCCTGTCAGTGTTTTAGTTAAGATCAAGACTCCCCCCACTAAGGAGGTGCCGTTGAGATTCATAGTAGAGCCATGTTTCCCTGCATTTAATATGTCTTCGTAAAAATCATCGTAGGACACCATTTTAGGTTCAAGAACTTCATGTGATCTTATCTTCCAAAGTCACTCGCCAATCCATCTGTAAAGAAAAAAAATATTATAGAAGAAAAATTCTTTATATTATTGATCAGTCGTTGATACCCATTCGACATGATAGAATCAATTCAATTAAGATAAAAAGACATTTTTGGCATAAAATTAAACTATCATGCTTTTGTTTAAAAGATTTCTCAGTTGTGTTTTAAAACCTATGTTTGAAGAAGTTGTTGGTGTTGGAAGCGATCTGCATCAATTTAACGGAGAACCTATTTGGCTTGGTACCAACTTCAGCACATCAGTAAGTGTCTACTAAATCGTATGAAAGTACTATTTATTTTATGCTTATTGGTTCCTCGCCTTTTTGTTTTTGAAGTCGGTTTTCGTTTTTATTTAAAAATAATTTATTGAAATCTCCGACACAATTTTTGCATAAAATATTATTATATGTATTATAGTTCTTCTGTGCGCGTATATATTGCACAATACGTATAAGTATATATAATGACCACCAGGGGTCCACGGACTTGGGCCATTTTGGGAACCAATTCCAATGGTTCAGATTCATTTTTTCATCATTGTCTTATGTAAATTTCATCCAATTATTTATCTTAATTTTTTATATAATAACTAGTGGATCCAGCAAACGTTGTCCTGCTCGAAAGTTGAGTTATTTACTACATTCTATTATCCTATCATATTATTTCCCGTTACCTTTCCGCTAACAATAGCGAATGTAACAAAAAAAGAAATTGTCCAATTTGGCGCAGTCGTTTGGAAGTTATGCACGTGCATAGATTTCAGCGACTCTTTTTATTTACGACACTAAATTGACAATAAATTGAGATCTTAGCTACCCTATCTTTTAAGTTGAATTAAACTACATACGGTCTTCAAATTTGATTAAAATCGGTTAAGTAATTTAGGAGTTCATCGCGGACAAAAAACGTGACGCGTAATTTATACATATTAAGATAGTATCTTATTTATAATTTTGATGATGTTACTGAATAGCTTTGCATTTAAATATTTTCTTAAGGTGTTTTAACTTTTATATGTATTCAATAACAGTGTTCGTAGAGGTTTCTGGAGCTGTATGTCTCCTACCTTACCGAGACGCCATGGCGACGTCGCCGGCTAAGTAGCTATGGCTATCTGCCGTTGCGAAATGTAGCCAGTAGTAATCGTGGCTACGCTTCTAATATGGCGACGTCACCTAACCGTCGCCAAGTTACCTGTCCTTAATTGTAATATAAATTTTTTGGATACATAACCGGCGACATCGCCATGGCGTCTCGGTGAGGTAGGACTCTAACAGTAGCATTTTCAACATAAAGTCCCTAAAGATAGCTTCCTGTAGATTTCTAAAGATCTTTTCACTGCGTACCTGGTCGCGATTCAAGAACAATAAGCTTCCGTGATTGTTAATTCTTTGCGCCATCTTATTCTTTCCATTCCTTTTCATTTTTAATTCATCGCAGCTCTGCTCTTTCATTATCATTATATTTCGCTAACAAAACGTCTATACAGAGTTCATAATGGAGGTAATCGTGTAAATTAAATTGTGCGTAAGAACCGTAGGCTCTCCATTAATTTGCGACGACATTAATTTACTTTTTACGACTCCAAATGTTTTCGTATAACCATTGAGACGCGAATGCAGAGTTGTCAAGGCAGAGGCGTGAAGATGTTTCTTATTTTGATGCTTTGTCGATTTTAACAAAAGTAAAAGCATTAAGGCAAACAACATTAATTCTCGTACGACTCATTTTAATCGACAACAAGTGAAAAACTTTAGTTAGTGATTTATTGAGAAGAGTGCTTTTTTCTAAAACACAGAAGACGAATAAGGCAAACTAATCTGGAGAACAACAGAGTCATTACACTACTATGTAATTCCATGGAAGTGACCAGTAATGATTTTGTTCATGATTCATATGTATCATATGCATTGATCTTAAACATATAGAAAGTTAGGAAACATATGTTTCATTATATAAAAGTTTATTACAGGTTTAGATAACATTGGATGTGAATTTTCAAAAATTCCTTAACAAGTCCAAACACGTTTTTATAGACGACCAAGAAAGTGCTTTGCCATTTTGGATGACAGTGCCTAGTTAAAGAAAATTTTGCTAAGGGTTATTTTTAGAAATTAACTTAAGGCATAACAAGCAAAAATGTGCCTTTTAAATAATTGACGTGCAAACGACATTCGACCTTAGCGTGTCAAATCAATTTCTTGGTCTACTATACTTGCACATATATATTGGTTTGCATATGTGTATTTGTATGTGGATATTCTAATTTCTCGTATCTGTAGGGAGCATCTTTCCTAATTTAGCAATTTAATAAGAAAAAGATTAGGCAGCGGGAGTCTAAGCGGTTTTTTCTCTACGCCGTAGATTGCTTGTCATAAAAGATGAAGAGAATGGTGAAATTCGGCAAAATCATTTTAGACGCAATCCTTTTACCTATCTTTTTTTTTTGACGAAAGGAAATTGAAGAATCCGATAACGCCTCCGCTTAAGAGAGGGGTTGCGGAGTCACCTGGTAGTGAGAATACCGTTTTACGTTCGCAATAAATTGCTTGAACCGATAAAACGATTTTCAGACTTGCAAACTCAATCAACTTATTGACAAACACTTTATTTGTAATGGACTATCTATTTATGTTGCCTATCTATCTATCTATCTTATCTGGCAAGAGACAGCGGAGAGAGGCATAAAAGAAGGGAGACTTATGCTCAGCAGTGGGCGATATAGAGCTGGATGAGAGATAGAGATGAATTTCATAGCATTAGATGGATTCACGGTGCGGGTGCCGGGTCATCGCGTTGCTCAGGAAGGAACCATAGCAGCGCCCGGGACTTGTGACCCAGGTGTAGAATTAAGAGCGCGCTCTTCATAGAAATCACTAACACTCACCTTCCTGCCAGTGTTCCCTCCCTTACCTAGCCAAATATGGTATGATCCTACTAGTGCGGCTTTAGATGTCCTTTCTAATAGTGACCTTATAATAGTTCTTGACAAGCCAAGGTATTTTGGTACGTTCTACAGGGATTTTGCTGGTATACCCGTTGCTCATACCTCTGGGGCGTATAAGTTGGTTTTGTGACCGTCTTGGTGAGCTCATTACTTTGGTCAAGGTACTTGTTCGGTTTTATCAGATGGTCTTTAAGGATGTCGGTCTTCCATGGAACTGTAAACACTAAAAGTACAATTCGTTGCTATTGATGATCTATTTATGTAAACGATTTAGTTTTTGGTGATCTTGACTTATCACAATTCTTTACCAATTTTAATTTTTATCAAGCTGCGATTTTGACGAAGAAAGTTTGATCTAAATTTAACTAGTTTTATCTAAAACGCTTTACAAGTAAACGTTCATATAATTCTCTCTGTATGAGATTTACAGCATGACTTTATGATATTAGGACTATATCTGTTTAATGTGTCCTGAATTATAGGATCGTGCGTGTTGCCATGGTAACGTGTGAGGTACAACCTAATGCCTTATATAAATCATTCAAGGAAATGTGATTCTTACGCAAGGTTGTAATAAGGAAATTTGTCCTGATTACTGAAATTTGATTTACCACTTCGTGTGGAGGTTGAAAGTTAAATTACATCTGTTGCGTAGATGTGACGCTAATGGGATTTTTATTGTATGTGTGTCAAATATTGAGTTACTTTTCTGTGTTCTCATTTTTCGGTAATTTTTGAGCCGGTTATCTGTATCTACACGCTCGTTAAATTTGATTCTCTTTAACCCTAAGTACTTTAATAGTAGATTGTTGCGCCGAGCGGAAAGTTATTAATGAACGGGTATTATGTTGGTGCCCGATTGAATGCGAGGGCACTAAATTAACACGAGTGCATTAATTAATCGTTTCAGCAAAGAACATATTCTACTTTTATTTCAACTACATCTCTTTGTTTCCACTTTTTTACCTTTCTTACTAAATAAGAAGTATCAAAGTTTTAAAATGTTATAGAATGGGCGCCATTTGTTTTTTTGTTTTTCAGTTTTATTCAGTTGATTTTTATTTTCAGCCAGTATCTTTTTGATCTAATGCATTATTTTTATAAAACTAAATGGAAGATATTAAACCACTGTGGTAAATTCATATAACAGTGAAAATAGTGCATTAATTAAAAACAGTACAACAATGATATTTCATACAACAATTCTATACTGGACCTAAAAGTTTCCAAGCAGAAAATACGTACATTTTGATCGATATAGTGATTATTGAAAAGGTTACTGTGTTCTTGATAGAAAAAGTATATGTAGTTTTCGTCAAATCTCCCGTAGAATATCCATTGTAGAAGTCAAGTAAACACTGCTCTATTCATATCTTCAATACTAGTTTACTTTAAAGTCTGATGATCCAAAGAATAAACTGTGGATAATTTTTGTATTAATGATCGCCGCAAAATAAAGACGAAAATCGGCATAGGTATTTCCTCAAAGGGTTGTCTGTTTAAGGACTTTATGTATCTGTAAAATAGACATTATTAATGCATACATTAAATTGTTAAAATAAAACCTCACGCACACAAGTGCGAAACGATTTACACACACATGTATACATTTTACGTTAACACGTGGGGCCATGGCGACCATAACATGTATAATGTTCTCGCTCTCTGCTCGCTTAAAATCTAAAGATTTTAAGCGAGCAGTCAGTGCGAGCTATCTATCTAGTATATATAAATGTGTACATAAGACATTAAATATAAAATAAAGGACTAAGAAATGAGCAAAAACTTGCAAGTTTCCAATTGAACAAAGACCGCTATATGGTCTGACCGTCAGCATCTTGACATAAAAAATGAAATAACATCTGAAATTTCATCATGAAATTGTATTAGTTATTTAATCTGAAAGGATATGCATAGAAAGAAAAACGGTGCAGAAATAACAGAGTCCAGTCAACTTTATTCCATTAAAATGACAAACGTTACTAGTTTTAAGGTAATTATGTTATAAGGTAGTTAACATTAAAACATTTTCATATATATATATCTTACGCGTCACGTTGTTTCTCCGCAATGGATTCCTAAACTTCTTAACCGATTTTAATCAAATTTGCACAACGTGTGCAGTTTGATCCAACTTGAAAGATAGAATGCCTTACATACATCTCAATTTATCGCAAATAAAAATGAGTCGCTGAAATATATACACGTGCATAACATCCGAACGACTGCATCGAAATTAGATAATTTCTTATTTGTTGTGTTCGTTATTGTTGGGACGAGGTTTAAATAATAAAAAAGAAATAGCGAAGCGAAAGCGAAAAGGAAATGGAAGGAAATCGGAACAGGGACGGGGACGGGAATGGGGATTATAGGATAATAGAATATGATTAAATACGTTCATTAAGCTTTATATTCTTTTATCAGATAAATACATACTTTAAATGATTTCCTAATAGTGGCTGGGGGACAAAATGCAATAAAATTCGCAATCGCTATATGAATGCTTAGTAATAAATATTTCTTTTTTATCCCTATAAATGGATAAAGCCTGTATAGCTCAATGTTTGGAAGACGGAATAATTGGCTATGGTATTTATTTTAGCCCAAATGGTCTATTGACGTGTCCATTCGTACCTCGGGAGTATGCTTTAAACCACACTACTGAAGTAAAACTTCTTTAGCTCCATCTATATGTGTATATATTATTGACCAAAATGTAATAATAATAAAAAAAAACAATCATTTATAAAATAATTGTTCAAGAAAGAAACGAAATCGCCTCATCCGATCACACTTTTTGTAACGCCCTCGTCACGCATTCAACAGCATATTCTCCAATTAAAGAGTGGCGTAAAAAAAGAATAAAAGAAAGAAACTTTATTCAGACTTAAGTAAACAACAACACTATATCTAAAAACTTAAGTCTACTACACAAAAAAAGTAAAAAACCACTAAGCAATATTTAAATAGATATAGTGCTGCCATTAGTCTGAAAGGGACAACTACTCAACTTCAATCAGAGTAAAAACTCTAAAGCTGATTTCCAGTAGCTAGTATATTTCGCTTTTAGAACTGTTATGTCCGCGATTTTGTCTGCTCTCCGTTGTTTAATAAAGCTCTAAACGGACTAGAATTTATTATTCTATAACCGACTTCCAAAAGTAGGGGGTTTTCATTTCGATAGCATGTTTTTTTTTATATATATAACGCGATTACTCCGCCGATTTTGATAATACTTCTGGATATCGGATTAAGTAGATTAATAATGAATATCAATACCAGATAAACAAAAAAAAAGCAGACGAAGAATTCGACTGCGGGGATAACTTCAAAAACATATTTAGAACGATTAGGTTGGTAAAGCAACCGTGATTCCAGCCTCTACTATAAGAATTTTGACAATATTCTCAACATAACTGTATAAAAATATTTATTTATTATACTGATATATAAAGCTGAAGAGTTTTATTGTTTGCTTGACTGCTCTAATTTCAGAAACTAATGGTCCGATTTGAAAAAAATCTATAGGCTATATATCGTCACGCTAAAACTGAATCTATTTTTTTTGCCTTCTTTTACGCGGACAAAGTCGCGGGCACTGCTACTCTATGATATTGAGGTAAAAACTACCAAAATAAAAAAATATCCCATTGTTTAAGTTGGACGAAATTAAACATAGTAGCCTATACAAGATCTAATCAGCGATTTCAGAGTTTTTCGCGAACAAACACAGTGACATAGAATTTTTATGTATGATTAGCAGAACAGACAGACGTTGTCCTGCCCGAATTTTGGCTCTTTAAGAAGATCAACTGCCATCTGACGTCATCCCCGGAACCCCACAATCTCTACAACCTCACAAATAATATCACTCAGTAACATCATAGGAACACACTATTTTTGGGTGCTTTCCGAACAATGGAGTAGGGTGAATATTTGAAAACCAGTGTTACAATTGGCTACTCATCAATCACTGCCGTCTATCACAACTGTTTGACCGAGCGATACACTCAAATGCTGCTTAAACTACAACTTCCTCAAAAGCTTAAAAAGCAAATTTTATGATTCATTGTAAAAATACTTTTAAGAAATTGGGTACATACATGGTCAATGGCCTGCATTGAGAAGTTGAAGGTCATAAACTCGCAAATGGGTTTGAGTCCGGCAAAAGCAGCACCAACAGCAATACCGGCAAAACCGATTTCTGTGATTGGTGTGTCGATAACTCTTTTATCACCATATTTCTTCCACAGCCCCCTGAAAAATTACAAGATTCTAAGGTATTCTCAGGAATCTGAAAATGAACGTGATTTTTCTTAATCACGATCTCATTACATTAAGGGGAGATCTCAATGAGATTGAGATTTTATTGACTATGTTTATATCTAGCGACATCTGGTTATTATAAATTTCAAGAAGTCGAATTCGTATTAAAATGACGAATTTTTTTTCTATACCGCTCGGATCTGATCGCATAAACCATAATAAATAATTAATTAGAAAGCAATAGCAATAAACTTTTAATTTGCTTTGAGATTGCAATTAGGTATTTCACACTCTCCCAAGGTTTACCGGATTTCTGCGGAGTAAAGCCAGCAATGTGATTCTTAAACGATAACTATTTACATTGATTGAACTGATGTTTTCTTATGTACAAGGCCGTCTCAAAGTTTTTATAATTATGTTCGATACGCATTATTCACTAGGCGATGCTAGTGGCATTTCAAAAGAAAATCAATTTTCTATTAGATACAGTATCTGAAAACAAGAAAATATTAATTAGTTATAGTTAATTTAGTCGGCGTCTAGATGAGATCGTGTTGCGAATGTTTCCATACAACAATATCATTAATCTGCAACGTTTACAAGTTATTGTATTCATATACAGCATTTTTTAGGGACATCTTTACTTCCGGAAGATTTTTTAAGATTAACCTTTTAAGTCGTCAATAGAATAAAGGTAATAATGTCAATAGAAAACAAAAAAGCAAATCTTATATGAAGCGTGTTACCTCAGTAAAGCGTAAATTACCATTTTAAAGACTTTAAAGAAACCTTAAAAAATTAACGGTAGAAGGATAGTCTGAAATGTGTAAAGTGCTTGATTCAACCACCAAACGCCTTGGTCGTAAAGAACCCACTAACCCAAGATTTTTTAAAACCTGGCAATCTAATGTTCTTCTCCTAATTCCGGAAGTACCGTATAGAAGTAGGACCATTAGGTTTATTCTTCAAATCGATATTAGCAGATTTTTCTTGTGGAGTATGTTCAACTTTTTCTGAAAATCAGAAATTATTATCTATTTATCTGATGATTCTTCCTATTTTTTTCATATCATACTCTTTATGCCTTTTAATTATTGATATTTTTAACTATCATAGAATATGACTATGTGTAATTTTGGGTGTGTTATAATAAACGAAATGGCATTTTGCAGACGAAATAAATAAATTAGCTTAGTTAACTTCATCTTCAAATAGTCATTTCAATCTCGATTTCATCAGATTCTGAATAATTTGCCGGTGTACCTATATTTTGACAGGTGTCCGTAATCTTTTGAAGCTCGGTTAACAGCAAACGCACGTCTCTACGGATTTGACCTCTAATTTCTTCATGTTTTGGGGATTCTGTCAACGGTTTTGATATCTCTTCCAGGTGTTGCGCTTGTTTTGAAAGATTGACAATTAGGGTAATATGAAGTCTCATAAGTTAGATAATATTTATTAAATGAAATTCTTTCTAAACCCAAATGTACACTGGATTTTCCAGAAAATGTATTATTTTTACCCATGTTGAAATTTATTAGACAATCTAACGTTCATCGACGGTACGCTAACGTACATTCTTCTCTATTAAAAATTCCCTTAGAATCCAATTAAATGGGACGAAAACCGCAAAGAAAACAATATTTAACAATTAATAACACTTTACTAGTTTCTGTGTGGTTTTGTCCCATTTCATTGGATTGGATTGGATTTTTTAAAAGAAAAAATCTGAACTACAGCACTATTTTTTAAAATCATTAAAGGATTGTTAGTGTGCAATTACTAATGAAACGCAATTTATTTTTAACAGACATTTAATAAATTTAAAATAAAAAAGCTAAATTACTACAATATTGTCATGTGCTAATTGATTTTAATTAACGTCATATGTGATCTGATATTCTAGATTAAACTAACGGTAGTATTTATGCATCGCCGTTTTTAAATGAGTCACCGATACGCGTCAAGTGTCGAATGTTAAGGAGAAGGTACGCTTTGCAACAAATTTTGTTCGTTTATTGCCAATTATTTTGAAACAATGTTTTGCTCCGAAATTTTTAATATTCTTTTTATAAATCTGTCTAAACTTCAAATGTTTTTAACGTCCTCGAACATACTATTGCTTAAAACCAGATGAAATCATCGTCGTGTACTAATGTATTGGCTTTAAAAATGCAATATTTTGATTTTTTTTTTGCGTACGCATTAAGCAAAATAGAATATATCGTTTGATGAAATAACAACCTATTACATGAAATTATAATCGTTAAAAGTTGTATTTAGCACATCATTTAGTGACTTCCCTTTAAATTGTTTTTTGTTTAGTCTATAATTTATCTATATGTAATAATATATGTTTAATAATTATATACTCTAGATTGGAATATATGACATTTATATTGACAACTAGTTGTTACTCGTGACTTAGTCCACGTAAAATAAGGCAAAAATTGCGTGATGATATAGTCTAAAACCTTCCCCAATAAATGGGCTATGTAACAGAGAAATAATTTTTCAAATCAGACCAGTAGATCCTGAGATTAGCGCGTTCAAGCAAACAAACTCCAGCTTTATATATTAGTATAGATAGTACAACATTTAACA
Source organism: Charaxes varanes (assembly GCA_024363005.1). Classification (NCBI taxonomy): domain Eukaryota; kingdom Metazoa; phylum Arthropoda; class Insecta; order Lepidoptera; family Nymphalidae; genus Charaxes; species Charaxes varanes. Next base: position 780,899 of record JANCMC010022980.1, on the reverse strand, counting down.
TGCATAAAAAACTACTTTGTTTAAATCCGCAAATTATTCAATCATTTTTCATTCGCGGATAGTTTAGTTTTTACAGGCATGTCACGGATTTTCCCAAAATAACGCTCGATTCTATAAAGTACAAAATTTAACGTAGAACATAACATACGAAACCATTATATCTATTAGAATAATTAAAAATCGCAACCATATACGGTACAGGTTTTATGTTAATCCGACTCGCACTTGGCCTAAATCCTTTCTTAGCGGATGTGTACTATAGTCTACCTCCTTGCCAAATTTCATCATTGTACGCCCCGCAGTTTTCGAGATTTCCTGTTAGACGACATTTCGCTTTTATCGATTAAATAATGGTTTTAGCAATGTTTATCCATGAAGATCAAAAGTTATATGTATGTGAATAAATAAATTTTGACTTTGACGTTTACTCAAGTGTATGTACAGACAAACAAAACGTCATTGTATTTTGGTATTTTAATGCCATTTGTATGAATACATGAACAGCTAATAATCATTAATTAGTCCTACATAATCAGAGCTGAATAACTCTTTATTTCAAGCTTCAACTTTTCTTTTTCTTTCTTTAGTGCATACAAAAGAATTTATTATTTTTTTATCACATCATTTCTCACATAATTTATATTTCTTTATATAATTACTTATACGTATTTATTACTGGTGAACTTAGTTTTTTGTTCTTATGTATAACATCTTGATCAGGAATCATTTATTTTGTAAGAATGTTACAGGGAATCCGTAAAGCATTTAACCAAATTAATAGATTATAACAGGAATAGTTATACAAAAATAAGACCATGAGAAACCGTATTAATTATACAAAATTACATTAATTGTGGTGAGCCCAACCGGAGGCCCCAAAAAAAGAGCTAATGATGCTAATAGCATTTATTTATTAATTAAAGAAATAACAAAGTGCCTCTTTAAACTAAGTTCGCTTAGACTAGCTTGATCTTAAGTCTTGAATTATTTTAGTACTACCGTCAACTAAGTATGAGATCACCCTTGCGTCGTGTTAAGTATGGAACGGTGGAATATACGATTCTCAAGGCGAGTTCACAAGTGTCGAAATCGTGGTGTCCTGTTACACCATCGTATATCCTGATATGGCAGCCTTAGCACACAATAGGTAAACATAAAAATTATAAAACAACTTGTAGATCTAAACTCTAAATCCGACTCGATTTACTTTGCGTCGAAAATTCCAGAAGGCGCCGTTGTCTCTTTTACTCATTATAGGCTCTCTCTGTCTTTTATTTACGTTTCCAACTTGGAAATACTTTTAAGGATTTAAAAACCCCTGTAGGATATTATTGATGTAGATAAAAAAAACATATAGTCAAAATTCGATAAGAATGTTATTGTTCGATCACAATAAATTAAAAAAAAAAAGAAACAAAATAAAAGAGTAAATAATTTGTCACGTAAGCTCGCTAAAACATTAGTTGCCAAACGAATATAGTCATATTATGACAGTTATTGAATAAATATATAATTACACAGATGACAAAAATAAAATAAAATAATACAAATCTTCCATTCGCCTTCTCGAAACTTCGACACAACACCTATATTGCCTTCACTTATAAATACTATTCTACAGCACCTACCTAGCGTACGCTTACTAAATTATAAATCTTGAATGAATCTCCTGAGGATAAGAGGTAATTACGAAATAATATTTAATTTTTACAACCTTTGTTGTTCTGATTTTAATTTTATCAAAGTCTGTGTTAATATTTTTGGTAAAATTTGATAAAAAACCGGCAAAATTTCACTTACCTGGTGACTAGTCTAGTGATCTGGAAATTTAGAACGGAAACAAAGAGCCACTTAAAAATATACAACACAAACACAATAAAAACACAAAACAAAACAATAAAAAAACACAAAAACACAAACACTTTTTTTGACACAATTTAAAAATACATTATATTATGAGTATACAAATACAAAAAATAAAGTAAATAAATTAAGACTGCTGGCTTATCAAAATCGGTACAGCGTTTCTGACCTTTTCACACACTTACCATGTCCCCGAGGAATAGGGGAAAATCTAAAAAAGTATAAAATCGTTATACTGACGATTTATTTTATATTGCTACATGGTTTTAAAATATTGATACGTCGTTAGTTACCTTGTCTACATTTAGATAACGCAAACATCTTAGTAAAAATCCGTCGGCTTGTTTTTTTAAAAAACCTAAAATATTGATTATTGATACATTGTTATTTCACTTGTTTGTTTTAACTATTAGATAAAACAAATCAGTACTTGAATTTGACTTATAAGCTCGCAAAGAATCGTTTAAAGGCAGTAGAAGTGAGTATACCTTCAAAATCCATCTACGACTCAGTAAAAGACACTTTCTTAGTTAGACACTAGTCTGTCAAGAACCTATAGCCATAATAGTAGAGTCACGCCGAATTTGACTAGCCATAGTACGGAATACGAGCGTACGTCTGCACATTAAAAAGATCTCTCAGGATCACAAGAACCAGACTCCTGACACAAGACATAAGGTTCCTTCCACTGCAATGCGTCAAACCCGGCACTAGCATGTTAAATCTATGGAAAGACAACGCTGCCAACAAAAACACTTCTTTCCAAATCATCACGGTTGTTTACATCTTACTCCAAAAGTTAAAATCATGTCGAACCCATTGATTTTACATTCTTGAATTTCGCAATTAATAAAAAAATATACAATCTTTAAATATACTTATTCTAAAAAAAAACATTAATTATATTCACTAGGTCAATTTTTATAGACTAATAGAGTGTCTCCAGTTCAAAAGTTACTGTCACGAATTTGCACTTTCCCGCGCAAATATATTTTTTAATCTTTTTTAAAACTTGATAACAGAAAAATTTTCACGTTTCATTCGATTGTTCTACAATGTTTTTTTTTGTTAATTTAAGGAACGTTTTAATTCATTATTCTGTGTTTGTTTATTTATTTTTTTTTTGTTCTCTAGATGTCTGCCGACGGCAGTTCGCGTCGTTACACGGACCGCGACTGCGTTTGGTGCATATTAGATCGTGGTTCTAACACCGTTGAGCTATTGAGGCTCGTCACTTATGGGTTTTAAAAATAGTTTGTGGATAAGGATTAATATTATGTTTATAAAAAGACCTTCACAAATAGGGCATATTATTTGAGAACAAATTTGGTTAGCATAAAAAATTTTAAACTGAACCAACTTTAAAAGATAGACATATGCTGTCGCGGACTTTTATTTAGAACATTTAAAGGGGATCAATTTCGTCATACATTACTTTTGCGACATTTTAACTAACACTGAAAGAATTTTACAAATCGGACCAGTAGTTCCCGAGATTAGCTCGTTCAAGCAAACGAAATAACTCTTCAGCTTTATATATTTGTAGAATTAAAGAGAAATACCTATAGAGGTGTCATGTAGAGATTTGGTTCTAACTGGGACCCTGGCTTCGTTCTAAAGTAGCAATCAAGTAGGACGCCACCTCAATTCGAGATCAAAGCCATCCCCTGGGAAATATGTCTACGGTGACCTGCCCATACGTTGGGTTACTTACTATTATCCTATAATATTATTTCCGTTACCATTCCTTTCCCATCCCCGTTACCGTTATTATTAAGCCATATTAAATTTAATATGGGGGGGCTTTAAGTCTTTATAAGTCTAAAAATTTTCCGCGCAATTTTCTAAATATTTTTTTCTTTTAGAAATAACCTTTTCCAGACAATAACAAATACAATAACAAATTAATTAGCGAAATCAGTAGAGCCGTTCACGCGTGATGCCGTGATTAAGGGAATTTGGGAATCACTTTTATGTGTATAGATACAAATAGATCTACAATTTCTATATAAGCTAAGGGATATCATTTTGTAAAAATCTGTCAAAACTAGTACCTAAGTCATTTTTTTTACTTTTATTACTGTGTGTACTCATCCTGATATCTTTTCTTTTCTTCCAGGTAAGCTTCTGAAATTTAAATCGTTACAAGTTGCCGTTGACTTATGGAGCCTTATAACTCGGTTTTCATCATAAAAAAGTAGATTGAGGTTTAAATCCAAACGATGTACGTTTTCTTCTAGTAGAAGTAGGTTGAGGTTGTAATCTAAAAGAAGTAGTAGGCTAAGATCTTAATCTAAAATAAGTAAGTTGAGGTTTTCAATTAAAAGGAGTAGGTTGAGGTTTTCATTTAACAGAACTACTTCTGTTTGTTTAGATTAAAACCTCAACCTACTTTTAGGTTTTAATCTAAAAGGAGAAGGTTGAGGTTTTATTAAAATGAAATAGGTTGAGGTTTTAATCTAAAAGGAGAAGGTTGAGGTTTTATTTAAAAGAAGTAGGTTGAGCTATTGATCTGAAATAAGTAGGTTAAGAAGTAAACGATGCCTACATAGCTCAACAGTTTAGGAATGGATGGAAATTAGTAAACTATTCGGTTTAGATTCCAATCTCACTAGGCTATCGTTATGCCCGCTTTTACGGGATAACGGTAGGAGATTCTTAAAATATGTTAAAAGATATTTCTCAATGCATCCCCCGTGATACAAATAAAGAGCTCCAAAATCTTTTGCTCTTTTGAACACCGGTTTGAGTACCTCCCCTTTTTCTTATCGGTTAAGAAGGCGTGTCCGCTCGTTATGTCGTTTCTAGACTTTCAAATGAATCATTATGTATATGCATGTATTTTATATTAACTAATTACTCGTGATTGGTGAGACCGGGTACCACCAAATTGGCCAGTAATTGATTTCATTATTGGTACATTCGTAAATAAATAATTTATTTCCTTATTTCATAAACAGTGAAACCTTAATATAATGCGCCACAATATATTAAGGCGCGTTATATTAAGGATTATTCGTTATAACGAATTTATCAATTTTACGATTTCTTGAAAATTCCTTAGACACCTTAAAAACTGTCAGTAAGAAGTAATGGAAAGTATACCTTTACATTAGGAATAAATTTTTTCATTTCTTGATTATAACGAATGTTCCCAATGGCTCATTTTTTTTTTAAATTGGAGATAGGCATGCTCTTGACGGCAGTGATACTTGATAAAGTGTAGGTGCGGTCTCCGGTGGAACGCGATTGCCTAGAATGAATCCATTCTCTCTTGCCTTAAATTTTCTTTTGGAGATATATATGTATATAAATACTATTTCTATAGATATTGTTAATGCTGGTAGAAATTTCTAATTGTAATTATTTTTCTTTAGTTTGCTAAAGACAAATGATTAAAATTCCAAAGGAATTGAATTGTATTCAGTGCAGTTTAATTTCGACGTTACTCTCTTAATTTCAGTTTACTTCTCAATATGCATAGCTATTTTTCCCCTTTTTTCCCAGTTTTCTATTCCTCTCATCGTCCCAATCCTGTACAATGAATTTTGAATATTTGCAGAATGTGGAAGAAAGCGTTCTCCTACCTCTATTTTACGAATTCTACAACCTATAACCTATACATAACGTACCCTATCTGTAAGGCCCAATTAATTATGCAATAGTAATTAATGTTTTCATGTGTTCAGACACGTTTACCTCATTAAAACGAATTACGATTCGTCCAATCTAACCTCTTTACAACAAACGTCATTGTGACAGAAACGCAATATAACGAATATTTTTGAATTGCCCCCTGCGTTTCATTATATCGAGGTTGCACTGTATATAGACAAATAAATACGGGAGAAAGTGAACGAATGATTAACAGGTTTAGTCAAAACTTCGCTTAATATTTAGGTATTATTTTCAAAGATCAGACAGAAAAAGGAAAACGAAAAGTGTTGCTTAATCTTGGACTGACCCGTCGGCGCAGTTCGCACTGTCCCTGCATCCCGCTCCGGGGTTGTGGATTCGATTCCCAACTCGAGTCTAGGTGTATGTGAGTGTGTCTTATTGACTTAATTCCATTCAGTTTCACTATTCAGCTATTGAGTTTTGAATTAACTCTATCCGGAGAAACGTTATTCAAGTACGTTGCAATGTAACCTAGCCAGCCATATATATTACATACCTCTAAGGGTTTGCAGAACACCTTAGAGACCAAGAAGGTAACAGTAACTCCCTGGAGACAAAACACTGTCTGCGTAAAGCCCGCTACACACGTATCGATATATCGTTGCGATTTAACTGCGCAGTTTTATCGTTGCGTTTGGGTGGCTATCGCTCATTTCGGCAGTTCTTCACGGAGTTTGCTTTAACGTTCGCTTTAACTACACAGTTAAGTCGTAACCATTTATCGATACGGGTTGGAGGAATCCGGGTCGATGCGTTGCTCAAGGCGTGGACGTCATCAGAAGAGTGGCGGGAAGTGGCTGAATGCGAGTGGCCAGAGATTGGGAAGATTGGCAGAAAGAAAAGGAGGCCTATGCCCAGCAGTGGGCAATTAAAGTCTAACTGATAAATAGATTATCGATACGTGATTTTATGTACCTAGACTGGACCGATTTGGCCGGAACTTTGACTAGTATGTACATATAAATAAAACTAAAGTGTCTGTTCATAACGTCGAAACTATATTTTTTTACTAATTGCATATTAATATCTATACGATGCCTTTAACGATTATGGAAATTTGAAGAAAGAAAAATTGACTATCTGTTTGTCCCGGGTAATCTCCGTAACGGATGGATCGATTTCGACGAGATTTTCACTGACAGATAGCTGATTCCGCACATAAAAATTATCTAACTGTATTCAATTGAAAGATCAATGAATATTCACGCGGACAAAGTTGCAGGCTTCACCTAGTATATATCGATGTATGTATGAATGGTATTTGGTGAATTTATCAGGATATTTTTAAATTAACCCAACGGGATTGCTTGTAAGGTGCTCGTAAATGTCGGACATTGAATTATAAATAATTTAATTTATTCCAATACCGCAATCAAATGCAAATGTATTAAATATATGAACAATAGGAAATGAAAACAAAGCGTATTTTCATAATTGCGTAAAGAGCCCACGAAGATACGTTTTAGGTCTTTGGCTAATTTTTAATTTTCTTGTTTAAACAAAAAAATTAAAAAAATAAAATATTTTTTTCTCAATTGTTCAAATAGTTTTTGTGGTAATTAGTTTTCAAAACATATCCGAAATTGAAATCAATACATTTACAAGTTTAAAAAGAGAAAAAAAAATCGGTTTTTAGTTTTTTTTTTTTCGGTTTATCCAAAAACAGTAATAAATAGAGTTCTGAAGTTTACAGGATCAAAGTATCTTGCAAATAAGGACACACCCTAAAATGTTGAATTAATTAGCTCAGATTGCAAATTTTTTAAGTAAATTTTGATGGATTTTCCCAATATTCGCATGATATATCATCGGACAGTTACATCCAAATTCAATGTAAAACAGATGTAGTAACGGAAAGAGACAGGCAACGATTGTAAAAACATTTACGAAGCACTATTTACCGTATAATATACTCGTATATTTTGCAATAATTTCTGTTAGTGCAGTTGACCATGAGCGTCACTTACAGTCAGGTTATAAACATTCAAAAAAGAGACTAAAAATAAGATTGCTTGAATTAAAACTGGTAACCTATATGTTGGTAGACAGCGGTGAACAGATAGTCATGTTTCTCACATAAGATCGGCGTGAAGGGACTGTATGCTGTCACGTCACGTGATGGTATTTTTGTCGCGTTTCGTTCCCAGTTTCGTAAGGGTTCCCAGTGGCCAAAACCCCTCTTTAAAGGCTGGCAACGCATCCGCGAACTACCTGGTTGTGTAGATACATATATAGGGGCATCGGTAGTCTCCTGCAATCGCCTGGTGATGCAAATATTCATGGGCTACCGTAGTTGCTTGGAAACAATATTCTTTTAGGTGTCAGATAGAAAAGATCCGAATTGGTGGCAAGCAAGTCATGTTGAGAAACCTGAAGTGGTAGGCTTGATTCCATCTCCTGAATTAGAGGAGAGAAGAAAGGCCTATGTTCCTCCTGAGGCTGACTTTGTCCATAAAATTAGCATATGTGGAGCCAGAGTAAGTATTACAACATAACTGCTCAATTATAATTAAATCTCAAATCTATATGTAATATACAAAAGGGTTTAAAATATTTTTTTTTATTTTAGAAAAAAATTTAAAATCATTTTATGAAGTAACGATAAACTAGCCGTAACTCGCTACTTCGCCTGTGTGAATTTAGTGATTGTGTTAAGTTTTGGAGGTTTATTTTTTTGTGCGGAATTATTAAGTTTTTACTACAGGTGTATTATGCAAATAAAAAATTAATTTCAACATTACAAACTTCTTAATGTTATTTATATTTATAGGGTATATGGTTCCTTCCTCTGCAACGCGATGGACCCGGCACCCGCACGGTGAATCCATGGAATGCTAAGAAATTCGTCTCGTATTTCATGCAAATAAATAGAAATTTAAATATTCTCTGTTTTGTACAGAAAACCTAAAATATTTTTAAAAATTGCTTATTCACTTTGTCACTGTACAAGAAGTCATATCTTATATGACCATATTTACTTGGATCGATCATTGAGTGACGCGTGTTTTAAACCATAGTATAAAAATTAATGTATTATTTTTTTTGTAAAATGTAAACTTTTAACCAAACTGGACTAACAAGGATGTTAAACATGTGTATTGGTAGGGTATATGAATAAGTGCTTGAAATGGATGTTGTGAGTTGGAACAGGTGGGATGTATAGTTTTGTATAACAAAGGTATTACTTATCGATACATGTTTGTTAATTTATGATGTAGAAAAAGGAAGGATACAAATGAAGCTGAAAAGCACTGCGAAGCTACATATTGCTTTGAAGTAATACACTATGACAGGCTATATGCCTGTTTTATAATATAATTCTTACGTAGTAAAAGTAACTTATATTGCTAACACGAATGTAATCCAACTAATTTTAAACTCTTGTAACAATTCTAGGGTGAACTTTAAATATCTCTACAAATAAAAATATACTTTTTAAATTTTCGCTTCGTTCGTTTTAAAATGACTTTAAAACCTCGATTTAAAGTCTATCCTATTACTCAACGATTACAAATTGATTGAATTTCAATAATATATTTACTGTGTCATTCTGATATGCAATACATGGTGATATGCTAAGTGATAATGTCGATACACATGTCTCTGATGAATACAAATGGTTTTGAACTCTGACCGCATCTCGTGAGTTAGTAAGCGCCGAAATTCTATACGCGATCAAGGTCGCATTTTTTGTTCCGAAGAATTGATCCGATGTAAGGTTGAAGTCTACAAAGTTCTACAAAACTTTGTGAAGTTACACAAAGTCCCCGGCCACACTACATGATCATTCAAATGATTCTATGTCTGACTACGGCATAAAGCACACGTCGTTTTTTTATTGTTCCAGGAGTTTTCACAGGCGATTCGAAGAAGTTTTGGCTGCGGTTAAGCAAAGTCGGCGATGTTGTCGTCGTCAAGTATTCAACCGACAAAATAACGTGGCATTTACTGAGGCTATGTTCTTTTCCGAAAGCAAAGAAGTACCTCGTGGGTCCAATGTGTTGTTCTCCTCAAAGAGAAGGATTAGTGGTGAAATTTAGTGATCTATCTTTAAGAAAGCCAGACAAAGATATTTTGCATTCAAATTAATAAAATCAACTGTGCGCTTTTTAGGGTTCCATAGTACTACAAGGAGCCCTTATAATTTCGCTCTGTCCATCCGTCAGTCTGTCTGTCTGCCCGTAAGGTGGACCGATGCAAGGTCCGCGGCGATTCGCTGCGCACCAGCACAAGGCGGTTTCGCAAACAGACATTTATCGTTCATTGTATATGTATTGTGCAATTAATTAACGAATTCGTGCAACAGTTAAGCGATTGTACGGAACGCCATTTTGTTTGTTAGCTTTTATTTATTAATCTAGGCACAATAATAATTTAGTTCTTGCACAGGGGAAAGGGATGGTCACCCTTAATAAAGATTTTTAAATCTAGGTAGGATAACCAGATTTTCATCTTGTCATTTGTGCCAAGGCAACCATTTTGTATTCTACTTAAGATATACTTTATGTACAATTTGACAACACAATAAAGTGAACTATATGGTGGTAGTAGTAATTGAGGTTGTAGCTGAATCTGTGGCTGGCTTTTGAGTCGATTGCTAGGTTAAGCAGTTCTAATCGGTGCCGGGTGATAGATGGGTGACCCTTTAAAAATTGGTTTTCGATACAGTGTTTGACAAAGGATACAGTGTTTGGCAAAGGATACAGTATGTGGCAAAGAATATAGCGTTTGGCAAAGAATATAATATTTGGCAAAGAATATAGTGTTTGGCAAAGGATATAGTGTTTGGCAAAGGATATAGTGTTTGGCAAAGGATCCAGTGTTTGGCAAAGGATACAGTGTTTGACAAAGGATACAGTGTTTGGCAAAGGATACAGTATGTGGCAAAGAATATAGCGTTTGGCAAAGAATGTAATATTTGGCAAAGAATATAGTGTTTGGCATAGAATATAGTGTTTGACAAAGAATATAGTGTTCGGCATAGAATCTACTTTTTGGCAAAGGATATAGCTTTTGGCAAAGAATATAGCTTTTGGCAAAGAATATAATATTTGGCAAAGAATATAGTGTTTGGCAAAGAATATAGTGTTCAGCATAGAATATAGTGTTTGGCATAGAATATAGTGTTTCGCAAATGTATTTATAACAATGGTTTTAATGGCTCGCTCGAATTAACTTACCCTAGATATTGAAATTTACCCAAATAAGAATAATAAAGAGGAAAATTTAAAAAAAGTCACATAATATCAATAAAGGTTGTATGTTTAAAAGTGCAAGAAAATAATAATTTAGTATTATTTAAGATTTAGAATTTTTTTTCATGACAAAATAATAGTACATTACTGCAGCGGCCGGCAAGAGAGACATTGATGGAGGAACGTGTGAATGCGTAAGCCCATCAATGCCCAGTTGCGGCCAAGGCTTGTATAGTACTTTTCTCAAATAATTCGCGGAAATTAAAGTAAGTAGTACAATTCAGAACTTTTAAACCTAACCTAACCTACTTATATTTGAAAAAGTTTTAAAACTTATGACGAAGTTGACGAACAACTAATAACAATAGTTTTTAACGCGCCAAAGTATTCTTTTTTTTCACTAAACAGCTTTAGGGTCAGCAGTGGTTTCTACGGGGCTGATAGTTGTAGAAGTATTACGTTGTACATATGTATGATAAGTAACATAGACACATGAATAATTACAGCTTACTTTTACTTTAACATTTTTGGGATATGGATTGATTTTTATCCGCCTATGTAGTTGAAACTTTAAGCCTCACGCTTTCAAAATCCTTTTTGTAACCACAATGGGCTGACGTGACTACAAACTACTATAAAGTATTTTAATAAAAAGTGAGTTAAAAATGTTATTAAATTGTAAGCCTGTACCGGCAGTTGACATTTTAAAGTGTACTATAAAAGAAGTGTCATGTGGCAGTGCTAATAAACACACATATGTTGTGTTATCATTTTTATTATTATATATTATATCATTTTTATTATTATATTTTTTATATTATTCTTAAGCTATTCTTAATGGTGATAACAATGTGAACTGTATTCTTTATACTTGCACTTGGGGGTCGGGAGATAAAATTTAATTTACCTGTAACTAAGCTTTGAAAAGGCTGGCGGCGTACTCTCAGCAAATAAAAAAAAAATCCAATAGAAATTTCCTCTTAAGATTTGGAGTTCAAGTGCGATAAAGTGGCTAGCGTCGCGAACCTGCTGTTCAAATTACTTGTTTGTTTATTGATATTAAATAAAGTAAATTAGTGTAAAATGTTTAATTAAACATTAAAGTGATTATAAACTATTACTACTTTTATTTGCCTCTGCATTTACCCAATATGACGCCCACGAAGACCCTTGAATTCCGAAATGTATATATTTGTATGATATATTCTTATTAATTTTAAATGAAAATAAACAAGACTGCGTTTCTGTAAGCAACAGATTTATTTTATGACAAACATACATTTACATATTTACTAGTTTTTAACCGCGACTTTGTCCACGTAAAATTAGGTAATGATATATAGCCTATATAGCCTTTCATTAAAAGGATTTTACTCACAAAGAAAACGTCTAGAGATTCATTGGAAGGATTATACACACAAAGAAAACATCTAAAAATTCATCGGAAGAGTTTTACACGCGAAGAAAATATAAAGAAATTTATCGAAAGGGCTTTATGCACGAAGAAAGCATCTAGAAATTCATCGGAAGGATTTTACACACGAAGAAAACATCTAGAAATTCATCGGAAGAGTTTTACACGGGAAGGAAATATAAAGAAATTTATCGGAAAGGTTTTACACACGAAGAAAACATCGAAAAATTCATCGGAAGAGTTTTACACACAGAGGAAACATCTAAAAATTCATAGGAATGATTTTTTCATTTCGTTTCTCATCCTCCTTGAGGCGTTGAACTATCTAGACTCTTTTAAATGTATACGTATACGTTCCATTAAACGTGAATGGCAATTTGACGCAAATTCTAGTCTACATTCATTGAATATCTGCTAACCTAACTTAGGTTAGGTATGGATAATACACCCAGACTCGAGGCGGGAATCGAACCACGACCCCGGAGCAGAAGGCAGGGTCACTGCCCACTGCGCCAACGGGATATAAGTAATAAGTTTTATAATATAGAGTATATTATAAAAAAGAGTTTATTTACAGATCGTGAGCGGGACGAAGGGGGAGGGGATACGATGTTGGATGACACAGCCCCAATAACCAAAGACCCAGAAACGCCCGTGAAAAACTTCAATTGTAAGTCACTTTGATTTCTATGGTTTCTAAGTTGTCCAATGTTTTCTTTTGTAACCCCCGACGCAAAAAAGGGGTGTTATAAGTTTGACGTGCCTCTGTGTGTGTGAGTGTGCGTCTGTCTGTCTGCCTGTCTGTGCGTGTGTCTGCCTGTCTGTCTGTCTGCCTGTCTATGTGCGTGTGTGTGTCTATCTGCTTGTCTGTGTGTGTTTATCTGTCTGTCTGTCTGCCTGCCTGTCTTTGTGTGTGTGTGTCTATCTGCCTGTCTGTCTGTCTACCCGTATGTCTGTCTTTCTGTCTGTTTGTCGGCCTGTCTGTATGTGTGTGCGTGCGTGTGTCTCTGTGTGTCTGTCTGTGGCATCATAGCTCCCGAACGGATGAAGCGACTTCAATTTTGTTTTTTCTGTATTAACTGTGACTGGTGGCTTATGTGCGAATGTTGTTAGACATGTTTGATGAAAATCGGTTGAGCCGTTTAAAAGTTGTGGGGGTTAAAGCGGGGAACTATAGGAAGCGAATAAACATATACGAATGGGGTGTGAATTGAAAAGGTTTGATTTGTGTATTACAAAATTGGGCATTTTAAGAAGGGGTAGGGGGTTTGATGGCGTAGAGAATTTAATGTTATACTGTTGTTAAAATTGTATTGTTGCTACCATTTCAAATAACTTGAACTTTCAGGCACCGCGTCGTCCCCCGACCGGTGGGGCCTCATGTCCCCCCCGGCGAGGCCCCCGCCGCCGGCTCCCCCTGCCTTAGTACACGAGACCTCCTCTAACTCCAGCTGGGTGGAGATGGAGACCTACGTCATAGGTAACTCCCAATTAAGAGATCATTGGTACAATAGGGTAGTTAACACTAAAAGAAATCCTAACGCCGGAGCCAGACATAGCTTCATTTCAATGATCATGAAGTGTGGCCGGCAACTTTGTGTAAATTCACAAAGTTTTGTAGTACTTTGTAAGCTTGAAGGTCAAAAATGTACAAACACTAAGCTATATCTGGCTCCGGTATTATATGTACATTGTATCATATTTATTTTCTTTCACATACTCTCATACCGGAACTAGACATAGCTTCATTTGAATGATCCTGTAGTGTGGCCGGGGGCTTTGTGTAGCTGTGCAAAGTTTTGTAGTACTTTGTTGTCTTCAAGGACAAAAATGTGCAAACACATTGAGCTATGTCTGGCTCCGGCATAATAAATTTTTCTTCTGGACAGTTGACAAAGGTTTAACTATCACATAACTTAAGTGTAATTACTAAAATTTGTCAGATTGTTTAATATTTTGTAAATATAAATTAAAGACATAAATCATGTGACACCGATCTGCAGTCTGAGCGCGTGACGTCACTTCTTGTCAAACAAATTGACGTTGGTAACGTACGCTCCAATCACGCTCAACTACACCTATTTGTTTAGCAAGACGTTACGTCATACAAGACGCCATGACAGTTCATAGCGTTTTATCCCTAAAATGTATGTGGATTTATATACACTAAAGGTGTGTGTGCATGTGTGCGTGTGTGTGTAAGTAAAATTTACGCGAACCCCGGTGCTTACCAATTGTTAATTTTTCAGGTAATATTCAAATCCACCCACCGACAGACGCCACCAAACAGATGTTAATACTGAGGTATCTGACGCCCATCGGAGAGTACCAGGAGGTTGGTAAACGTTTGTAAAATACGAGTTTATAAAAATCTCTTGTCACTGTGTATGTTCGCGATGCCCTCTGAAACTAGTGATTCTAACTGAGCTATCTGCCCGCGAAAGTCCCATCAGAATAGCTCCAGCCGTTTCGGACAATACACGGAACAAGCAAACAGACTAAAAATGTTTTCACTTGCGTTATTGCTATAGGTATCGTATATATGTCATATGCAATTAACAACAATTAACAGCTGAACTTTTTTTAAAATTATTATTGAGTTAAATTTATTTTAATTTAATTTGTTATTGAGTTGTTATTACTTATGTATTTGCGATTGAACAAAGACTGAACCAATTTTCATTGGAATTTAAGTGCTTAAACTTCATGTGACCTGCAAGTAAAACCAACATGATTATAGATTTTTAGGGTTCCGTAGTCCTTCCTACAAGGAACCCTTACAGTTACGCTCTGTCCGTCCGTCCGTCCGTCTGTCCGCTCGTAAGGTAGTCCCGCCTAAAGGATTTCTAAACTATTAGATGTTGTTGTTTGATGAGACTTTAAACTTTGAATTATTTTACAAAAAAATCTTTATGGCTTTTCGGATATGGAACCCTTCTATATGAGCATGTCTGACACACTCTCTTTCTCCTACAGTTCCTGTCACACGTGTTCGAGTGGAACGCCCTGGGACTGATCCTGGGCTACCTGAACGTGCGCGAGTCCCGGGACTCGAGGCTCGCGTTTGAGGCACTCAAGTACCTCGCCGCGCTCCTCTGCCACAAGAAGTTCTCTATAGACTTCATCAACATGGGCGGACTGCAGGTGAGGAGAGAGAATATGAGAGTGAGTGAGAGGGAGAATGAGCAAGCAAGAGAGTCAGTAAGCACAAGAATGAGCGAGTAAGAGAATGAGTAAGCAGGAGAATGAGCAAGCAAGAGGGTCAGTAAGCACAAGAATGAGCGAGTAAGAGAGTCAGTAAGCACGAGAATGAGCAAGCAAGACAGTCAGTAAACAAGAGAATGAGTGGTTAGGAGAGTGAGTAAGAAGGAAAAGAAAAGTTGAAGTATATACATATATATTTTAATATTTACAATAAAAAATAAATAAAAATATTTACTAAGAAATGATAGAAGTTAGATGTTTGACCCACTTCAAAATAGTTCGTGCTAGATCTTATGTCTGATATGCCATGTAAAATTATTGCATTAAACATTCGGCCAGTGTCACGTTCTACGGAAAAGACAGAGGAGTCTAATTTCGGGCAAGACAACGTCTGTCAGGTCCGCTAGTATACAATATATTATCTATAAATGGGTTATAAGTCCATTGAAATGTAATATTCTTTTGGTGAATTTGTTAGAGAATACAATTTTCTTTTCTATACATATTTAGTTTAAAGTTAACTTCAAGTTTGCGGGGTGGCAACTCTTGTTCGTTAGATTAGAACCTAAACCTGACATTTGAACCCCTTTTAACCAAGATGGGTGCCGCCGAATAAGGGTTGTAACCCCAGAAACTTTAGAGCATCAATAGCTCAAAGGTATAAGGTATGGATTGTAATCCGCAGGGTACCCGGTTCAAACCCCACCGCCGTTGGGGTATTGTTGCACCCACTCCTAATACAAGCTTTTAATTTAAGCTCAGTGAGAGGGGAAAAGGGAATATTACATACACCTAAAAGTATTCCTAATATTCTTTAAAAAAAAAAAACTTGGGTTAATAGACAGAGAGACGAATTTGTTAGAATTCCATGGATTCACGTTGCAGAGGGAGGAACCATAGTAGTGACTTGTGACCCAGGTGTAGGTTTAAGAGCGCGCTCTTTATATTAATCACTAACACTCACTTTCACTGCCAGTACTGCCAATATTCCCTCACCTGCCTAGCCAAATCCGGTATGATCCTACCAGTGCGGCTTTAGATGTTTTCGGGCTTTAGCCACATACCCACTCACAGACAACAGCTTTTTATATTAATTTCAACTTTATAGCTATACTCGTCTCTGGGAAAAAGATTCTAGAAAAACAGACCGACAGACGGACAACGAAGTGCTTCTATAAGGGTTCCTTTTTTCCTTTAGAGGAACGGAACCCTTAAAACAATTAAAAGTTTACAAATAATAACACGCGGAGAAAAATAAATATTTAATTATCATTTATGATATTAAAAAACACTTCTTTTCATACAGCTTAGAGCTAGGCAAAGATTGTTGCCTAGATTAAACTTATAATTAAAATGCTTAGATAATAGTGAATACCGAGTTTGTTGATGGTTATTGCCCCAACATTGCCAAATACGAGCTCTTGTAAAAGCCTGTTTGAAGCATCTTTTGAATCAAAGTTTATATGACTATCCTAATCTGACGACTTTTATAAATTCTTCAGTACGTAAGTGTCAACTTAGGGTTTGTTTAATGCGTGAATAGAAGATTACATTATTCTTTAAGATTACTTAGAACGTAACTCACTTTTTTTTATTGAGCTATTTGAGCACATTATTAAGCTATTTGAGTATTACAATAATTAAATTGTGAAGGAATTTTTCCGCAATCTGTTGTTACAAAAAAAAAAATTAAGAAATTGGCAAATTATATTTGTGTTTATTTGCAGACTGAGTTTACAAAGTTGTTAAAAGTTAAAAAATTACTTAAATCTAAATATACATCTTAGAACAAAGAAATTCTTAAAAGTTAAATTACTTAAATTTAAATGAACATCTTAGAACAAAAAGTTGTTAAAAGTTAATAATTATTTAAATCTAAATATACGTCTTAGAACAAAAAAAGTGACACTAGAAAACCATAGTGTATAACCAATGAACATTTTATCTTTTGGCCCGTTAGCCCAGTGGGCAGTGACCCTGCTTCCTCCTGACAATGACGATGGTGACACTATTTAAATAAAGCTATGAACTCGATGACTCAGGGATAGAGGGAAGGAAATAATCCAATATAATACTTAAATATTGCCCTGATATGGTCGTATATCTAAGCTACGATAGGGGAACCGACTAAAACATATGAATTTCTCCGAGATGACAATATTAAGCATTCTTAATAATATTAAAAAAAAAACTGCAACACTAAAATAATACTTTGACGTCCACTACTATTATACTATTATATCTTCTTAAATAGGTAAAGAAAGAATTTTTAAATAAAAAGAAACCCGCCTTCAAAACATTCCAAGGAAGGAAAAGCAAAAACAATAATACTTTCTTACGATTACTTACAAGACACCTGCTCAAACGTTGAAGTCGGTACCAAGCCAAAAAGTTTCCACGCTTAACCAATGTAGATAGTATCAACTTCAACATCTGAGTAGGTGTCTTGTATGTAATCGCTTACTAGTGCAACAGCAAAAATTTGCATTAAGAAATACACTATCCTCCCTTCAATTACCCGTCTTGCTGACCTATCATTGCACCGCTTTACTCAAAATTTACAATTAATACGAAGAAATGCGAATATGAAATAATTAAACAATCTATCCTAATATACAAAGCTGAAGAGTTTGTTTGTTTACTTTAAAGCGATAATCTCAGGAACTACTGTTCCGATTCGAAAAATTCTTTCAGTATTAGATAGCCCATTTATCGAGGAAGTCAATAGAATATATATCATCACGCTAAAATTTTTCACCTTATTTTATGCGGACGAAGTCGCGGTTAGCAACTAGTATTAAATAAGCAAAATTTCCTAATACAGTTTTGATCCTTCACTTTAAAATGCTGTTATTCGCTTTGAGCGCTTGACTTGCGGCGCCCACGGCAAGCTATTTTCCGAGCTATTAGCAAGCTGCAAATTATCCGCGGAAATTGGGATGTAAATTTGTAACTCATGCGGAAACAAACGTGAGGGGTGATTATTTATGATTTTATAAATATTTTCCTCGGGCGTTGACTGATCCTTCAGCGCTGTTACAAAGGATACAGATCTTACACGAGGATTTAGACACAGTTCAGATGAAATTTAAGTGTACTACGTTGATTTCACACTTATAATTTCGTTTGTAACTCATGCGGATGATTTAAGGAATACTTGATCAATATCAATTCTTTAAGTTCTCTAACTTCCTTTGTGCTATTTGTTCTAGATATGCATTTTGTTCTTATTTTCAGTTCCTACCATTCGAGGCCAAATATAGCAATTTCAAAATTAAAGTTCAAAATTTCAGCTTTGTAGGAATTACTAAAAAGCTGAAATTTTGAACTTTAATTTTATTCTCTGACTTACTTTGTGTGATTTGATATGAATTTTGTTCTTATTTACAGTTCTTACAAATCGCCGAGCCAGACATAGCTCAAAGTGTTTGTACGTTATTGTCCTTGAAGACAACAAAGTACTACAAAACTTTGCGCAGCCACACAAAGTCCCTATCCACAGGACATGGTCATTGTAATGATCATTCAAATGAAGCTATGTTTGGCTCCGACTTAAGAATATAATAATCAAAAAAAACAGAATAATCGATGAACATACTCGAATTAAGAATGAGTATCTTATCGTTATGTTAGGAAAGATATCGACGTTATTCTTAAATACTCTTAGCGGACTAGTTATATTTTTCATATCGACGAAAGATTTGAGTAGTTCACGTAACAAAGAGACTTTATTGGATAATTGAAAAATGTCTTAACAAATCTTTAATTCATAATCTAAAAAGACCTTGATTGTACTTCTTTTGTAACAGAAAAAATATTTATGTGTTATCTCCTGACCTACATCCCTAATAGCCGTCAGAGTTACGTATATTAGTTTTGTGCTAAAGTTGTGTTTAGCTTTTTGTTTAGTCTATTTACTTGTACAACAATTTCAAATAGATATTTTACATTTCGTGTAATTCGTTTGAAACCCAAAGTTGAAATATATGTTCGAGATACAAGGTCAACTTGTAATTTAGTTGACAACGTTGAAATTTCACTTTAATCGAAAACGACATCGCTCAAAGACTCTCTGTGGAGAAAACGAACAAATTAAATAACAAACCTTGATTGAGTTCCCAAATTAATGAAATTTACGAACACCGAAATATGTAAATTGACTAATTCACTTTACTTTTTCGACATTTAAACAAAAAGATTAAAAAAAAGTTGAATACAAAAGGTTTGATATTACTTAAATACAATCGGAGAGAGTTTGAACAACTTTCGGAACGGAAACGAAATTCGGGCTGCATTCTAATTCGTTATTTCATAGAAACCTTACTGTTTCTATGAAGTTTTGAATTAGTAGTAGCGGGCATCGATAGTTTATATATATTTTATTTTCAATTAGTAAACACGGCAGACTTTGTCCTGTCCGAACTATTTTAAATATATTTTTATTACTATTTTAAAACAGCGCCATCTATTGATCGCTTATCCCAACGAACGCCGGCCGCTCTGCCCTTGCATTTTAAATCTCTCATATTTTCTAAGATATTCATTGTAATGATATCCTGTATGCATGACATTTACAACTTATCTAACGTATTCAAATGGTTAAGAATGAATACAATAATAACAAAAGCCTTTATTCAATTCCTTAATAACATTTACAGGGTAGATTATTAACTTAACTACAATTAGTTTTTACTTTTAAATAACTATAGGTAAATAATTTAAATTCTTAAATAATTAAGGAACCCTTTTGGTCATAGGCCTCCTCCAAACTAAGCCACTCTGTTTTCTTCAGATTTATCCCATAAACGCCTGCAATGGCAAATACCTCGTACCCCGTACGTTCAAGGTTACCCCTTGTTGGAGATCTTATATAACTTAGCATTCATATATACTTTACCGTATATAGAACCTTCTTTACCAAGAGCACGAATTTTTTGGAGATTTTGTTAGCTTCTTACGCATCTTCTTGTCCTTCTTATACCGGAGCCAGACATAGCTCAAAGTGTTTGTATATTTTGTCCTTGAAGTCCATGAAGTGCTACAAAACTTTTTACAGTTACACAAAGTCCCCGGCCACACTAAATGATCATTGAAATGATCATTCAAATGAATTTGGCTACGGCGTTAGCATTTACTGATCGTTCTTACACTCTTTTAAATACAATAAATATTGTTTCACTAACTGCAGTAACTGAAATCATCCAGGAGAAATGATTTGACTAGCCCGTTGGCGCACTGGGCAGTGACCCTGGCTTTCGCTCCGGGTATCGTGGTTTCGATCCCGCCTCGAGTACACAATTTTTGTCTAAATATTATATTATATACCCTATATATTATACTATATTAGTTTTGTGGTGCACTTTACTGCAAAACTATTACGCGTATATATTTGTGTGATTTGGACGTGTTAGGTGTCAAAAAAGAATTACTAATTTTTTTTAAACATTGATACAGATGAACATTTCTAATTTTGTATTAATGAGATAGTATGGTACTGTACAACTAAGGTCCTCTATTAGAAAACTAAAGAGTTATGCTGAAAAACTGTCTTCAAAATTAACAAACTGTAATAAAAGTTTAAGCCCCTTAGTAAATCTACGCGAGCCTTCACAAAGCTCAGGTTTTTGCTAGTAGTACATAAATTGAAGAAATATTGATTATTATCTATTTCATACGTGCTGTGCTGTAAATCATTAATACAAATAAGACACTTAACAATAATTAATCTTATGATTATTTAATTAAAAGTCCTGACTCCGATGTATTTACTTCCTCTTCTCCTTAGGATTCCCAACAAAAAGAGGACTATTTTCGAGCTACTAGAGACCTACTGTACCTTAAATGAACTAAACACACACATGAGATGACACGGCGTCAAGTGGCGGCAACATTGTCACGTCGGGTGATGGTATTGTCGCCGCGTTTCGTTCGATTTGTGAGACTTCCTGGTGGCCTAAACTCGTCATTAGAGACCGGCAACGCATCTGCTAGCCTTGGGGTCGTGCAGATGTCCATGTCCATACTTAGATAGCTGCTGCCTGCACGTTTGCACTGTTTTCGTTCAAGTTAAGCAGAAAATGCGTCCTCTGTAATCGGTTATATAGAGATTAATAATAATACTGCGTAGTTGGAAGAAAAAAAATCTAAGCTGAATCAACTTTAACGCACATTCATCTCCATTCATTTATCATTTCTAAAAGTAGGTACACAACATAAAATGTAAAAAAATACAGCAGCATCTGCGGTATTTCTTGATGTACGTATAATGAGTTAGAGATTTGACCATCACCGAATTAATACTAATAAAGTAAGCAATCTTTGTGATGATCTTTATTTTTCGTCGTTGAGTAAAATTACTCGACAAATCAACAACACCCTCAACAAGCTCCATCAAATGTTGTAAGCTTGTAAAATTTAATTCATTCAAAGTGTGAAAAAATGTATTAAACAGTTTTACACCTTAAAATGATGCATGATTATAATTTCGTTGTCTTATATAAGATCCAATTCGAAGACAGGAAGAGAAATAGATTCTTAGCCAAATCAAATTGAGCTCTTTTTCTTATTGCACAACTTGAAAAATAAAACTATCGTACAACTAGGTGAACTTAATGCTAAAGTCATTTTTTGCCAGCTTACCTAACCACGAACGTACAAGAAATAAAAAAAAGTGCAACAAACTATTTATAAGAAAAAACTAAACCTATCTGAGGTATAAACGTATATAAAATTAATTTAGCTCTACTTGTTTGCTTTTAAGGTTTCCCCAGAAACAACTCTTTTAGTGTTTTTTTAATAGAACTTTTGGAGGGGGCTCGCTCGATATTTTCAGGTAGGGCGTTTCACATTATGCAGTTTACGCGATTATTTTGTTGTTGGTAGTTATAATCTTAAGGATTCCTAAAATGTAAATAACCTTCTTAGTCATCTATAACTTCCGCAAACAAGTTTGTAACTTGACCTACGGCTAGTGCATCAGTTTTCCTTTTGCGTGCTAATTGTGAAGCCTAACGTCTAACGGTCATAGGAATAAAGTTATTACTTTGAAGTCGTGGATTCAAAGTATAGGACATAAGTTGTTATGTTAATATAGATATTTTTTATTTATATTACAAGGGGCAAACAAGCAGGCGGTTCACGTGGACCACCGACGCCCATACACATCTGCGTTAACAAATGGTTTGCAGGTGCGTTGCAAGCTTTTAAAAAGGGATTTGAGCCACAGGGAATTCTCACAAACTGAACAAAACGCGACAACATTAACATCACTTGACATGACAGTATTCTTCACGCCGATCTTATACGAGAAAGAGGTACTGACAATTGGACGCGCTGGCCCAATTCAGCTGCAAACCAAAAGGACTTCAAGCGTGGAGCTATCTCTAATTAAATAGGACTAAAGGAATAAGGGATAGAGTAAAAAGATATAAAGTTTGATGGGAAGGAAAAAAAGGATGTGGATAATACTGTCACGGACGATATAGGAGGCGTGGATCGTGCGTGCGTGAGCGTGGAGGTACTGGATCTAACCAGTTATCGGACAATTAAAGAGGAAGATCCAGACCCTGGAGATCATTGTTGTTGTGTTATTATAGCTTAGTATTAGTTGCTACCATCAGTATTTCTCGACTGTTATGGTATATGGCTTTTTATTGGGGAACAGAAAAATATTTACTTCTTTGACTTACCGATATACATAGGGCCCAACTTCCTGAACCTTCACCTTAGAGTCCTTCCCGGTCATATATTCTTCAGCGTTGGTGATATTGAATAGATAGACTTTCGTATAGAGATTTACTTCGGGTTTCCTCCACTGCTCGAAGATTTCACCACCATCCCCCATTATTATTTTCTGCAAGAAGGGCATATATCACTCTAAAATTTCGGGATACATTATCACGTTTATTATAATGCGCTTTATTAGAATCTTAACTGTGGCTATAATATAATTATATTTCTGGTGTAAAAAGATAAATTAAGTGAATATTTGAGTCCAGCACTTGCTGTTATTTTATAATGTAAATTTACAAAATAACCAGACTTAACACGTGCATTTCGTGATTCACGTGCCCTTTGTTTTAATCTTAGGAATTTATCTAACACATCAGTGTCATTTTTAAAAGAAATATCTTTTTACTTCAGCTCCATAGTGCATTCACCCTGTGCAGTATATTTCATCTATTTGACTATTATATCGTAGTATATTTCATCTAACTGACACTAAGTCATCTTTTGTACTTACACCAATAATAGGCTGAAGTGTTAATCGCTTAGATAAGAATGAGGTTATCTCTTCTGATAATTGCAAAGATCGCATATAGTATTCGTTTCCATCAAAAATATACTATAATATTTGCTATTTTTCCAAAACAGTAATTATAATATAATATATCTTTATACATTTATCTATCAAATTAAATAACTACTTACCCATTTAAAAATGGAGTCGTAAGGGTGGAGGAATAATATCACGAAGGCAACTCCTAAGGCCAAAAAACCCAACAGGAACAAAAGGAATAAACCTGGAACAAAAAACAATTAAATTTAAACTTCTGAATATGCTATATTTTAACTGAAGACAACAATCATATAAATAAATTGTGTTTAGGTGGAATGTTACCAATAAAACTCTTTGCATTTCCGCAATAAATCGCCAAGCCTATTGGCTTTGGAAATAATTATTTGACCGTAAAGGAAGCAAAGATTGTACACGAGATTATTTTTCTTCTCATAATAATTTGGATTGCTTTGAAAAAAATGCAGTGGTGTGGCTGTATACATCTTATGAAAATAAGGTTAAACAATTTGAATTCGTCTAAACACAATATTTGAAATTTAAATATATATACACTTATCTTGTACATTACACAAAATAACAATAGCATTATGTAACTATTTTTTTTGTGTTCAATTGCGTTTACATTCAAGGTTTTATATTATGTAGACGCAATAGAATACAAAAAAAAAAACTAATTATAGTCTACTTCCTAATTTAAACAGCTGAAAATCGGAATCTGTGGTTGCAAAACACCAAATGATAAAAAAAAAGCACCTAACCTGTTTTATTAATTACAATTTTTTGCTTAACAAGGATGTATTTGTATAGGACTTAACAGTTGCAAAAAGTTAATTGCTGCTTATAAAACACCTTTTGCTATGTTCCTAAATATTAAAAAAAAAATGGTCGGACAAACATTAGCGTGGTTTTATATTTTATATCGGTTGAACACCGGCATCCTTAACACATCTCTCCCGATATTTCCTTAATTTATTTTGATACGCATAATACGAAGACGAAAATTACAATAATGGGAACATTTTCACATTAAATTTCTTAAAAAGCTCGTTCAATTGTTTAACATTATAATCATCATTAGGACATAGTGATGCAATGTTGATGTAATTTAACATGATTAAAATTATTGACCTCTAAAATACGAAACCTTCAAATTATACCGAATTTTATAGCAGTTATAGATCTTAGAGACCTTCAAGAAAAGAGCATACTCATTTCTCAAGGGCCGGCAACGCATCTGCGAGCCCTCTGGTGTTGCAGTTGTCCATGGGCGTCGGTAGTCACTTAGGTGAACCGCCTGTCAACCTTCAGTTGGATTACGTATCGTAATCTCTAGAAATATATTTTAGCGTTAAAACTATTGTAACGATTGCTAAGAGCACAAATAAGGACAGAAATACTGAAAATACAGTGCGTAGTTAAGTTGAAATGTGTTTAAAACAGATAGGTACAATATTCTGGCCCCCTGACAAACAAAAATTCTAGTTTATTAACCTCTTCTGAATTCAAAATTTGATCATCCTGAAAGATACGCTCTTAATGGAACTATTTGTTTTGGTTCAATCCAAACTGTTTCCTATCAAGTATTAATAAGGGTCTTTTTGCGTACTGCAGAGGAAATGAAGATTTATCAATTATCTTAAAAAATGTCTAACTAACCTTTTTTGAAAAGTATAAGTTTGTAACCACAGAGTTAAAGAAAAAGAAACCAAATAACAGAGAACAAAAGTAAATTAAAGTTTAATTTTAAACGCGGAAATTAATTAACATAATTGAATATAAAATCAAGTTAAATTATAAACCCATTTTGTTGTCAGTAACGTTGAAAGTTTTAGATATCTGAATAAGATATATATATGATGAATAAGATATTCTGGAAAAAAATAAGACCATTTTAAAGAAAAGGAAGTGTTAAAAGAACTCGTGCCTTTTTAATTAAAAAAAACGTTGATTCCATCAAAACTAGGTACTCTAGAGATTATGTAAAGATTTTATCCGAAACATACACATATACACGTCGATTTGTATGTATAAAAATATATACTCAAATATATTATAACTATTGATGCCAAATTTTAATTGTCAATTCCAATCATTACAAAACTAACTGAAATTGAAATGGAAAAACTAACCGTTGTGGTGCCAATAAAAGCAAAACTGTCTGAGACGAAGAACAATGCAATAATGTAAACAACATAAACCTTAAAGCATTGTCAATACGCTCGAGATGATACCCTATAACGTGACGCGAAAAACTTACCGTCTATTGGGTCATGTTTTTGTGTGTTTCTTTGTTTATTTGTATGGTAAACTGTGTTTTATGTCTGAAACCTAGCGTACACTTGTATTTTTGTCAGTTGCTTAAAAAGACTTATTCAGAACAACAAAATGTTCTAAATAAGATTTGCTTAAAACATTGTCTGCAGCCAATTTTTTACAAGATGTCTTTTATAAACCACATCGTGGGCGAAAACAACAAGAAATAAAGGGTCTCTTTATATAACAGCATCATTTTACTATAGATTCAAAAACAGAGTAGAAAAAATTGAATTACTTTCAATAACTTTAATAAGGTTTTCCATGAGGTAAACAGGAGATTTTATCAAGCAAATATAAGATATAAATTGACCTCAACCAACACAAAACATTGACTTTGCTACGGAAGCACATATTTACCGTCTGTGTTATTAGAAGAAACGACATATTGTATATATTTACATAAGAATTGTGCGAGTGTAAAAAGCCTTTGGAATTTAATTCCTAGCGCGTTTTTAGGGTTCCGTAGAACTACAAGGAACCTTTAAAATTTTGTTTTGTCCGTCCGTTCGTCTGTTCGTCTAGCATTTCCAAACTAGTAGACCTTGAGACTTGAAATTTTCCATGTTGATAGAACATGCTAAAAAGTCACTAGGAAAATAATTTTGAACGAAATCGGACTACAACTTTTGAAATTATATAACAAATACGTTTATAATCCAGATACGGAACACTTCTATGCGTTTCTTGACACGCTCTTGGCCATTTTTTTCACTTCTTGCTCTCTTTTGTAAATTTGCACTCCCATCGTTCAACTATAAATCTAAAATACGGTGAAAAAAAGGCTGCAAATGGCGTCATAAATATACATAATATATCGGTCATAGATCGCCCTTTCATAACATATTCTTAGATCCCGGATATGAGCTGTTATTATTTTGCGGTTAACGATTATGCTATCCTAGGCGATGAAACATTGTAAGTTTTGATAAATTTTGTTGTTAAATTTGATATTAATGACACAATTATATAACGATCTAACGTGGCGCTGCTATTTGCTTGCTTAATTTTGTCTTTATCAAGTAACTTTTACAAAGAAGTTACTCGATTTGTAAAAATTGTTCAGTTTGATATAACTTGATGGCTGTTCTGTCTTAGGTTATGAACCATTTGAATTTTGATGTTAAATAAGTTGACTTTTAATGATGTTAATGTTCTCTATCTTTCAGGTAAGTTATATTATTCAAAAGGCGCAATATGATCGCTTTAAGGAACATGAAAAGGGTAAGTATTGTTATAAAATCTTAATATATATGCCTTATGCTTAGTCGGAAAAGAACTTCAAAGAAAAACTTTCCTACCATAAAATGACAGTAAAATTTTTATACGATAATATACTCTTATATACTTATAGCAAAAAGGCAAACTAAAAAATTTTTGTTTAGCTGTGTGCCTGTCTGTCTGTCTGTTCGGAGTAATCTCCAAAACGCCTGGACCGATTTCAAAGGGGCTTTCACGTGAAGATAGGTAATGTTACAAAGAGTTTAAAAAGATAATTAGAGTCTTTCATAGAAAAAAAAACAATTACTCAAGGTTTAATCAAATCATAGAAATCACGCGGAAAGAAACAACCCTTAATAGAGCTGTGTCCTTGGCGAACAAGCTACTGGAAAAGATTTCCATGGTATCCGTAAAATCGGATACACAAGACAGCTATGTCGAACCGGCTCTATCGCTATAACTATGTCATCTACATACACAGAATCCTCCTACGATTATTAAATTCAGGGAACCCTAAGTGGTGTCCTTGGCGAACAAGCTATTGGAACATATTTCCATGGTATCCGTAAAATCGGATGCACAAGACGGCTATGTCGGTGTTAAAAATAACACAAATTATTTATTATGCACATTTTTAGATAATCTATTTCTGTAACTTTAATAGATTCAAAACTTCCCTTTTGTCCTCCTAGTAATCCATATAACTCAATAGTGGAGGGGCTAAAATGTTAATAAGACAAATCTTAATGTGTGGCCATCAAACAACAAAATAATATTCAAACATAAAAGTAAAAAAAAAACAACTTTCAATTATCAGAACTGGACCAAATTGAAATCGGACCACAGGGGAAACACCAGCTTTCAAATAAGAAAAGAATTATCAAAATCGAATCACCCAGTCGAAAGTTATGAGGTAACACACTTAATAAAAATATAGTCGAATTGATAACCTCCTTCTTTTTTGAAGTCGATTAAAATACCTTAATAGGCTAGTCGACTATTATTCAGAAACTAGTTAATATTATGCCATGCAGTCAACTAAACATAAAACATAAATATTTCAGCGACTGTGTCCATCAGCGGCACATTTCTTTAATAACACTAAATTGTTTGCATCGAATTGTTTGCCAACGATGATGTCGTAGCCTGAAATATGGGGTGGGGAGGATGTTTCATAGTCATTTGCATTCAATCTTAATTTAAAATTTCGACCAAGTTCCGACGGTTACGTTAGCCGCCATTTTGGATTTAAGGTGAGTTCGTTTTCAAATTCAAATGATATTTTATAAAAGTAGACTTTTACTTTGAATCGTCAAATAGTTTAAAAGCTACTACTGATTCGGAAAAGTCGAGCCACGAGAAGAATCAGCAAGAAACTCGTTAGCCACTCTTTTAAAAATAGTTCTTACAAAAATTAGCTTTTCACATTTTTGTATGTTAACTATCAAGTACAAAGCTGGAACGACTCAACTCCCAGCAGTTTTATCTTTAATAAAGTCTTCGACATTATAAATACGCTTTACGAATAAGTGTGTTTTTGACCTTTCACCACTTATACAGTCCACTAAAACAACTAAATTTCCCCTACAAACTCTTACAAGGGTTTTTTTAAAGTTCGCATAAACGTTACCAGAAGTGTAAAAAAGGACATTGTCCTTTTATCCAGGAAAAAAGTAATTTAACTAAAATAGAAATATTTATGTTCCAGCGGACATGGCAGACGTTGTCTTGCCCAAATTTGGCTCTTCTGTTTTAGCCAGTTAACCAATCTCCTTTATAATTTTTCCTATAACCTCCCTTTATAATTATTCCTATAACATGACACTGACCGTATGACCGTATGTTTTATGAAATAATAATTTTACATGGCACAAAAAGTCATAATCATAAGTAATCTATTTGAAGTATTCGAAAGTAGCGACCAAATATGCATTTTTTTTTTAAATAATCCTTCGCTTTTCCTTTATATCTTTTCTTTTAAACCTTTCCTGAAATAATGGGAATGAAACTAAACAATTTAGAAAAATTAAAATAAATTATTCGCATAGAACACTGTCTACTCGGTTGAAGTTACAATTCTTTTTACAAAAAAATATAGAATTACTACTGTTGAGAATCAGCGTGCCCCCCAAATCGAAAATAGAAGTGACAAAAAAAGCCTGGATGTAAATATTTGGGAATTGAAATAGCATGTGTCAGTCATCTCCCAAATGTGTGCTTAATTTTGCTTATTTGTTTACCTCCATTGCTCTTATAACAGGTTATGTCTATATAATGAAATAGCCAGT
This sequence comes from Charaxes varanes, assembly GCA_024363005.1. NCBI lineage: Eukaryota > Metazoa > Arthropoda > Insecta > Lepidoptera > Nymphalidae > Charaxes > Charaxes varanes. The sequence goes on along the minus strand of JANCMC010022980.1, from coordinate 751,424 downwards.
AGATCCAATAAATCACATGAACATTTTCTTTTCCACTTTGGATACATAAGACTAAATGCTTACAAAACTTTTTAATTGGAAAAAACCTGTCTAATAGTGAATAAGAAGAATATCCATTTCTAGAATAAGAATACACTAATTGATTACAAAAGAAAATCTGCATAAGCTTTTTTTTATTATAAAGATTACCATAAAAGCGCAGAGACCCGACGAGGTTCTGTTCCTACACCGGGAGAGGAACTCATACAGCCGGTGAGTGCCAGGCGCAACATACTGACCCGTTCTAGTGCACCGCGCTCTGTATAATATTAATAATATCCAAAATTAAAAAGGGAAAGTACCCGGTTAACAGGTTAAACATTGTAACAAATTAGAAATGTTGGATAACTAAATAAGAAATAAAAGGTGCATCCCTTGTAACTTCATCAACTCCTACAATACATCAACCCAAACCATACATTCACACAAAAGTTCATTTTTTCTTTTGACCATTTAAACTTTTTTAATATTGGACATAACATTGACAGAATATCTTTCTAAAAAAGATGGTTTGGTCAAAATTATCTATATAAGTAAAAATGAGTTTCAAACAAAAAATCTTGTAAATGTCTACCGGAATAAAATATCATTTACATTTTAGGAATAATGACAATGTTTGCCGGGTCCTTTAGTTTAATGGATAAAAAGTAAAAGTGTATAAAAATTTCATTTCATAATTTTCAATGATATTACCAAATTTTGACTAAATTCTGTTCAACTTAAAGCACCTCAATTTTAAATTAATTAGGCAAAGATAACATATATAACTGACATAAAATATTAGTCTTTAAATTATTTTAAAATAGACAAAAATGCAAAGTATAACTTACTCCCTATTAGTGTAATCGTCTAGGTCAGAGTTAATTGACTCGCTAGATCTCTGTGGATCAGGTAAGACAGTAAAATCCTTATCAAACTGTTCTTGCAAACAACATATTCTTTCCATAATAAATAAAAGAAGTATCGCCCAGAAGTATTCAAATTCAAACACCATGTCATTCATTTTTTACCCTCAACCATGATAATATGATAGCCAAACTTTGTTTTAACAGGTGGATCTGTGTATACTGGATTGGTGACTGATGATATAGGCAAGGCGAATGCCGCGTCCTGGAAGGGGCCGACCATTGAACCACGCGTCATCCAACCAAGGTCCCCACCTTGCCTAGCCTTGTCCTCGCTGTAAGCGGCCGCAACATCAGGAAACTTTTGTCCAGCCTTCAGTTTTTCTAGGGCCTCTAAACATTTCGACTGTTTCTCACACAATATATGCCGCACTTTGACAGCTGTCCCACCTTTCTTTTCTTTCCCAGCGGCTTCTATATTCAAAACATATAACAAATTGTCAAAGTAAAATACAGAGAACAAGTACATATATCACAAAAGAGATATTATTTAGGCAAAGAATAGTAAGATTATTTTTTATCTATAACTTCATAGTGATTCCAGACATAACCTTTTGTGTCACCGGTTGATTTTCCTCCGCTATTACTTTTGGCATTCCCTCCACCCTTGCTTGCTTTCTCTGGTTGCTTTTTAGGTGGCATTTTGTTTTTATCCAAACCTATATATAGTAAGAATTGTGATACTTATGCACACATTCATAAAAGCTATTAAGTATTAGATAAACATAAACAAGTCAAGTTCACTGTTCATGCCAAATTAAATGTGACACTGACAACTGATAAGTGACAGAGAAAAACCTTATATTTCTCTATGGACGAGGCAAAGGACTATATTGGCAATTATGTTGTGAACTTTTGTTAAGTTGAAATAAAGTAGTGCAAAAAGTACATATTCTGAAAGTCTTTACCCAGATAAAACTGATTATTTATTTAGTGTTTACACTATGAAAAAGAAGGCATTATGACTATGCCGCTCGATATCCTATCCTCTATTCTATAATTTGTCTGTAAAAAAATTGTCTCTGGAATGTTGACATCAATCAAAATTTGATGGTGTTGGTGACGGATTTATTTGTTGTTTTAATTTTTTACGAAATTTTGCGTTATTAAACTAATTTTATGATTAACTGAAATTGTTTTTGGTTATTATCTAAAATGCTGCAATATGTAAATTACCTTTTATAAATGAAAGGTGAGTTCTAGACTAATTGTATAGCATAAAGCTTATAATTTTTTTCAATTATTTAAATGTTATTATTGTCGTAAGCACAGACAAGCCCTCATATTCCGACACTATGGGGATTATGTATGAAAAACGGCCTTTAAAAAGGCCTCGTTTGGGACCTCCGGATGTGTACCCACAAGAGCCTCGTCAGAAAGAAGACGAACTCACGTCTGCTAACGTTAAACATGGATTCACAACAACACCACAATCTAGTGATGAGTTTGGTACTGCTCGAAACTGTAACTATTCTGCATCAAAGGTAAGAATTTTCATACTGAAGTAAATTTTTCATTATCATGGCTTCATATGGCCTCATAGCAGTTTTAAACATGTTTCCTTGTAAATTGGAGCATGCTTATGAAATTCTTATCAGTGTCCGTTTATGTTTATTTCATTAACAGTGTCCTCTGTAATAATTCTGAGTCAAAAATATATAAACATGTATTTCTTAATCTTCACACATTTTTGTAGATTGGGCAATTTTTTTCTGGTATTCTCTCAAAAAAAGAAGAGTTAAACACTCTTCCCGATTGTGGCAGAAAGCGACAACAAGTGAACCCTAAGGACAATTTTTGGCCAGCCACTGCCAGAACAAAACCACAAATTGAAGCTTGGTTCAAAGATTTAGCAGGCAAGTTATAATTTATGTTATGTTATGAAGATACTTAAATAGAAATCATTATTTATATATTAATAAGTGAAGCGAAAACTTTAGGTACCATTTTATAAAAATTGTGCAGACGTAGGAGTATGAAAATTGGCACAGTTGTTGTTTAGATAGAGGAAAGTGTGCAAATGCTAACATTTTTTTATTATATGCAATAGTATTAACGTTAAGTTATTAAAATGGATCTACATGCACTCCAATGCCAGACTATTTACACCATTTACACACACATGCATTGGATAATGTCAAAGAGTAATCGTGACAACAGTATGTTATATTAACTCGAATTTTATTTTTCCTATAATAGAGCCATGAAGTGTGGCTGGAGTCTTTCTGTAGATGCGCAAAATTTTGTAGTACTTTGTAGTCTTCAAGAACATCTCAAATTCTTCAAAAAATGTACAAACACTTTGATTTACTTGAATAGAACAATATATGTTGTTGTAAGCAAAAAGGTTTGTGGGTGAATTTTGACCAGCCAGCTTTCTGGAGTACCCTTAATATCACAGAAATAATCAAAATTAATGTTTTTTTTTTTTTAGGGAACAAACCTTTGTCTCAACTGGCTAAAAAAGCACCAAATTTCAATAAAAAAGAGGAAATATTCATAACATTGACTGAGTATCAAGTAGCAATGCCAAGAGCAGCTTGGTTCATCAAACTAAGTTCAGCATACACAGTGGCCGTTTCTGAGGCTAAAATCAAGAAGAGACAGCTTCCAGATCCCACAACAGGTTTAATGATTATATTTCTTAATTCTTATTACAAAACAATATGCTTTCACACTTGTTATAAAATGGCTTTTAAAACTCACACATATGTTATATTGGGATTACCCGACTATGTTCGAACATGTCCAGGGTCCTTGTGTGTCCAGTATGAATTCCGCTCACGAAAGTCTAAGTTCTAAAAAGATTTTAATAAGAGTTTTTCATCTGATTGTATTCAAGAGCTGTTGAGTTTATTTTTTTAGTAGGTATTAAAGGCTTACATCAATGATCTGTCATTGCATAGTACAATCTTCTTCATAGCATTATCCTGGTCTAGTCTGGTCTGCTTAAATTGCAAAGGATGTGGCTGCGGGACGAGTTAAGATGACCAATTGCCATTTGACGTCATCAACGAATCAACGAATATATTCAGTGACATTAATCGGGTCCCACTGTTTTGCGTGCCTTCCGAAACACGGAGGGATCCGATAGGAAGAGGATATAAAGAGAACTGCCGCAACAAGTTGGACTAAAATAGCATTGGACAGAAACACAAGGGTATCTTTGGAGATGGCCTTTACTCAACCTAGGGTTCATGCTGAATAGACTAACTAGAAATCTAAGCATATAGATAGTCATATAAAATAGATAATATATATATAAAATTGTATAGTTAAAAAATGTTTTGCACACACACACACAAGCGGCTTTTTTATTTATTTACTTTTACAAAAAAAAGTCGGTTGTCTAACTTTGTATAATATTTAAAGCATTTTTATAAAAACTGTCCTCAGTTATAAATTTCTATTAAGTAATGCCTTTATTACTCAACGATACGATTGTGCCAAAAAATCGTGTCAATCTTTCATCTTTGTGTAAATCGTGTCGGTACCGTTCCGTGTTTGCTAAAAGCTTACACCGAAACTAGTTGGGACAGGGCGCCCCGTGGTATGGCTTATTTTGTATGCTACGCGATTACTCTGTACTCTGCCATTTCTGAGCCGCTTTTAATAATTCTTATTTTGTTTGGTAGGTACTATTTCAGGGGTAGTCCCATATAAATTTTATTCAAATCGGTAAAGAGGTTTTTGAGAAATGAAAAAAAAAAAACTAACAATCTATATACATATACAATACTTCTATGATAGCTGTGTTTACTTCCACGAAACATTTTAAAACTAATTATTTTTAAATAAAACTAAAACTACATTCAAAAAACACCTAGCAACTAAAAAGCAAAAGATAAATTTTACTTACATACAATATGCGAGACACCTAATGATTAATTGAAGTTGTTGCCATCGGTGTAGCGAGGTTTCAATTTGGCTGAAAATTTACTGATTTGTATGTCTCAATATAAGTAAGAAAACTGCAACATTGAATTAAACGCATAATAATAAACGCAAATCAAACCGACACCATAAGCAGAACTAACCCAAGCAATTATGGATCGAACTAATGGAGAGGCCGTCATAGTCAATTGACCTACTCTTTAATATTAATTGAAATTGAAATTTATTTATTGAAACTGAATTTGTACGATTATAAAATGGCAACGATGATACTGTAAAAGTTTAAAATGTGTTACAGAATATCATCGCCCCCCCTCCGAAACATAGGTAAACTTTAGATCACTTAATATTAAAGTTAAGAAAATTATACACTTATATAAAATAACTAAAATTAAAATATATTATGTTCTGTATACAGCACATTTATAATGAGTAATAAAAATGTTTATGTGTGAATGAGTAAGTGTGAAGAGTATAAATAAATATATAAATAAATATATACAGGACTATATGACACACGAACGTCTGCTCCTAAGGTAGACAACTTAATGCCTGTATTATAGGTAACAGACGCCTGTTATACACAAATATTTTTTTTTAGAAATACAAATGAACCTGCAAAGGTGTGCTAATATCACGAATTCATGGATGCTCACCAATGGCCGCCGACAAACAGGCAGGTAGAAAAAGGGGTGACACAACGTTTGACTGCCTATGTCAGGAAATGTAAGGACGAAAATAAGAAAGGCATTTGTCGCAATTGTATGTTGACATAGATTTTTTCAGAAATTGGGACTGATTTCAATTGTTAGTTAGTTCTATTGATGTTACCTTTTTTTTAAAATTAGTATCTAAATATAGTTCCTAATACAACAAACTTATATTTCAATGTACTAAAATAAATAATATGAACTTTGTCATATAAATTTTACTATCACATTATAACATCATTACACAATTCATATGATATAAAAAACTTGTCACAAGAGTTCTAAGCTTTTTTTTTTAAATAAATATATTTCTAAATAAACTTGAAACATGTTAGAAGTCATGTTTTTTCAAGGTTTGACCTTAAAACCGGATTCGAAGATCTTCCTTTGCGGTGGTTGAGCATATCGACCTTCGCTCCCACATTTCATTCCTCGCCGAAAAGCCATCCACCTTGGTGTGCCTTTCCCACAATAATTATTAATATTAAATAGAATCAGCTAACTGAGATTAAAACGTATCGCCCAAATCATCCGAAAGATGATTTAAAAAATACAAAGACAAAGTAAGAGTCAAATAAATTAAAAAAAGATATTTTTTTTTTCAGAAATAAACTTATAATTATTGTGACAACTATTAAATATGTATTATATAAACAGATAGTGCCCCATAGAAGAAAAGATCAATCTATTTTTATGGTTACAATACAATAAATATATATAATGGCGGTATATTGTAATAAATATAAATCCTTAAAAAACTGCGCTAATAAAAAATATGCACCTGACATTGACATTGAAAAATAATTGCAAATCCTCCGAATTCTTGATAAAGTTTGACTTTCAGTAATATTGATAGCAAGTTACATTAGAAATTGTATTGAAATTTTGTATTTCAGCAGTGTTATAATAGTCCAAAACCGTAAAGTATTTGGTTTTATTCCCAATTCTGTTGAGTAAAGATCTCATCCACAGTTTAACTAGGTGTTATAGAGTGGCATCAGCCTGTAAACAACTAGCGGGAACGGCGGTGAAAGCGGGGCTCATCCGGCTCGAAGGACCATTTTATAAATTGAGCTGGTGATAAATTAATGAATAATGAACTAGATAACTTAATTTATAGGAAAGATCATTCCTTGCACAGCCAGAAAAGATGTCTGTGAAAACTAGATCTATCTTAAAATAATACTAAATTAATATCGGAGAAATTGTGGCCAATAAAAGAGCCAGATGGCACGCCTTATATTGAATAGACATCCAATTTTATTGTATGGAGTAATTTGATTAGGAGACAATGTCGAATACAGCTTCCATCCATTAGACGATTGTTGGAATATTAAAAGTAATTGTGTTTGCGACATCGACATAATTTTATTCAAGTATAAAGTTTATTTGTTTTACTTGACATATGAACATTGGGTTAATTTGAAATGTAGAACAAATATGTGAGAATAAAACATATAAACAAACATATCAAAATTAAAAAAAAAACATTTCTTTTGTAATTATACAATGATCATGAATAATAATCATAAATTACATTTTATGTAATACCCTAGAATTTTGGTTGGAAATTATTAAAACTATGACTCGACTAATTATTAAATATATATTTTAATGTGGAGCAAAAACTCCCGTTCCCATTTTAGGGACGAGGGAGTTAGAATCTTGAAATAACATTAATTTTCAAATATTACAATGCTGTTCAAAGAACGGAAATTTTGTATATAGCTGTGAATAAGCATAAAGTACGCAAATGTAAATACTTGTGGCCATTTTTCGACCAGGGTGTGTTTGGTAAGTTGGAAAATTAAAATTTGCTGTTGGACCCGGTAAATCTAAATACGAGTGTTTTTTTTTAAGTTTTTTCCCTCAAAACTTTCAACTGGTTTTACGTGTGGTCCTATTTCACTATGGACCAGTTCTGACAATCAGAAGTCGGTTTTTGTTTGTTAAAATTTTTATTATCTCTAGCAGGACACTTGTCAAGTTTGTTAGCGTAAATATTACCAGAAACTTTAAAGAAGGTAATAAAAATATTTTATTTTTATATCAGAAACAAATTACCCGCGTATCTAATTATTGTCAAACCTAACTTTTTTATGAAAAATAAACAAGCGGTAAAATTACACTTTCCGAAATAGCATTCTAAATATAAACAATCTGTCATTTATTATGAAACTAACAATGTACTAATATGATTTATATAGGAGTTGTTTGTGAAGTTTACAATTTTAATGGACTTAATTTATTTGCTGATCTGAATCTGTAGATTTTAGAAATCTATCGACGAACAGTGTATTGAATTACAATTATTGTGACAGTAAAAGAAACATGATTTCATTTTTTAATTATTTCAGTGTAAGAATTGATTGATCGAGAAAAAAAATTTAATGTAGCAGACGAGTAAATATAAACAAACTAATCCAAAAATGTTTTCCGTTTTTTAAAAGCTTTGCAAGTATTGTTAAGTTGGACTGGCGCGTTGGTGCAGTGGGCAGTGACCCTGCCTTCCGCTCCCGGGTCGTGGTTTTGATTCCCGCATCGAATTTCGGCGTATTATCTATATATGTCTATGTATTTAAATATTTGTAAAAATTTTTAAATACATTCATATAGATACATACATAATATACAATATATATAAAATATATTTGTGTATAACAGGCGGCTGTTACCTATAACACAGGCATTAAGTTGTCTACCTTAGGAACAGATGTCCGTGTGTCATTGCATTCGCAAATCCGATTAGCAAAAGGACAATGCACCGTAATAATGAACTGCTGAATCTAAATATGATATAGAGGACGGCGCGTAGAAAGTGTAACCTTAATGAAGGCATTAATTTCTCAGAAACGCTAATCAAAGAGTATGGCACGCGCGAGCTTTGCCGCCCGCGATACTGTGCTAGTGATGTAACCGGTTATGAAGATGAATTTCTTTTTTTCATTTTCTACAGATTTAAAAGGCGAAGGTTGTCAAATAGACTGCATTTTTTTAAGTTTGCTACCTCAGAGCTTTCGACTGGGTGAACCGAATCAGATGATTCTTATTTATTTGAAAGCCAGTGCTTCCTGTGTAGTTCCATTTCACATTTTTTTCGTCAAATTTGGTCCAGTTCTGACAATTTAAATGTGGTCCTTGTTAATATTTTATATTGTTTAATAAACTATTTTTAAAGCTGTACATACGACAGCATTTGGGCCTCGCGTCTGGGTGTATTATCTATATGTATTTATTTATATATTTCTACAAAAAAAATATTTGTTTATAACAGGCTTCTGTTACCTATAATACAGGCATTAAGTTATATATAATTATACATACCTTAGGAACAGACGTCCGTGCGTCATATAGTCCTGTATATATTTATTCATTATTTATTTATTTATTAAAATACCATAAGAAATAAAGTGATTCCTATAACTTTATTTTATAAAGTTTAAAAGTTCTAAACTGATTTATCGCTACCAATTAAAATTTGATAATAGCGAAACGAAAATATTATTAACCTATTATTTATTACTATAAGCTGTGTCTGCGACTTCATCCGCGTAAAATTAGGTATAAAAATAGATTAAATTTTAACGTGTTATTACATAGCCTTTAGCTTTCCTCGATAAATGGGCTATCTAACACTGAAATATTTTTTCAAATCGGACCAGTAGTTTCTGAGATTAGCGCGTTCAACCAAACAAACTCTTCAGCTTTATATATTACCTAGTACAGATTACGTTATACAAGTAATTTTCTTTATTCCTTTTTCTGAAATTCTACTAGTTTGTCAATGGTCCTGCAGCAAAAAGTCCGTTTGGTGACCATTTAAAGAAACTCGCTTGACTATTGGATCGAGAGTCGGATATATAAAACGCAGTATTTCTTCAGAGATTCCTAACAACCTAGCCATTCCTACACACGTTTACGATAAATCGTTGCGAAAAAACTGTACAATTTTAACTGCACAGTTTCATCGCAACGATTTAACTGTACAGTTTTTTTTCGCAACGATTTAACTGTACAGTTTTTTCGCAACTTTCTATCGATAAGTTTGTAGCGGCTATAACTTGGGAGCACTAATCACCGGTTGCTTTGGTCTTTCGTTGCCGGAGCATCTCTATTTAAAATTTTGGTCCCGGTTAATGTCACTGGGTTATATTAGTCGTGAGATTGTGAGGGTTCCTGGGATTTCAGGACAGACGGTCATTTTAACTCGCCCCTCAGTCACATCCTCTGCATTTTAAGTTGATACTAGACATGGTTAACGCTAAAAAGAAGAGATTTTGCAGGGTATATTCAAATTGTTCGTGTGCCGCTGGTGGCGTAGCGGTGCAAGGAGCGTGCAGCGATACCAACTGCTATAATACCTTCATTCTCCATAGCTTCTTAGTGGTCGCCGTGATCACGTTCACATGTAAGATTCAAATCAAATTAATCATAATACATATTTTAATATTAATTAAAATTACAAATATAGAAGGGA
>JANCMC010022980.1:700993-741299 GCA_024363005.1 Charaxes varanes | reverse complement strand
GTTCACATGTAAGATTCAAATCAAATTAATCATAATACATATTTTAATATTAATTAAAATTACAAATATAGAAGGGACAGAAGCTACTAATTAAACAGTTATTATATAGTTATATACCCTATTCATTTTCTCTTGAGACAAAAAGTAAACGTACAATAAATAAGGTTATTTTGTGTCAACATCGTAAAGTTAGACAAAAAATTAATGTGCCAGAAAAACTATAGAATATATATATACAAATTTTCTAATGATTCCAATAAGTAAACATGTATTTATTTAATATCTTATATTTAATTTTTTTTTTTAAATCCTGGTATTACTTTTTACGAATTTTTTAAATAATCTAATAGAAATGGTGCCTTACAAAGAACCTAAAATTGATAGGGTGCTTTAACTTTGTATTCTCTGTCAACTTGTTAATACGAGTGTGCAATTTCTTTAGTATTTGTGTTATATTTTGTTATTTCTTGATTAAATTTGTTGTTAGATGTTGTGTTAAGTTTTTGTGTATTTGTTTTATTTTACTGTTACCAAATAGTCAAAATTAGTGACAAACCTAAACTAAGTATTGGGAAACACTGGTATGTTTACCTTTTGTCTCAAGACTAAATGAACACTGTATATTTTATTATTATTAATTATAGTTGAGGCCAAGTCTAGCCGATTATATTACTGTTCCAGCTAACGTTTATAATATGCATACGTACGCTGTATTCATTTCTTATGATGTATTTATAAAGTTATAAGTTTTTTACGTTTTTTTTTTAAATAAATAATAGCTGGAGAGTCCAACAGAAGATTTTGCGTTATATTCGAACGCGTCAGAAAATCTTATAGGGAGAATCCTTGCACTCTGTGTAATGCAATGCAATGTACCCATACCAAATATGAACCCTTAATCTATGGGCGTTCGTTATAGGACCCTTAGAAAAACTCGAACGCATTAGAGTAAGACAAGGTATTTTAATTACATGGAGATAGGTTTACATTTTAATAATCTGACGAATTGTAACCTTAACACAGTTGCAATCTGTAACAGAGTTTAAACTATCTCAGGAGATAGGGCTAAATAATTGTTCTTTGGAGGGTATTTTATTTTGAATAAAGATATTTATTATTATTATTATTATTATTATAAGCTATTTTAAATAAAAAATGAAAACGCGTTCAAAAAAAAAAATTAAACGTGACATAAGAAAATAAAGTCACAAAGTTGTAAAAAAATAAACATTATCCAGGAATATTTGAGCACGAATAATATTATAATAAATAAGCGAATACATTTATTTTTGTTTTGAAGAAAGTATTCTTAGGGTTACGAAAAAAAAAAATCTACCGATTTTCTTAAGGAAATGTAGCTAACACTACCAATAACTCATGGAGCGTACGTTCAGGCTTTATTGACATCGCATCTACATATCTATTATCATCTACTACATCTATGTAATCCAATAGATCCTCAGAACTCTTAGTGATTACAAATTTAGCATCACGGGCTCCGACTATAGTGTTACTGATAAATTTTAATTCCTTTTGACAGTGTTATCACTTCAAGCGCAAGGGATGTTACTGTTGCGAGTGGTCGACCCTCGAGACAAGGCTGTAGTCATGGGGCTGACATGGTCGATGGTTGCTTTGATTACATTTTGTTGTAGCCACGTGATGTTCATTGCGATACAAGGTGAAAACTGTGATATATAAATATATATATAGGACTATATGACTCACGGACGACTGTTCCTAGAGTAGACAACTTAATGCCTGTGTTATAGGTAACATACGTTTGCAATACACAAATATATTTGTTTTTGGAAATATGTAAATAAATACATATAAATAATACACCTAGACTCGAGGCGAGAATCGAACTCACAACCTCCGGAGTGGAAAGCAGTGTCACTACCCACTGCGCCAACGGTCCAGTCAAAATGATGATTTTAAGGGACTTAAATTTGTGGTTTGTGTTATAATGTTTTTGTATGTGTGTAATTTTTTTTTCTTTCAGTGTTAACCTGTAGGTGGTACGAAGGAGGTAGATGTCATCTGCAAAGTAGAAGCTATCCATATATCATAGGAGGCACCTGTGCGATACTTGTGTTTATTTCTCTCCTCATCAGTATAGTAACTCTGTTGGGGTTTCGAGCAAGAAAAAAGAAGACTGAGGATATGGATTTATAAGAATAAATAAAGAAAGTGTGGGGACGTTTAGTTTTTAAGACCTGTAAAATAAATATCGTACTAAATATATTAAGTTAGGTTTAATAAAGGTTAATTAAATATCTAGCAACTGACAGTACTTTCATTTAATTGATAGAATCAGGCGTTACTTTGCGGAAATCCATGACATGCATGAAAAACTAAACTACTTTGTTTCAATCTGCGAATGAATACGAGGGAAAATCGGTGTAATGCTGCAACCCGAAAGCTACACCACCGAATCCGCCACCAAAGCACAGGTTAGACATATCTAATAAGTAATAAGTCTGAGGAATAGTGCTACTTTAACTTAGTATTGTAATCAAATATTTGTTCAGTTCATTTCATCAATTGTACAAAGTGTACATACAAATATTAATGACATAAAAATGTTATATATTAGCAATGCTGTTAAAAAACAGTTGTGTCAATATTAAATCCCTTTTTAAAAGTGGGTTAACAATAATGAAGCAAAAAAGGCGAATCCGTGAAGAGACGAGGATCTTCAGGATCGCTAGGACCAGAGCTGTCAAAGGAAATCCGTCATTAGGATATAAAGAAATAGCGCCCCAATCTTTTGCTCATTATTTGTTACTTATCTATTTGACACAAGTTCAAAATTTGACTTCAATACAAAAAGAAAATGTAGTCTAAAGTCAGTGATCAATTCTTTATTCTTAGCAGAGGTTTTTAATTCAACCCTTTTGTATGGTGTGGAATTCAAATATCAGTTAAAATAGAAGGTATTAATATTACGTGAAATTTTATCGTCGTGCGATATTCTCCGTCTTTGATATAAGATATTTATTTTATAAAAGTATTGGATGCATTCGATGCACAAAACTACATTCTTGTGATGAGTTATTTGAAATCGCTTTACTTTTTAGGGTTTTTTAAACTTCTCACGATTATGAATACTTACGGGATAAAACTTTTATATACTACTATTTAAAAATTATGTATTATAAGCTACCAGTACCTTAACAGGCTTTCAAAAGGTATTTGAAAATCATCGACATTTTAATTTTTTGCTCTCGTATATTTGACGGCTACTTCTTAAAGTTGAAAAAAAAAGTGTATTTCAAACATCCTAAAATGATATAAGTAATGTTGTATAATTTATTTTTTGCAATTAATCCAAGGTTAACTTTACGGATTCCATAGACAATTTTACCATAGAACCACTGAGGCTGTATAATAACTTGGGCGACTCCAACAAGCCCGGACTCGAAGATCTTCCTTTGCGGTGGTTGAGCATATCGACCTTCGCTCCCACCTTTCGTTCCTCGCCAAAACTTTCCACCTTGGTGTGCCTTCCCCACAAAGGTAACCAAACTGTAAGACTACCTTTTTTGTTGCAGATTGCCCTTATGTTAACAGAAGACAGACGTTAATGCCACGGTCATATTTTTAACAAATATGTAATCTGTTTCTACAAAATGATCTAACAGTATTAAGCTTTTAATAGATAAGTTAATTTAACCTTTTCTAAAAAATTTAGAGCTTAAATGATTCATATTTGACAATACAATATTTTATGTAGGCATTAATAATTAAAGTTATATTTTAGTTCTTCTTCTTCTTGTCGTATCAGACAGCTCCGTTCCAGAACTCAGCCACGCGAACAGCATCCTCTGTGGCTCGCATCAGGTCCTCCCGCGTACAGGTGGCAGGGCATTATTTATATTATTATATATACTTCACTCTTTCTATGTTATTTCTTATAAAATTAGCTATTTACTCTGAAAGATCCATCAAATTTGGATTGATCGTTTCGAAGAATACACGTAAAATAAAACATACACGTAAAAGATTTAAATTGTTCTTTTTTTTGGTATGAGTACCTTATACCGGCCTTGTGGCAAAATCTGTTCTTTGCGGAGTTCTTCTAGCAATATACTACCTCTCTGCTGAATTTCATCTTTGTACGTCACGCGGTTTCCGAGATTTCGAGTTTGGTGACCTTTCGCTTTGAAATACAAATATGAATTTTGATTTTTGGAGGTCGTTCATGTGATTTTACTAAACAAATAAAAATATTATATTTATATTTTATTTTTCAAGTTTTACATTACTTATATACTAGAATAAGCTGAACGAATAGTTGACATTATTACTTTATGGCTGGCCCTGACCCTGCCTTTTGGTGGAAGGCACGTAAAACAGTGGGACCCGATTAATGTCACTGAGTGATATTACTCGTGAGGTTGCAGAGATCGTGGGGGTTCCGAGGATGACGTTAGATGGTAATCGGTCATCTTAACTCGCCCCACAGCCACATCTCTGCAATCTAAGCGGACCCTTGTACTAGACCGGGATAACGCTAGAAAGAAGAAGAAGATAAATGGTGACAATCTAATCTATACAAACGTATATACATATATGAAAGCGAAATGTCACCTATCACGAAATCTCGATAACCGCGGGACGTACAATGATGAAATTTGACATGGAGATCGTTTATACTTAGTAGAAATCCGCTAATAAAGAATTTTTCGACGGGGCCAAATTAAGGGGTTCTAAGAGCTCTCGCAAGTTTAAATTTACACGGACTAAGTCACGGAAAACTGCTAGTATCTGTACTAATGTAAAAAGCTAAAGAGTTTGTTTGTTTTTTTTTAAGTGACAAAGACAATGCTGTATACAGGCGAACCTAAGCCTTTACCTCTTTTTTACGCTTCATCTGTTTCCACCGTCATTTTCTGTATTTAATTTTTTTATATATATTTTGTTGTTTTAATCACAATCTTTTAAAAACGTATAAAAAGACAATTAAAAAAATCATGAGTCACGAACAAATAATATAATAGTTAATCGATTTTACCTAACAGCCACTCTGGCTATTCGTTTTACACATCTTAATTTTTAAACTCCCTTCAGGTATTATGAAATTGAAGTATTTGTGCTTTTATTGTAAGGGCACAAAAAATGCCAGAAAAACAGAAAATATTGAAAATTTAATGGGCGCCCTGTCCACTCGATTGAAGTTATACTTCTTTTTAAATATAAACATAATTGCAAGTATAGAGAAGAGTAAAAAAAAAACGAAGGACTAATAACTTTCGAGAATTAGCGTGCCCCCAAAAACGAAGAATTAAAATTATAAGTCATTGAAGTAATTGTCAAATCATCATTTAAGCATCATCAAGCAGTTCAGTCTGACTTTTACAAAAATTTCGGTAATTTTCCGCCTGAATTGTGAGTAACTGTTGTTAAAAGTGTCAATTTCGGTTGACTGTTTTTGTTATAATTATTGTATAATACGGACAGTCGAGGAATGGGAGAGGTTATGCCTAAACAGGTTCAGTATAGTCTATTGTAAAACAAATTATATTTTTATAATTATTCAATTTAGGCTTTTCCTTGGAACTATTATCAAGATTTCGTAAAAATACAAATAACTTCAAAGTTTTTGTCCGATTTCGTTCAAAATACTTTTCCGAATGAGTTATTAGCGTGTCCTATCGACGGACGGACGGACAGAGCGAAACTAAAAAGGGAGAAACATATTTTACCATGAGATTTAGGTCTATTAGGTTTAGAAAGGTTTAAATATTTATTCCTACTCACTTCAGCATGCACTATTATGCACCATAATCTAATTTTCTATCAACTACAACGCTGTCTATTTCCATTTTTTAGTCTTTTCTAGCTAAATAATATGTAGAATCAAACTTTTAAAATTTTATAGAATTTGTTTTTTTTTTCGGATGCATTCAGTCGGTTTTTTTATTTTTAGCCAGTATCTTTGTAATCCAATGTATACATTTTATATGACACCTCTGTGGTAAATTTCTGTTCGCAATTCGACTGTTTCTTTTATTTTATTTTTATATGCTTGTTACCTGAAAACTTTTTTTAACTTGGTGAAACGATGTTGATAGTTCTTTATTTATTTGAAAGCTAGTGCTTACCGTGTGGTACCATTTCAATTTTGTCAAGTTCTGACAATTCGAAGACGATTTTTTTAAAGAAAGAAAGATTATATAATTATAGAGTAGCACTTGATCACATATTGTGTAAAATGTCGATCTAGATATACCAATATTTGGAACACTTTAGTGCTTACAGAAAAATAAGTGGTTTGAGAAGTGCTTAGTTTTAAGTGGACTGAAAATTTTGAAGTGAAGTGAATTTTATAAAACACTTGGTCAAAGTTGAAAATGTCTCTGTGTTCATAATGCAGTAAATAACGCTTTATTATTCTAACATTACATGTCTAATGTAATATCATTCATCAATGGGTTTAGATATATAAAAACTTAGTGAACTAACTATTGTATATAAATAAAAGTATAATAAATTTTAAGTAAAATAACTGTTTTAAAAGTTTTTATTTAAATGTATAGCTCTTAATACAAGGTACTCGTCAAGATGAATCAAACAAGACCAAACTCAATGTGGTTATATTGTTGTATAAATAAGTTCATGTGGCCTCCTTCTAGCTCCATCATCATATCAGTACCATGTCATCATAATATCGTATTGTCATCCGATAAACATATATGGCTTTTATAAATAGCTGTGGCCGCGACTTCGTCCGCATTAAGTTAGGTAAAAAAACTAGATTCAATTTTGATAATGTATAGTCTATAGTTTTTCTCTATAAATGGGCTATCTAACACTGAAAGAATTTTTTAAATCGGACCAGTAGTTCCTGAGATTAGCGCAAGCAAACAAAAACTCTTCAGCTTTATATATTAGTATAGATAAATAAAAAAAAACATCCAGTATTATTGGTTTTATTACTAAAACTTCCCAAACGGTTATGTCTGCTCTTTCCACTGTCCAAAATAAATGCCCATATTTACTTTTTTTTATATAATTTACATGACAACGAAATACGGTTTCATTCAATTACAGTTAAAATAAAAATTCCGCCAAATTATTAATATACTTTATCGGCAGACTAATGCTCTCTTCGCTTCCATCTGTGTTAAATAACAGTAAAATCTTATAACGACTTTTCAGTACGCAAATGTGTTGCAGTTGTCCATGGGCGTCGGTAGTCAATTGGGTGAAAGCCGGCTGCTCGTTTGCCCCTTATTATATAAAAAAAAAGTAGGACCCATCTTATGCACAGTAATATCGAATGTATATAAATAAAATTGCTATTTTCTATTTTATTATTTACAATAACTAAATATCAACCGTTGTTATTTTAACAATCATTTGGTTAAAATAACAACGGTTAACTGTAAAAGTTTACCGGGAATTTTGAAAATGGAATTTTATAGATATTGATGTGCTCTTTTTTAATAATTCTAATTTCGACTGCAAAGTCAACCGGGTATTTCTGCTCCTCGCGCCGCCATATTGGAAAAATGGCATCTTAAAACAGTTTTTTGATACCTTTCCGACTCATTTAGTCTTGTAGTTAGGTAATTGTCTCTAGTTTCATTTTGTATATAACTATAAAATTACCTAAAAGTTATACCTCTACCTTTTTTCATAAAGTCAATAGTTGAGGCACACGAGCGCCTCAAAGAATATCTCTAACACACGTTTTGGTCGTTACATTTCAGGAGTTAAAAAATAATCTTTATCTAAAATATACTGACTTCTGATATCTGATGTAAAATTCGAAAAGAGCACATCAAAATCTATAAAATTGCCAGTTTACAAAACTCCCGGATGACTTCCCAGGTAAAAAGTAACAAATGACTGAACTAATAAATATACTTCTCATCAGAAAAATCGAAACACTTCAGTTTTTTTCACATATATTCCTAAATATACACATTTTTCTGATACTCCTTTCAAAACATAATCTTGCAAGGTGTTTCGATTTTTCATATGTTCCAACACTTGATTTTCTCAAATTTCAACTCACTTCTGAATTTCAGAAGGCGAAATTCAAACGTCTTCTAATGCTTTTGTATACCGAATAACACCATCTTAATACTTAAACGATAAAGAGATGCTGTTATAGCGATACGAGAATTAAAGACGTAGCATTACTGTAACGAAAGTTATTCGAAACAGACGGTTATGCCCTGTAGACGGAGTTAAACGCCCTGACCTTATTTGAAATTCTTAAGTCCATAATAGCACATGTACGGGTATATACATTTACCTATAGCATTTTGTCAGTCACAGATTTACACTGCTTCCTAACTGGGTGTCTTCAAGGGCTAATGCTTGAAAAACTTTAAGTAATACGGCAAGCTCATTAGGACATTTTTCATCTCTTTCTCTCACACGGAACTTGGAATCCGTCTCGTTCCCACACAATGTCACACTCACGTAAGCATTGTTTGAGATTTGCATTTTTTAGTCGACAGCAACTGTGGGTTACCGTGAATAGTTAAGGAATAAGCACACATGTACCTTTTGACTCAGGGTACTATGTATATTTTTCAGCTAAATGTAATTAATTAATATCATTATGAAAGCCACGTTAATGTAGGCCAGTGTTAAAAGTATTCTATCATTTATTTTTAACACACTTATTCTATATACATTTTTAAATATTAACTAGCTGCGCCCCGCGACTCCGTCCGCTCGGGCCACCCTTAACATTTAGGGGGATGAAAATAGATGTTGACCGATTCTCAACCCTAGCCAATATGCACGCAAAATTTTATGAAAATCGGTCGAGCCGTTTCGGAGGAGCTTGGCAACGCACCCCGTGACCCGAGAATTCTATATATTAGATATAAAAATAAAAACATTTAGATATATATGAAAAATAGATGTCCGCCGGCAGCGGGACAAGGATTTAAGAACGAGTGTTGTTATAACAATATCTTTTTCTTCTTCCTAGCGTTATCCCGGCTGTCGCAGGGTCGGCTTAGCTGCAGAGGATGTCGCTGTGAGGCGACTTAAGATGACCGATTGCCATCTGACGTCATCCTCGGAGCCCTACGATCTTTAAAATCTCACGACTAATATCTTATAGTGACATTAATCGGATCCCACTGTTATACGTGCCTTCCGAAACACGGAGGAGGTCGGATAGCAAATATAAACTAGTGCTAGAATGGGTCACCCATCTATCAACCGTTCGCAGCAACAGCAACTTAACCTAGCGAGCGACAGACTTAAATGCCGACCATTGATTAGGCCACAACCTCCTCAATTTTTACTATCACAATATCTCATGCATATGTATCAGTTAGCAAAAGATGAGGGACGACAAAAATCAGTGCAGTGCTCTGGTGGCGATGGGATCGAAGTTTCCACTTAACGTTCACCAATTTACCACTGAGCCATCACAGTTCTATCTATCTATACTAATATATAAATCTGAAGTGTTAGTTTGTTTACTTGAACGCGTTAATCTCAGGAACTACAGGTCAGATTTTAAAAAAATATTTCAGTATTAAATAGCCCATCTATTGAGGAAGGCTATGCCAATACATGATTGCGCTATAAATTTTTACGCGGACGAACTCGCGGATAACAACTAGTCAAATATATAAAGGTACTAATACACTGGTGTTGTGATTAAATAAAATCTGTTTCACCCAATCTTTTATGTTTAGTGCGAAGTGGACTAAACGCCCGTTGTCAGAAAGTATTTTGCGAAACAGCGCTCCTTTAGTGCCTTCTCTTGAGTTAAAAGTGAAATAATATTACTTGTCCACTTTAACTTAAGTGCGTTTTATTTATATGTGCTGGGTTTTATCTTGGCTTTGAAGATTTCTATCAAAAAGTATTACTTTATTTTTATTTTATTTTATTTTATTGATAAGGGACACCAACAGTGCACACACATAACATTTTACAAAGTAGGTAACAATCAGTGTTCCAGGTGGGTGTGTACACCAATGATAAGCGTCCACACCACTCACAGTTTGAACAATAAATTATAATATAGAAAATGACATTAACAAAAAAAAAATAATTACTAATAAATACCAGCTAACCAATCATATCAGTCAATACACAGGTCTATAACTTTATTTTTGAATTTTTTTAGCGAATCGTGAAAAATATCCAACTGTGGACAATTAATGCAATTATATGTGATACACATTCGCGCTATTGGAGATTGTCGACCGAGATTGGTACGGCTGAACGGTACATAAAACAAAGCTTTTGGTTGGGATCTTACATTTACTCGCGGTGTACAAAGACCTATGTTTTGACTTAATCCAATACAATCATATATGCTATTTACTACCTTATACAACAACATTAAATCTAGCACAGTTCTTCGTAAACGTAAACTATCTAATTTGTAATATTTCAATCTATCCGCATAACTAACATAATTTGAACTAATAGGTATTTTCCATGCTAAGAACCTCGTGAAAGATCTTTGAATCGACTCAATCCGTTGAGAGTGTATAGCGTAGAAGGGATTCCAAACCGTAGAAGCAAATTCCAACTTACTTCGAACTAAGGCCTTATATAAAATTATTCTTGTCTTATTCGATTTGAATTCTCTTGTGTTTCTTTTTATGAAACCAGACATTTTTGAAGCAGAAGCTACTATTGTATTTATATGGGTTCTAAAGTTAAGCTTGCTATCTACAAGGACACCAAGATCGCGAATTTCAGAAACCTTATTCAACTTACAGCCATATATATGATAGTCGGCGATTATACATGATTGCTTCCTAGTCAGCTGAATGAAACTGCACTTTAAAGGGTTTAGGTGCATGCCGTTTCTGTGACACCAATCAGTTATGGAATGTAAGTCTGTCTGTAAATCTATCGTATCAGCAGTACTTTTAATTTCTTTGTATATTTTAAGGTCATCCGCAAAAAACAAAAAATTACTGTGCAAAATAACTTCGCTCACATCGTTAACAAAAATCAAAAACAGCTTAGGACCGAGATGGGACCCCTGTGGTACACCGGAACTATAACTTGCTCATGCGCAGTTGACATATCCGGTACTGCGCAGGCGCGACCGGAAGCTACTCTAACAATATTAATAGTTCCTAATATTCTTTTAAACAATATATATATGTTAACGTTTATATTTATATGTATATATATATAATAACTTTATGTTTATTACACATATCACATGTACGTAACTATATACTTAGGTATTTGATAAAAATTGTTAGCACGACTGATTAAACGCACTATCGACTCCTCGATGCTACGGCGAAGTAAGACGTGTAAAACGGTTAACGGTAGGCTGTTCGTAGTAGGCTCACAGAAGGGCCAAGAGCGACCAACAAGAAGAATATGAAAAGAATAATCAACGTTTTTATTCTCATAACCTTACCTGCTTGCATTCGAACCTCGGGTCCGAATGGTCGCCGAGCCGTACTCGGTCCCTAGCCGTTGGCTGGGCGATCGGGAAGGCTTGGTGGCGTTGGTATATATGACGTCGCTCGGTTGTTTCTGTAAAGAAATTAAAATAAGCTCGTGATCGGTAAAAGTTTAGATACAAGAAATACATCAAAATCGAAGCATCTCTTTGTTTCAACAAATGAATTTAGCCTGCCTTTTTTCATTAACGTTTACTTGAGAGTTATAAACTGGCAGATTGATAAATATAGTTGTTAATCAGAAAACATTTTTGACTAAAATATAGGCAATAGCCGTGTCCTGACCGAACGAGCAGCCGCGCGAGGGAGTCTCAAACGTATGCCGTGGAACGATTTTCGTTTGGAGCACGTTCATTCTCTTTGGGCCAGGCACGTCCTGACTGACCGACGAATTTGCCTCGCGAGGCTGCTTCGCGCAGCTATTCGTTCAGTCAAGACACGGCATTTCAAAATATTTTTTTATATCATCAAGGTATTTATAGATACTCTACAAAGATTGCATAAAATTCTTTATTTTTAATGGCGCTTACTGGGGTAGAACGCGCCGAACTGCCACCGCCTAAATCGTGGAGCTGGTTGTTGCTCGATGGTGCAGTGGGCCCGCTGCTGATCGAATCCTTATGGTTATGGTGAGTTCGTCGAATTCGAGCCAAAATCGAAGATTAAGTAATTAATAGGACATTGTCTGGCTGAAGCCAAGACTAACTTTAGTCATCTTACCGTATAGAAGCTTGCAATTTGGGTATTTGTTTGGTCGTAATCGGTGACGCTGACGCTTCGTTATCCTCTGCTTGTGAGTTGTTGGGGATCGGTGCCGTAACAGGGTTATATTGACGGGGCAATAAAACACCGACTTTTTCTTTTCTTCACGGATTGTATTTACAAGCACAATATAACATCTGGATCAGGTAGCGTTGTGTAATAACGTGCCTTGCCACAATTAGGCACGACCTTAAGTACTAAAAGGAGGCCGACACTAGTGTACGCCGTAAAACTCTTTGCAAAGAATTACTTTGCGAGCCGTTGCTTGCGTTGTACTGCACTGATGGTGTCGTGTCAACGCTTCTTGGGAGGCTGCCATTCATCGACCTTTGACAAAGAAGGTTTGATAACAAAGGTTTTATAAAACGTCAATCAAGATCGTAAGTTTGATTGAAGTTACCTTCAATAAAGAAATTTAAAGAAACGTCATTACAAATGAAAGAAGGACAAATCGTTATTTGTACATGTGTATATATAAAGAAGTAATAGGTAATAATAATCATTAAAATAAAAAAAATGTAACATAGCTAGTTAAAATTCATGCGTCAACATTACGCATTATAGGATTATCTTTTACGTAACCCGCAATAAGACTGTCTAGGGTGATAAAGAAGTTTTTTTTAAACATAAACAAGATAATTTCAAGATATTTACCTAGTTAGCAAGAGTAAAAATAAATAAAAATAATTCGAAAACGCAGTGCAACTTATCTAAGCTAACATTGATCTGTTTCGTCGCTTGTTAATAGACTGTCTGACAGTCTGTAAATATTTTATAAGCTGACTTCCACTATTAATATTTCCTATTCACAGGTATGTATATTGTAGGCCCATCCAGTCAGTTTCATCGAGATAAAACTTAAATTATATTTCGATGATCTTTTTCGAGACTACAATATATTTTAAGGATAAAATGGATTTTGACAAAAAATAACTATTCATTGACTTTCCGATAACTGATTTAAAAAAAAAAAAATATTTCATTAAAATACGAAATGTTGCTTCGTAGTGGTAAAGTTTTGTAAGAAGCTCATTTATAGCTAAGAATTGATTTTATAACATAAAATTCTGTTCAAAACGTGTTTGTCGCATAAAGAAATTATGATTTAGCAAATGAACACAAGAATTGCTTAAAAATAATTCGTATATAGTTTTTGTAATTAAAATTGGAACTTTGGTTCGACACAGTCATCTTCACGTCAATGTTTTTTTAGTTATTTTCAGAATTACGGCCCGCTGTTTCCTATTGAAAATGCATGTGTAATTCGGTATTTATTTATAATTAACCAAAACTAAATTTCAGCCGAACTTACCATCTAGCAGTATGTTACCGTACTAATAAGTATTAAGCTTCTTCTAAGAGATGGCGCTTAACGCCGTTGGCAGCTCACATAACCTGATAGCTCGTAATGTATAGGAAATGAGGCGTGCATCGATTTTGCAAAATATTTAGATATTTTTCCTACTTAAATTTATCTAACAATGTTAAAATGTTCTAGATTGTCTAATAATTTTACTGACGCAGTTTCTTCATCTTTTTTTTTGTTATTAAATCTTCTGAATTTGAAAACTATAAAGGAAGAAAAAGGGAATAATTGTTTCTTTTACAGAATCGTTTTCAAATTGTTCACAAATTAAATTCTCTAAGTATTCTATTACAAAATACCCTTTTAATGTGTGCATATGTTTTCTAAGAGTGAAAGATTGAAGGAAAATCTATTATATGTTATATAAAACAATATATAAGACGTTTGACTATATATATATATGATCTCATTTATATATAGTATCAAATCCATTTTAACATATCATCGCTTCATATATGTTCTTTTTATTTAAAATGCCTTTATAATGTATTAAAGCGATTCCTAAGTAAAAAGATTGAAGAAAAATCTACTACCCGTTTACTATATCATAACTTATATGACATTTAACTTCAATTCTCTGTCATATATAGCCCATTTTAGGAAAATCGTATATAATTTATTATAATATAATGGCATTATTCTAGAATGGACTTCTAATAATGGACTGGAATCTAAAAATAGATTGGTAGGACTGGATTCCAATCGGTATTGATCCAGGTCCTTACGGATTTCAAGTCATCCATTCCGCTACTAATTAGTTAAACAAAGTAAACTTCACATTACAAGATGAGGGACGAGCAAAGACAAAACAGTCTCTTATATAGCAACTGCACAGCGCCACACGCGGCTATTACGGAAACCAAATAAACGTTCGGAAAACTTTATGTTTAATATTTCAACAGTTATGATTGTAAATTACGTTTGATAATTGGAAGAAAAAGGAATTAGGAGTCAGTCATTCGTAAATTAGGTCACACGAATTTTACGATTTTTAGTCCATTCCCGCCTCCTTGTCACAGATTGTCACATTTGCTATTCCATATATATGTATATATCCCTCTTGGTGTGACGTCACAGATTTTTCAATTTTATGCATGTATTAAAAAAAACGAGAAAGCAGCAGTTTCAATTTTGTTTTGATTTTTTTTTTAATTTTGACATATGACGTCATAAAGCCTTTGACCCCCCTGCCCGTCGTCACACAATGCCACATTTCAGGGACTTTTCTCTCCGCATAGCCAAAGGATCGAGCCGAACGGAAAGAGCTGGGTCGCCGACGATTCGAGCCGCTCTACTTACTTAACCGGAGCGTGTAAACCCACTTAAACTTTACCTCTTTATAATATTATAGTATAGATTTAATCCTGATAATAAAATTACACATTCATTAAGACACAGTAAAACACAGACAGACGTAGAATATTAAAACGTTTACAAGTATAAAAAGCGTGGACGTAATTGTTAAGTAGCTTTAAAGAAACGCAATAACTAATTAAATTATAGCGTCTTTAAACTATTATTTTGTTTATACCACAAATTGTTAAGGAGAATAATACTTACAAATTTTTCATGCTTTGTAACCTTTGCAACGTCATTGATATTGTTATGAGCAAAAAATTGTTATTTAATTGATAGAATCAGGCGTTACTTTGCGGAAATCCATGACATGCATGAGAAACTAAACTACTTTGCTTTAATAATATTTTTTTTTTATCTCTTAATTGAATTAGGTAGATGACATGTGCTCTTATATATAGGTTTATCTAATTTTAAATTATATTTTATGTACATTCGTATCAAGTGAGACAAGTTGTAAAGGTAACGTGGATCAAGCCTCAATAAGCTAAAAGAATATTTAATAAAGAAATGTTTTTACTCAATAAATGAATACTAGTTAAACAATTCGATATCCGCTTTTGTTTGTTACTATTGACATGTAAAAATTAATTAATTTTTGTTAATTTACAAGCTAAATATATTAAAAGAATATGTGGCAATTTATAAGAAATAATGAAAGCAGATGGATTATATTAAATAGTATTAAAAGAATATTTCTATAGGTAAAATAAATGATAAGAATTCGTCCAAGATATAAATGTATCTAAACAGAGCCTTACGAAGGCAGAGCCAGTAAATAAATACGCTTCGTCCCGGATTTATTGCCTCTACATATAAAAATTGTGCAACATTAATGGTTTTTCATTTTTGATTCAGCAGTAAAATTTATATAAAGGTAAATGAAAACCCCCCCAACTGAAACTGAATATCCGTCATTAGAGCGCAAACAAGTTCGGGAGAAAAAAAATTAAAATATGCATTTTTGGAAAAAGCCCTCAAACTGCATAATCACCTATACATTAAATACGTAAGTCACTCCCGAATACTGGTATATTTAAATTACGACAATTTCCACTGGATATATTTAATATTAACATCATTAGTCGATATGAAGTTCACTTAAACAAGTTCTGCGGTAGTTTCGAAAGTTGCCCAGTGACGGCACGTCACAGATGTCGTGCTAAATTACACAAGTTGGTATCTTACAGCACTCTGAATTTCTAGTAACTTTTGTGTAGGCCTTCTAGGAAAATGTAATATGTCTATACTGTGGGGGCGTTGGAACAAACTTGTGTCTGAATAACAAGACTTCTCTATCTCATGTCTCGGTAACCAGTTTCAGAAGCGATACGTGACTTACGGTGTCTAAGATGAAACAAAACAGTTAACCAAGAATCTGTGGCATGAAAATATTGAACTATGTATGTATATACTATTTGGTACGGAGACATCGAGCTCCCATAATGCCAGAGCCACACATGGCTTTACGACGACTACAAAGTTTAAAACTTTGCGTAGTTACACGAAGTCCCCGACCACACTACATGATCATTCAAATGAAGCTCTATCTAGCCCCGGCAAACGACCGAATGCTTATTCCACCCCTACTCTATCAAATTCTCTTAGTGCAAACAGACGTAGAGCAGATCGAAGTGTATATCGCAACATACCCAGAATCTAGACCCTTTTTAGATCAATAATAAAATCAGCAAAAATGTTTATTTAATTTTTATTTTTAATATTAATCTTTATTTTTAATTTCCGTGGCGTCACCCGAACTTTCTACTAAGATTTCGGCTGAAAATCAGCTCTGTATGCTGAGCCGTTACCTTTTTTTTGGGTTGTGCTACATCAAGCATTGTGCTCCTATGTGGCATAATTCTTAAATAAATAAAGTTTCAAAAAAGAAGTAAGAAACTTCAGAACCATTAGGACTTACAAGAAAAGAGAATAATCTTTTCTGGAAGGCTAGCAAAGCACCTGCGAATTTTCTGATAGCGCAGTTGTCGATAGGTGTCGACAGTTACCAATGAGAACCGGTTGCCTTTGTTGTTCATGAAAATATACATCATCATCATCTTTTTCGTGCTGGGTTTAACCCAGCCATGGGAACGAAAAGGATGATGAGCAAACAGGGAGAGACTGTCTCTCCCTCTTTGTACCACTCTTTACGGTCTTGAGCTAGTCTGGGCCAGTTTCGACCCGTTACTGATATTATGACGTCGACCCATCTAGTTGCTGGACGACCAATGCTCCGCTCTTCTAGCCTCGACCACCATTCAGTCACTGCCTTACTCCACCTGTCGTTACTTCGTCGGGCTTCGTGTCCTGCCCAGCTCCAATTGAGCTGCGATATTATTACGACATAAGATATTATTACGACATAAGACATTACACGCCAATTTTATTTACTTATAATAATATGAACAGACGCGGCAGATGTAGTCTTTCCCAAATATCTGCTCGGCTGCTATTAGGCAGTTAACTATTGATCTCTTTTGTCTTCCGATAAAAGTGGCACGGGCCGTATTTATGGAATAATGATATAACGTGGCACGTCAGTTAATAGGTCTAGTACGGACGTCACGTCGACCAAATTTGCAATGTTTTGAACGTTTAGACTTATCCATTACTTATTTTCTTTTAAACCTTCCCTTGAATAAGGAGAAT
Organism: Charaxes varanes; assembly: GCA_024363005.1. Classification (NCBI taxonomy): domain Eukaryota; kingdom Metazoa; phylum Arthropoda; class Insecta; order Lepidoptera; family Nymphalidae; genus Charaxes; species Charaxes varanes. The sequence goes on along the minus strand of JANCMC010022980.1, from coordinate 723,731 downwards.
TGAACAAAACAAATAGAATTTAAATCCGTCCAATGATTTTAGAGTTATAGCGAAACAACGATTGATTTTTTAGGGTTCCATAGTACTACAAGGAACCATAATAGTTTCGCTCTGTGTGCCCGTCTGTCTGACTGTAAAATGGTTCCCTCAAACTTGTCTAAACTATTAGACGTAGAGACCTGAAATTTTCCATGTTCATAGAACACGCTAATTAGGGAAATTATTTTGAAGGAAATAGGATAACAATTTTTGCAGTTATTTAACAAATATGTTTATCGGGTATCAGATACGCAACCCTTATATATAAGCGTGATTTAACACGCTCTTGGCTAGTTTATTTTATTACCTATAAAGGTTAGATAATATTATATGAAAAAATCATACTAATAATAATATTAGTTATGAATTATTTCTTCTGTAAATGTGATAAGATCGTTTCCGGGTTCAACGCCCGGAAGTTATTACTTTGGTAAGAATGTTTGGTCACTAGAGGGAAAGTTACGACTATTGCTCCATAATGCAAGACGTCGGTTCAGGACTTGCTAAGTTACACTTTGTCAACTACGATTGTTAATAGTCACTCTACATACTTCGGACCCAATGTCTATGTGTGCTATTTTCGTACACATGAATAAAGTTTAAGCCTCCGTTTGTAACTTCTTTTAGTTGCCTATGTCTTTATATACCTACAATAAAGAACCCTTTTTACTATTTCGATACCTCCCACGTAAGTTGTTGTAACCCCAAATTCCCAGCTTTACAATAGAGCGTTACAAACAACTAAATTGTAATATAACAGTCACTTATTAATATATTATTGTATACAATAATGTAATCGTCACAACCTTATGTATTCTATGCTATATTCCAATGTAGTATCACTTTTGACGCTCTTGAGCCAATCCGGACTAATAAATTGTAATATTTTTTTTATTAGGTACGTTACGTTAAAAAATTATGTGTATAATTAATTGATTAGAACGAATCCCGTTACTTTATAGATGTATTTTTACCGGCTCGGATAATTCGTTACCTTCGATGAGCATCGATTTACCCATTAGGTTCTCGAGGCGAACAACGCCGATAGCATCTTGATTTATTACCAAGATTAACCCCTTTCCCCCCCATTCTACGCCCTTCTTGCGTAGTTGGCAACATTCTCCTTTTTTGTTGCAACTAAATATATAAAAAGATAAAATAAATACACAACCAATAATACCTCTCCAACTTATTCATTGGTATTTGGCAAAATTGTTGTTTTTTTTTTGTAGCGACTTAATATAAAAAGCCGAGTAGATCTTAGCTTAATAAGAGGTCGGTTATTGAGACGATCGCTAGGTTAAGCAGTTTTATCGCGGCCGGACGACAGATGGGTGACCCGTTATAAGACTGGTTTTCTAATATACCTACTTCATTTGTGTTTCATGCCCGTAAAAGAGTGGGTCTCGATTAATGTCACTGACTGTTATTCGCCGTGAGATTGTGGAGATTGTGGCAAATATAAAGAGACGAGGAGGTCATAGCCTAATCACAGGTCGGTATCTGAGACGATCGCTAGGTTAAGCAGTTCTTATCGCGGTCGGGTGATAGGTGGTTGAACCATTACAACACTCGTTTTCTAATATCCGATTTCCTCCGTGTTTCGAAACGTATAACGGTGGGTCCATGCACTGTTTATGTGCCATCTGAAAAACGGAAGAGGTCGGTTATTTGAAAACTAGTGCCACAATGGATCACCCATCCATCATCCGACTGAAGTAAGATTTGCTTAACCTAGCAACCGAATCAAAGGCCGACCACTGATTGAGCTACACGCCACTAAATGTATTTAATGGAGCTAACGTAAATGTCATTAACAATAATATGATTTTTTTTTTAATTAACAAGGGGCAAACGAGCAGGCGGTACTCTTAAGTATCTACCGACGCCCATGGACAACTGCAACACCAGGGGGATCGCAGATGCGTTGCCGGCCTTTGAGAAATGAGTTTGCTCAATATGCCCATCGTGCCCACCAATGTGGATCCGGGCCTGTATTACAGCGAAATGTAAGCTCGCGTAGCAGAATAGCTTAATCTTTGACTCTTAAGTAGCCAGTTTTCAAGTCTCCAACCAGAAAACCAGGTCATTATCATAAAAGCAAAGCTATAGCCGTATTAAAAAAAAATTTTTATTCAAATTTTGAAGTAAAATACACGAAACCGTGGCTTCGTAATATTGTCTTAATATATTAAGTTAAAAGATTTATAATTTAAAAAAAAAAATTGTTACAGCAGGGAAAAATCATTGAAATACATTGACATTTAACCCGACGGAAAGACAAAAATTCAATACAAAATATTCAGCTGAACAATAAAGTTACTGAAATTTAAACTAGAGTTACTTTTCTTTAAAGAGATACTAGGATAATATAAACTTTATCACGCAATGCGCTCGTATCTTACACCAATTAATAACACTCTCCCGCCTTCTGCACTTCGGGCCATAGAGTGTTCTGCATTAGCGTCTCTTCAGTTGGCGGCTCTGTGAATTAATCCTCTATATGTATAAAAATCAATCGCTGTTCGTTAGTTTCCCTGAAACTCAGAAACGGCTAAATCATTTTAAGTTTTGTTGGAATTTTTTATCCCCTTGTGTCCGGTAAGGTTTATTCATAATCATATATTCACTTCGGACAAAAGTAGATTCACATAATATCTAACAATTAAACTATTGAAATTAACAGTAACAGTTACTATACAGTTGAGTTACATATAAACGATGTTAGTAATATTTTCGAATCTATTAAAGTTAAATAAATTAACAATGTCAATAAATTAATAAATTTTATTTTATTTTATTTATTAGGTCATTACCACAGAGTACATTACATACTAAACATATAGAAACTTAAATTAAATTTACATTAAAAATGCCACTGCAATTATAAATGACACCACATGGGCAAAGCGTTGTTAGTCATTATATAATAACACATGGAATTGAAGAATCGTTAGAACTTGTATTGGACAATGATGACATAAGAGGCGTCGTTAGTCAATGTATAAATCGCATGCTTATCTTAAACTGACCAATTACGTTTCTGGTCTGAATTGAGTTAATGATACAGGCAGCTTCGTTTCAACGTCCTCTATCAGCCAAACTAAGAATTACCTCGATATCTCCATCTGACACTGAGATACAACTATTTTTGTCTTTTTAACTAAAATAAGTATTTAGTTAAAAAGACAAACAAATAATAAAATATTTAAAAAAAACATTACAATATGATTAATCGCTTCCTTATCTATTATTAAAATACATAATTTGTTACTATGATGTCGTTTTTACCGATTTATGAGCGGAATAAGTCGTAAGTGACAAAGCGTTTTTTGCGATTTCCTAAAAATCAGATTTTTTGAGTTAGGTCACCAGAAGTTATGTTTACATTTCAATTTAATTTTTTAAATTTCTGCGTGCATCGAAGTAGGTTAATATGCGAGATCATCTAATGAAGATTATTTTAAGCTAGTTCTTACCCGCGACTTCGGCCTCGTAAAATTAGGTGAAATGTTTAGCGTGGTGATATATAGCCTTCCTCGAAAACTGGGCTATCTAAAATTGAAAGAATCTTTCAAATCGGTCCAGTAGTTCCTGGATTAGCGCGTTGAAACAAACAAACTTTTCAACTTTATACTTTTGTATAGATATAGACTAGCTAAATCTCGTGACTTCTTTCATGTCACAAACAGTTTTACTTAATGATTTTGAACTTCTTGTCAACTTTAGACTAATGATAGAATCGTTTTAAAGAAAAATGTCCAAAGGCGTGTCAAGAAACGCTCATATAGAAGGGTTCCGTATCTGATACGCTATAAACGTATTTGTTAAATAACTTCAAAAGTGAGTTAAGCATCACTAATCTAGGTCAGCGATTGTTACTTTGAAGTTCGAAAGAAAATAAGAATAGAAAATTGTTCATTTAAAATGCTCTTGTCAAAAGAGTCTGGCATTGAGACGTTCGATTTTTTATCCGTTCTCGATTAAACTTTATATAATTGTGAAACTCTATTGGTTTATAGGATTAGATGTTGGTTTAAACAAGTTACTGGCAAACATGTACATTTTAGATTTAACGGCATGACTTCTCTTTATTGCTAAAAGTTAAGTAAAATTACTTTGATATAAGTACAAGAAATATGTCAAGCATTTAATAATTGATTAATACTAGTGTCCAAGAAGATAATACAGCGTGTGCAACTAATATAAAAATATATTATTAAACAAATTGATTGATGAATGGTCAGAATGATATTAACGAGGCCCATCGCTTAAGAGATTATAATTAAATTTATATTCAATGAAAATCTCTTGTCTACTTAAACATGTTGCCATATTTATATGTTTTTATGAAAAATACCCAGCTGGGCAAATTTAAGTCGAATGGGCAATCTTGCAAGGTTCTACGGAACTAAAAAATTAGTGAGTCTGTAAATTCAGACACAAATAAATTCAGATATTAAAGAAAAAACATATAAAAATCTTTAAATCGCGCGGAAGAAGTGAAGCATAATTACGTCTCATGAATTTTCGATTTTTTTAACGAGAAAGAAAAATTCGTATCCGTTACTTTTATTGGTCACCTTATTTAATTTTCAGTTGATAACATGAAGTGCTATACAATATATAGTGCGAGTAGATTTAAAAATTAATTAAGTTCCATTGAGAGCATTTTTTTTCGTTCTTAAAATCATTTATTTGGCATTTCTATAATGCAAACGTTTTTTGTAGTAAGTTTTTTTTTATGTAATAAGGAAAAATAAGCAAGCGGTTCGCCTGAGTGACTACGCCCCGTGGTGGACTCATCCAGATGCCGACCTGTGTGCCGAGAGGCCTCAGGACTCGATACCTTGGCGGGACCACTGGATGCAGGCGGTCTACTACCTCCCAAAGGAAGTTACAGTCGAAAAGAATACAGAAGTCTCCCTAATATCTTGTCAAGACGAATACTCTCTGTGGTTCTATTTAGAAGACGAAAGGACCAAACACTCGCACTACAAAAGACCAATTTGTGAGTGCGGAGTGCACATGGCCCTGTCCAGGACTCATGTGTCCTATTTGAACGACAGAAGAAGGACTAAGAAGTTCCTGGCCCAAATAAGAGAAGACTTGGCGAAAGATGCTGTTGTTTTGGATTTGAATGGTGGCAGTCTTCTTGGGTTAGCCGCTGCAAAGATGGGCGCCAAATCCGTTTACATATTAGAGGATATGAAGATAAATGTAAATATTATTAATGATTATATCAAAGAGAATGACTTGCCTTTTTTGAAGTCGGTTAAAAGTGGAGACAGATAAGACTTAAGGATTATCTAGTGAAGAGTATACATTTCCCAAAGGCCGGCCACGCGTCTGAGAGTAGTGCAGCTGTCCGCTATCCATATGGCCTTTGTTAAATAAAACAAACTCACAAAGAAGTAATCAAAAAGGTCTGCGGCGAAACGATAAGCGAAACTTAATGAAAAAATCCTCTGACAAACTCATCGAAGCTGTTAAAACAAAAAGGTAGCAGTATATATTATCTGTGGAAGGCCAACAAAAAAAAAAGTAAATGACTGTGTTCCGGCACGCGACCCGCCATGGCCAGACCTTCGTCAAACTGACAGATTACGCGTATCACTGTTATGCAATATGGAGTCAGCCGAGCGGACATTTATTAAAAATACTGACGTCCCATAGATGTCCGATATATGCTTTATTGGTTAATTCAAAGATTCTACTTTTGAAGTGCTTTTTATCCGTCTGTCCCCCTCTCCCCCTGTTATTTCCAAACTATCAGATTTAGAGTCTTGAAATTTTACATGTCCATAGAACATGCTAAAAAATCACTGAGAAAATTATTTTGGTCGATATCAAACAGACAACAGAATGACAAAGATTCTTAACAAGTAGTATAAAGCAGGGCTTCTTAAACTGTGGGTCGCAAAGATCTGATACTTTTCAATCATTATAAATAAAAATTTAAAATTAGTATACACACTACGTACAAATATAAATACAAATAAAAATCATACAAAATACTATTGTTGTTTTATTATAACTATTTTTTGAAAAAAGTGGCAATGCAAAACTGTTATGTAGGGCCTATAAATGAAAATATGGAAGTAGCATTTAAAATAATAAATACAATGCGCTCCTCGATTTTCAACATTTTACAACAAAAATTTTATTTACATTGTAAAATAGTGCGATATTACATCTACATCTAACTTCATCATTCCCAGGAAATAGGGAGATGTTTCGCAGGAAATTTGCAAGAAGCGCTCGCAATTCGTGGAACCGCTTCAGAATGAACTGGAAATGATCCTGTGGAAGTTGTTACTTGTCTACGGACTGATTACGGGGATTACTAATACTTGCAGTGTCTACGAATCCAAATGTCTAGTCAAAAAGTTTAATATGGTAAACAATTGTGATACCGCTCGTAAAAATACTTGCGACACCTCAATCGATACGGAATGACGTTTAGAAAAATGTGCCGGAACCGTTTTATAACACGTAAAAAAATTATAAACAAAAAAAAGTTGATGAAAAGAAGGTTTTCTGGAAAAGTCTTCAAAATTATAAATTCCAACGGCCCCGATATATTTTCTAGACATGATGTCTAGAAAATATCGGAGCCGTCGTCCAGACGAAATAAGATATCACACGTATTTCACGAGGTGTTTTAGAGGCACTAATGCCACTGAAGTCCTCCTACACCGATTGAATTGACCGATTTGAAGGTTTTTTTTTTGTATGCGTTTGAATGGTTTAAATTCACAAATCAGCCCGGCAGATGGCCCCTCCCGGTGACGTTGTCGAGGCCAATAGGGCTCACAGCAAGAACTACACACAAAAAAAAGGCAGATGGCGCTGCAGTCGGTACCTAGGTTATTTATCTATATTAATATACGGAACAAAAACAGGAATGGTATAATAAATAATGTTATAGGAAAATAGAATGTGGTAAATAGTAAGTAAACCAACCTTCGGACAAGACACGACTGCTGGTCCATTAATGTAATATATAAAGCAATAACGTTATACATTTCTTTTGTATATTTCTAAACTTAAATATAAATCTGTACAAATGAGTATAAATGAAATGTCATTTTGTAATGCCGAAATAAAATTATTTTATTAAGTAGGGTTGTTAGTCCGTACTTACCCCGCGTCCGTAATTCCACCATCATCCTCCTACTTATGACCGTCTATTCTTTCATATAAAAATAACAATAAAGAAAGACAATATCGATAACTGTTGGTCGGTCTGTCTGTCAGGTAACCTCCAAAACGACCGAACCGATTTCGACAAAATTTTCCCTGGTGTATCGCTGATGCTATAAAGAATAACAGGTAACCTTAATTTACCAAAGGAATTTGGGTATCACGCAAAAATTAAGTCTCTAAATGTAACAAAGTCACTAAATAAAATGCAAACAAAGTCGTAGGCTGTTTACGATTAGTTTTTATATTTCTTTTCGTACCTAGAATGTACGCAATACAATTCCGAAGATGATAGAATATATTTTAATGTGGCTGTTTCCAGAAATTCTCGTATTTGTTTGCAAACCTTGAGTTGTCAATCCAAAATGCTTGTATATATAAATAGCAAGGCCGGGCAATAATTTCTATTTCAGAGCGCCTCTTTAATACATAAAAACCTTACTTTATATACAAGACCTTTTACGTAATTATTTGATATTTCATAAAATTGTTTTTAAGAAAACTCACGCAACTCAGAGCCAAATTGTAATTCCAATAGCGGACTCGGCAGACGCTGTCCTGCCCAAATGTAAAAATCGATAAAAATATAACCTAGATACTGACGGCATCGCCATCTGCCTGGCGTATTTGTGATACTAAACCATCCAGGGTAGCGCCCTGGATAACCATCCATATGCGTGCAAACCATGATGGCAAACCTACCATCATAGTTTGCACGCATACAAAAAACATCATACAAATTGGTCCAGTTGTCTAAAAGGAGTTCCATGACACACGTATTATATATATGATATGATTTTAAGTGTATTGAAAAATCTTTATATAGTAGAATTCAAAATTCAAAAAAATTCAAAAATCTTTATTTAACATAAAGAAATACAATAGGCATAAAAATATCCCCAAAGGAACCCACACTAGGTACTCCTGTGTCGTGGGTAGAATTATATAAAGATTTTTCGATACACTTAAAATCAGATTAAGAAATGTATGTTTTCTTATCTTTGGAGAGGGCACCACATAATGTTTTCTAAAGACATCCATTCATTCTCTCATAAAAACACTCCTAGGGACCAAAAGGCATCATTTTTTTCTAGCTAGTGCCAATGACGTAGAATCATAAAATTTTATCCGTTTTGTTGTCTTCAGATTCTTTCCAGTATTTAGTACTAAGAATACTTTTTGCCTTGCCTGATTGAGTGTGACAATAGCCCAGCGAGGTCTGAACCTAGGGCCTTACGGATCTCAATCTGTCCTTCTACAATACAGCTATATAGAATTTATATATTTGTGAATTTTGAGGTCATAGTACTATGTACATATCAAGACGTTATATATCATTCAATCATAACAAGTTCATCGCGGCCTATTTAAATAAAAAAACAGCATCACTATCTATTGCGGCGAAACATAAAAAAGTTTCTGATGTCGACGCAGACCGAGATAAACTTTTTCTGCAAATAACCTTTACGAGTGCGAATTTATCCTTCGGGATTAAAAATAGAAGCACTTTAAGCGACGCCAGACGTGAGCGTTATATCATTCGTTCACCCATTTAAGCCAGTCTATATGGCGGATTATTGGCGCTATTAGTTTGCTTTCACGTATTTAGAAGTATACCAATACCAACAGAGCTTTAAGACACTTCTTGACACCCTCTGGTGTAGAGACATAAACAACAGCATTGATGGCATAACTGTAGACCACTCAGCTGATTTTCATAAAACAGAAGCGTTGGCTAACATAGACATAGGACATAAGCCAGACATAAGCATTATAAATATGTGATATAAAACTACTTACAGATGTAGAATCTCGGCAGCGCAAAGGTGAACGAGTGAGATGTTTATAATAATAATAATAAATATATAGGACTATATGACACACGGACGTCTGTTTCTAAGGTAGACAACTTAGGTAATGTTGTCGCATTTAATTTGGTTTGTGAGAGTTCCCGGTGGCCTAAACTCGTCATTAAAGGCTGGCAAGGCATCCGCCAAAAAAAAACATTTTTAATTCGTTTATTTTATGAAAGCAAATTCTACATAGCGTTGTCCCGGTCTAGTACAACTTCTTTTTTATTCCCCGGGTAATGCTTTTAGGCACTGCCTCGTTTTCAGATGACCGATTGCCGTCTGACATCATACCCGAAATCCCCACAATCTTTACAATCTCACGACTAATAACAATAAGTGACATTGATCGGGACCCGCTGTTTCACGTGCCTTCCGAAACACGAAGGAAATGGAATATTAGGAAACCAGTGTTAGAATGGGTCCCATCTATCACCCGGGCATGGTAAGATCTGCTTAACCTAGTGATTGACTCAGGTGCCGGCCACCGGCTGCGATCAACTCTGACTCAGACTGAATAAGCCATTTAGCTACAGGTGATGGTTAATAAAATATTTTAGTATTTTTTTATTTATAAAGAATATTAGGAACACTTTTTAGGTATGACTAATATTCCCTTTTCCCCTCCCACTAAGCTTAAATTAAAAGCTAATAAAATCCCTTACTCTCTTCATTTTTATCCTTAGTAAATTAGATCAAAAACGTTTACCTATTTAGTAGCATAATAAAGCCGCCTCTCTAAGTCACCTCCACTGTTATTTTTCAGGCGAAGAAATAAAAAGTTTTTGATGTTTGCTCGGACCCAGACAAATTTCTACTGCAAACGTCTTTTACGAGTGTGAATTTATCCCGCGGGATTAAAAATGGCAGCACTTAGGATGACGCCAGACTTGAGGGTGAAGTTTGGGCTTTATTAATTTTATTAACCTCACTTTGTGAACAATCTTCGTGGATACCTCTTAGTGACTACGTTTGGGTTTTGGAACGCTGCCTTCCTTACCTAAAGCTCTATATAGCGTATAACTATTATAAAATGTCTTCACGGCGGTAATCAATCGCTTTTATAATTTGAACCCTAGAAGTTGAGAAGTCCGAAAATACCAGGTTTGTATTTGTATTTATTTGTTTAGAACTATTACAACATATTTAGTACAAACAAATGGAAACGATGATCCCGCGGAAGTAGCAACTGTGTTGCTTGAATCGTCGCCTTCCGCGGTAAAAGAAAATTTTCGTTCTTAATGTTAACTTATGTTATTAAAATTAGACTATTACAATTTCTATTACTCATTAATTGTGTGTGTGTGCATGTGTGTGTGTGTGCACGCATGTGTGTTCGTAGTTAAAGCTAAGATCATCTTTATCTAGCTTGGGATCCTTATTGTAGCTGCCTTTAATTTTTTCTTGAATGATTTAGAGAGAAGGGAGTTCCGATTCGAGGTTGCATGTTTTGTATTCAACCAGTGCCTTACATCATCTACGTTGGTAAGTAATGTTATTACAGAAATAAATTATGAAAGGGGATTATTCAAAAATGAGAATTTAAGACACAGATGAACTAAATTGTGGCAGAAATCTTATTCGTAATTCCGTGATAAGTGATTTCACGGATGACTTGATCAATTCGATGACCTAGCTTTTCAATTTTTATATATTTATCAAAATATATGAAAATCATATAATCTATCTTTGGCAGAAGGTTATAATAATATTTAAAAATAATGTATTTCAAAATAATAATAAGGCCAATCTTATTTTAACGCTGAATTAGCCTATCGAAAATCCTAAGAGAAAAGGAGAGATTTATGAGGACGTCGTTTTCGTTACTCTTATAATAACTTTATTGCATGATCCTAAAAGGTTAAATTTTCCAATGCAGAACCAGTCTGTAGAAGCAAGCAGCCATTAGTGCCCTTCATTGTGCCTTATCACACCTGCAGAATTAGTGACATCATTTTTTTTTTCTGAATCTGGTGAATACCCTTATTTCAAAGAAATAGATTTATTATGGCTCATTCATTTTAAAATTGCACGCCCCTCCAAAAGCGCAACCTCTACATGCAAAATGTGAGTAAACGAGGTCGTCGTTTGAATTTAGAATAAAATCTTGCGCAGTAGGGTGTCCGTATATAAGCACCAGAATGGGTAATATGAAATAACTATTATTTAAAAATTATTTTTTCTTATGTTCTATTATGAATTATTATTTCGTATGTTATAACTCAAGAAATAGTTATAATGAAAAAAATAAGGGTCACCCTACTGTACACGCACAAGCGAGCGTTGCAAATTTAGTGGAGGGGCGTGCAGTTTTAGCGTGAACGGACTTTACTCGAAAGAAACTTGGAAAAATCACCTTTAATGTCACTTTGATGTAAAAAGTTTGTTTCACAGTTTTGTCACTGCCTTATTTCACCCGTCGTCACTTCGTCGGACCAAGTGTCCTGCCCAGCTCCACTTCAGTTGCAACACTTTTTCCGATATCCCGAACTTTCGCCCTTCATCGGTTTTTTTTATAATTAACTTTGTTGCTCAACTAAAAAAAAAAAATAATGTTGTCTAAAAGGTGAGCTTAATGCTAAAAACGTTTTCTGCCAGTCTACCTTAGACGTCCAAGAAAGTGGGTGTGGGTATGAACATATATAATTAAAAAAAAACTAAACCTATCAGTAATAAATACGATGTATATAAGTAATTACACAAAGAATTATAAATAATATGTTTAAAAAAATAATAAATGCATACAAAAAAAATAAAAGAAAAGTTGAAGCTATAAGTAAAGAGTTATTTAGCTCTAATTATGTAGGGTTATGTCTCTCCAAAAACAATTCTATTAAGTGTCTTTTAAAAGAACTTTTGGGGGAGCTCGCATACCGCGGATGTTATTCAAGCTGATTCTTTCTCTGTTCCCAAAGAGCACTAGCAAATAAGTATTCCGTTTTTAAAAACAAAAGTCTCTTAAAGAACCTGGTGTCACAATGTTTGTTCGCGATAAACTCTGAAACTGCTGAACCGATTTTGATAGAACTTTGTTGCTATCTGTAATTTAGTCCAGCTTAAAACGTAGGATAGTTTTTAACTCAATTCTTTTACACTAATATTATTTATTTAGCAAACCAATATTTCGACAGGACAACGTCGGCCGGGTTCGCTAATTTATTATAATCAAGCTCAATAAGGTTTTATTAATTTGTATTTTTTTTTTTGTATGTGGCACTTAGTCCTTGTTATTAGTGTATTCCATTATAAGGTTTTTCTGAACATGCCTTTAGTGGACATAAAATAAAAAATGTTCTATAAAAAGTAACTTCTAAGTGTAAACGCACCCTAATATTATTTCTTTTTGTGTTTAGTGGGATAAATATGAATAAAAACTTTTTAAAAAGGATTTTTGCTTATGTCTGTTTTTCCTTTCAACAATATCGATATATGTGTATTTATATATTTCTACAAAATAAAGATATTTGTGTGTGACAGGCGTCTGTTACCTCTGACACAGGCATTAAGTTGTCTACCTTAGGAACAGACGTCCTTTTGTCATAAAGTCCTGTGTACCAGTAGAACCAGTAGTTCCTGAGATTAGTGCGTTCAAGCAAACAAACAAACTCTTTAGCTTTCTATATTAGTATAAATATTGATGGCAAGTTCATTACATTTTTTATTTGATATATAATTGTTTATTTACTTTTTGTCCTATATTGTTGTCTCCATTTATATCTAATATATATAATTCTCGGGTCACGGGGTGCGTTGCCAAACTCCTCCGAAACGGCTCGACCGATTTTCATGAAATTTTGCGTGCATATTGGCTAAGGGATGTAATATACATCCCGCTAAGACGTGATGTAATATACATTCCGCGAAGACGGTATGTAATATACATCCCGCAAAGACGGGCAAAGGATCTTCGAGCATTCAAACAGTGTTTGAGAGCTGTCATACCAGATCTTAAGACTACATACATATATATGTATATTAGAATAGCTGTGCCCGCGACTTCGTCCGCGTAAAAACATTTCATTTCATTTCATAAAATTAGGTAAAAAATAGATTCAATTTTAGCGTGATGATATATAGACTTTAACGTTCCTCGATAGATGGGCTATCTAACAACGCAAAAATTTTTCAAATCGGACGAGTAGTTCCTGAGATTAGTGCGTTAAAGAAAATAAACAAAGAAACGCTTCCGCTTTATACCGGGTGACATTATCGCGGTTAGGATGGTTACGTAGATCTTATCCTAAGGTTGAATAAAAAATATTCGCACTGTCATAATATCAGAATATATTTGAGCTTCTCTAACGAGCGACAGAGAATGGACGGACCGAATGGAACCTTGTACTTCTGACCGAACCGTGGAGACGACATTCTCTCTAAATATGTTTTTAAATTTATTTAATAAATTCACGTAGTGTAGGTTCGTCTTTAGCAAATTCTCTGCCAAGTTAGGACACAAGTTTCGTAATGATAATTTTAATTAGATTTTTTTTTCTTAAAAACGTTATCGGCATTATTAAGATAAGAAAATATAATTAATAAATATATTAATTAATATTATTAAGATATTATTAAGGTTGTGGGAAAGAAATTGCTCTTCAGCGATAACACCGCCTTTTTTACCTCTTTTTTTGCCCGTATCTTATCATGTGTTAATTTATTTTGTGGTATACAATAAAGCGTGTTAATAAATAAATTAATTAAGTCTGATTCAGCTACCTTAATAGATGATATTTATTCTTAGTTATAAACTCTTATTGAATTCATGAGCAAAATATGATAGCGTAAGCTATTTTTGGTAAAGCACTTATATAAATTCCCTTGTGAGAGCCCTTGGGGTCAATAACAAACTCATATAAAACTTACTTAATGTAAAAAGCCAAATTCCATTTACCTAATGAAGTTAATTTATAAGCGTTAGAATCTGTCATTGTCTATATATTATATCAATCAATCGATGTTCGTTATTCTCGCTTAAACTTGGAAACGACTAGACTGAAATAAATTCTGTTAGTTTTTTTCATTCCCCTTATTTCCAGGAAGATTTACAGGAAAAGAAAGAAAGGAAAAGTCTAAAGATTATTTATGATACTGGAAAATGCGGATTTGTTCCAGACTTTAGCATACTTCAAATAGATGACTTTCCTACAAGACCATTTGACTGACATACGTGCCATGTAAAATTATTTTTTCATAAACCATTCAGCCAGTGTCACATTTTATGGAGAAGGGAATTAATGTCAATGAGTGATATTAGTCGTGAGGTTGCTAAGATCGTTGGACTCCGAGGATGACGACCGATGACAATCGGTCATCTCAACTCGCCCCACAGCCACATTAAAATTCAAATAATATTTTATTCAAGTAGACTTTCACAAGCTCTTTTGATTCGTCATATATTTTAAAAGCTACCACTGATTCGAAAGAGTCGAGCCACGAGAGGCCACATTCTCAGCAATCTCTCATCAATCTCAATCTCAAGAAGAAGAAGAATATTTTCTTCTTTCTCAACTACCTATAACTTAGTATTTAAATATTATTAAAGATTTAATTCATAAAATAAAATTCTGACCTTAATAAAAACTAAACTATTTGAAAATACAAACTTTATCTTTATAGAATCTTTCGTCGTGGGGCCTCTTTATGCCCAAATGGTATAAAGTGTTAAAACATTTTTTCTTCCTGAACATACAGTAAGTAGATGATCCAACAAAATATTGAGAAGACACCCTTTTGGGGAATTACACTTTATAGCTCTATAGATTTTTAATGATAGCATGTAACTTATAGAATGTAAAATGCATTGACGTAGACATTTTTCAACATAACTTTCGTAAATTTATCTCTGCAATCAGGCTTATTTAATCTCGTCATTAGACATCTATTCTTTTATATAAAACTGTTCATAATTTACTTAAATTCCCTTCCAAATATTAATAGCAGTTGTTGGCGCATGTAAGAACTTTTTTTTTAAAGTCTACCTGTATTTAATGTACCTGTTTGTTTCCCGCAATAAGCGAAAAAAAAATAAGTTCGATATTTAATTTTAAATAAGTTGTTTAATTTAGCGTGTATCGACAGATGTGAATATTTTTCTCTCTTCACATAAAATATCAAGACACTCAAAAGAAAAGGTCAAAGCTTTCAAATTTGAAATTGAAACCGTTTGCGGTGGTTAACATAGAATGTTTAATATTTTGAACTAAATTATATATAAAATTGTGCAAGAAAGAAATGAAATTGCTTCGTCCTATAATTAAGAAGTTAAGGACCAAAAGAAACTACTTTATAAAATTAATATTTTATTTATGGATGCTTTATTAATTAATAATATTGTTACAATAATGTGACCTTACACTAAATATTGGTATCAGCCGTTACTTACAAATTAAAATAGGGTTGCAAGCCTTATAAATAAAATGTATTTTTACACTGGTACTGTTTCGTGAAAAAATTACGACTTTGTACTTAAAATTATGTTACAATATATAAATGCAGAACGCAATAATTTCTAAAATAATAAAAGTAAACTAAACATGTAGAAAGCAAGGCACAGTCACCACAACAAAACAACTAGTGAGACATTTTCCTATCTAAAAAGAAATATTTCGTTTAAAGTGAAATCAAGCAGTGGACGTATCTATTTACAAAATATTTTAAGTAACTGTACCTAGAAAAAAATTCATTTAAATATAATTCTTTTTTTTTCAACATATTCGATTCAAAAGGCAATGTAAAATTTGCCCTAATTTTTATGTGGTAACGTATTTTCTTTTTTATTACTAAGCGTGAATAAGGATTTAATGCGATATTATTAGTACATAATAGGTATATATATATATTTATAAATATCAAATACATTTAAAATTGACTCGACGAGTACATTCTCATTTACATTAACGGTAATTCCTCTGAAAATCCTCAGTCTTCTACAAGGCACCAAAAGACAATCAATACATGTATAAAAATAGTTGCCATATAAGACTTAATTTTACTAATTGGCACAGGTTAATCATTTTATTGTCTATATATATATGTTGTTTTCTTCATATAGAATACTGTTCGGTTAGTTAACATATTTAAGCATAAGCACTTTGTGGAACATTTTTTATACAATATTAAAATCGATTTTAAAAATACATATCGATTATTATTTCATTATACATATAAATAAAGGCAATATATTTTATAAGACACAAGGTTTAGTTTTAAATACAGCTTAAATATACCATCACACACACACATATATATTTCATTGCAATAATATAATCATGCAAAAATTCATTCCTATATAATATATGTAGATATATTCTTCGTACTTAAAAAGCGTATGGATATTTCATGAATATTGTGTCTCAAAACCTTTTACTATACTGAATATAGTAAATATTATGAATAAATATCTTACACCCCCCGAAAACAGCTTCGGTAGCGTTATATGCGAATATTCACATTAAGAATATTCAGTTCAGAATGGAATATACATTTAACGCAACAACTGATCTGTATCACGTTTACCCCCAATTAATATGTGAATGAAACGTAATATATATAATTTAATATAAATTACATATATCTCTAGCTTTTGGTTCTATAGATATAAGATTAAATATTGTATATAATATATTCATAATGTTTTCATATATCCCAATATTACAACCATAATTAAATATTACTAATATTAAAGTAGGTTATCGTCATTCAAAACCAGCGGTTAAGTAAAAAAGTCATTAGATTGTGTAACATGTTTAAAATAATCATTCAAATGTTATTCCAAAACGATAACACAAACCCAAATTTTAGATTATATATTTCAGTAACTTTCGATTTTAAATATCATGCATTGACATTAAAAGCGACAACTAAAAAAATGTGACCGCATTTTCAAATACTATATTAAAAATTGAACATTATTCATCTCAATAATAGAGTCCTACTTCAATATTACTCAACACAATATTATATTCATAATAGAATATTCTTCAACCGAATATTATATTCATAATCGAATATTATTTTACCCAATATTATATGCATAATCGAATGTTATTCCAAATACTCTGTGTATCCCTGTGCCCCTGTAAATATAACATCTATCCATATCCTGGCAGCTTCGCCGGACGGCGCCATTAAGTAGTATCTCCTCTGTCTAGTTTTCACTATAAATGTGGTTTGTGGGTTCGGTGATTTCGACGTGTTGCCGTGATCTAGGTAGACTTCTTCTATGACCTGGATTGGAAAAAATTATACAGCTATTAAAATGACGAAAAAAACATTCACAATAGCAGTTTTTCCGAAATATTCGGCATAGACCACGTTGAGTAATGGACGGAAATTAAAAGAGAAACTTGTATAATACTTTAACCTAAATGTTAAACCACTTGTTTCGCTTTTTTGCTCTAAGACTGGAGCATCATCATCATCTCTATACATGAAAATAGTATTGTGGATTTATTCAGACACTAGTTGTTACCCGCTACTCTGTCGGCGTAAAATTAGGTGAAAAACTAGCTTATTCAGATTTCGATATAACCTATAGCCTTCCTCGATAAGTAGTTCCTCAGATTGGCGCGTTCAAGCAAATTTAATTTTCTTGGTGTTCATCGGTTACAACAAAACAAAGGAATTGATAAAATCATCAAAAATTGTATCGGTTATGAAGTTGATGTTACCTGGAAGGTGATAGTTCCGTAGTAATACAAGGAACCCTTATAATTATGCCCTGTCCGTCCGTCCATCTGCCTGCCGGTAAAGTGCTCCCTCTCATCCCTAGCATTTCGAAACTTAGACGTAGAGACTTGAAATTTTCCATGTTGATAGAACACGCTAAAAACTCATTAGGGTAATTATTTTGAACGCAATCGGACAACGACTTTTAAAGTTATTTAACAAATATATTTATAGCGTATCAGTCACGGAACTCTTCTATATAAGCGTGTCTCGACACGCTTGTGGCCATTTTTTTTTTTCTAGTGGTAATAACAAACAATAAATCATCTATTCTTGCATTATAGAGGTGTTATATAATCATACATACGCCACTTGTTTACCAACGAAAAATTCACTCTGTCGGTGAAAATAAAAATTACTGCGAGAATCAATAACTTCCGTACGATATTGTTTGCCCTTGTTACACAAACCAATGTCGAAATTGAATTTATATAACCACTCGTTTGCAATAACTATTGTGCGATATGTGATATTATTGCATCGTACACTAGTATACTTGAAATTTTATTATTATAAGATTTTTTATAAATAACTAACGGACCCGGTAGACGTTGTCCTGCCCGAACGTTAGCTTATTTTTTTATATTGCATTACAGCGCCATCTATTGGTTGCTGACGCTACCAAGCGACAGCTGCCGGCAGGATATTCATTTTAATGATATTAGACAATTTTAATCTGAATAAAATGTACAAAGTATCTATCGTATTTGAATGGATAAGGATTAATACGGTATTCTTTAAAGTAAGGTAGTAAATAGTTAATTAATTTTTTGTAACATGTAAAAGATAGAAATGGTTCCTGTGGGTTATACTTATAAAATAGACATATGCCATCTCAGATTTTATTATAGATCTTTTTTAGGTTTACAATTCCGTAGTACGTTATTTTTTTCCATCTCGTAAGGATTAGCCAGCGCACGCGACGTAATTGCACTAATATACGTTTTTTACGACATCTAGCTACAAATCATTGAAATTCTTGGCTTTTACTTTCTGTAATATAAATGTATTCTAAATATCAACCTTCTTAAATTGCACTGCTCATTTGTGAAAACCGCATTAAAATCCGTTGCATAATTTGAAAGATCAGCGCGTATAACGCTGGGAAGCAACTCCATTTTATACTATGTCATGATAGAAATATGAAGTCATATAGCAGAAATAATAATAATTATAATAAATTTAACTATATATATATATATATAGTTCAAGGTAACAGCCGCCGGTTATACACAACTATATATTTTTTTGTAAATATATAAATACATACATATGGATAATGCACACAAAATCTATCGGAATACTTTCACTTCCAAAACATATTTTAATGAATTTGCTCAGGTAAGCTTCCTGCATCTAGTCCCGCCACAAGCCTGTTGATTAATGCATCAACCAGTATCTAATCCTCGTTTTATCTAATCTTTAGGATGCATCGTATAGAGTTTCCCTCTGCCGGACTAACATCGAAGATTTTAAATATTTAGGGACTAAATTTTATTTGAATAACAGATGGCTATCGTCTTAACAGAGCTCTCACGTTCCTCGTTTTAACGAGTTCATCCAGGCGGTAGGGCCCTGCTTTGGTCAGTTAGTCAGACACGGAAGTACATAAAAGTACCACTATTATCGAGTCTTCCACTTTTCTCTTTAACGGTGTGGGGTAGTATCGAATACTCCGGCGGCAATCTGCTCACACGGGTCTCGTATAGCAGTCGCTGTACGTGCGGCGACAGACGTTAGATAATACGTAACTGAGTCGTTATGCAACTATTGCAAGAAACGCGGAGCTGAAGTTACAGCGAGGTGTTACCTGACAGCCTGACACCGCACTCACGTGAGGATCGTCCGGCGCTCCTCCCTTCGCTGAACCGACAGTCGGTCTTATTATGCGGTACGTATGGGGACTGCTTTAGTGCTACCATACCAGTCAATCTAAAATTCTACAAGCTGATAGCGCTTGTTCTTCATAGAATATTTAATATACTATCTCAGATCTGACACACCTTCCTTTCTACACCTTCAGTTTTTTTAAAGTTTTTACTCAATTTTCTATTATATTAGATCATTTTTTAATATTGAATGTTTTATTAAAATTTTCTTGTTCGTAATACCCCGTTGAGAAGAATCTCAAATCTGCAAAACCACTGCTGAACAATGCTATTTCTGCTGACAAATTCGAGTAGGGTTGATAGAACTTTTGGGTTAAAGGACGTAGAGGTCGATATGAGAGGTCGGGAAATACACAGGCGAGTATGTGGGCGTCTCCAGGCTACGGTCATTACTTAACATAAACTGCTTAACTTACTTATAAAACTAAACGATCGATTCTCATCTTATAACATTACGGTACATCGTGAGTCGGCAAGGACAAACAAAACCGTCAACTTAATTAATATTAGGCATTAACTTATTGTTTACAGCTTGTAACTAACAACTGCTGATGATAATTTTTTATTTTTGTGAAATTAGTTATTAGTTCACTATAATTATAAACAAATGACAAATTGTTTGTAGCGGTATCTTATAAAATTCCGTAGGTATTTTTTTTCCAAATATGTGTATCTTTTATACTCGCCCCTTCCTTACAAGGTTCCATGTTCAATTTCGACACAATAGTTATCACAAACCGAGGACAAATATCGCTATCCTCAGTATCTTGACTTATTCTCATTTTGGTGCCCATTCTGTACATAAATAGAATATGCATGAGAAACTAAACTTTGCTTTAATCCGCGAATGAAAATTCGGCCCTTTCATTCGCGGATTAAAGCAAAGTAGTTTAGTTTCTCATGCATGTCATGGATTTCCGCAAAGTAACGCCTGATTCCATCAATTAATAAATGGAATACTAAAATAAACACATTTGTAAAATTTTGTTTATTACTCTGAATTAATACTCTGTCTGTAGGGCTGCCGCCTGCCGGGTACGAGGTGAGATTCAGTAATGATCGAGCGAGCCATGGAATCACACATAAAACCAAGTATTTTCGTACTAACAACAGTTTTTGGGTTTTAGTAGTGCTATCGGACAAGCATGTCCGAATTAAATATATTTGAATCGAAATTACATTCGAGTATGACGACGTGTTTAAACGGAGGTACCCGTGAGCGTAATGGGATACGAACAGTGTTATGTCTGCCCGCACGCCGCACATCTAGCGCGGCGAGTTGTTTGCCTTTCCACTTGCTACATCAGTCGCTGCACAGCGCTGGCTACTGGAACTGGGCCGAGACCGTTTAAGGTCTATTGTTATTCAATCGGTCTGCTTTATATCGTTACGTGCGACAGTCCGTCGGCTAAAATCGCGACACGCGGGGTCTGAGAGTCCGATAGAATGAATAATTAGCAATATTTCTTTAATTGTTTTTGCAATAATAATGAAATTAAATAATCCTGATGTATTGTTGTACTTGTGCCAGATTCGATGCTGTGTCTAAATTTTAATACTGCGAGGATAATCCTGACGAGTTACTTTTAAATGTTTTAGGGACCACAGCTTCCTTTAAGTTATCGAGACTATTGTTTATTCCGATATCATGTGAAGCTCTAGTTCTTTTAATACTAAATACTGTTGATGAAATACAAGTTAATTAAGTCTAAATAAGAGCAAAATGAGCGTGTGATTGCGCGCCGCGTGCGCAGACCATATCGGCCGAAGCAATTTGTTTAACTTGTATTTCTCGAGCACTATATCGTTTTTTATCGATAGGTATATATTATTTGTTTTAAATCATACCTAATTTCTTGCCTTGCCAAAATAAAAAACGTGTATAATTGAATATTATATTTAATTAATTTTAAAAAATATATATCCATTGTTTATTAATATAATTTAGATAAATTGGAAATACTTTTCGTTTGATATTCTCCATTAAGCTCAATGAATCGATGAATGAATTGTGCAATTCAATGCAGACACGGGTGCCTATTTTGTTGCTATTCAGCGTGAACGCCGTAAATCGCGATGAATGTTAATATCGGCAAAATTTAATGTAACCAAATCAACGAAGTGCAAATCTGTATATAAGGAAGAAACTGGTGTACGTTCTTGAGTTGAAAGCTCAGGTGACGGCAGTTTTAATTGCGTTCGAATAAAGAAATAGTCTGCTGCAAGCTGCCAAATGACCGATCCTCAGTAATGAGGGAGCGACGAGAGAGAGAAAGAGGTCATCTTGACATACTCGCACACCGTACATAGAAGAACTGGTGTATACGCAGGTGATGAGATCCAAACAAGGAGGTAGAGATCGATATGCACATTCGCGAAGTAATTGACACGTTTCGTGTACAAATTTAGGTTATATGTGCAAGATGGCGCAGAGCCTGTGCACGGCCGTGTCGGAACATTTTCATTTACTTGCGTCTGTAAAAGAGAAACTCAATAGAAATTATTCTGTTTGGCAATAAATTTGCTGCGGCTTACGATACTAGTAACATTTGGTCTTCGAGTCATAACTCAGGTAAATCTTGACTTGTATACAAAACTGCATAAATTGCGATTTAATAAATCTATTTCCTAATTATCGAAATATGTCATCTAACTATAAATACTATATATGTATACAAATATCAAAATCAATCGTTGGGTGTTATTCTCGCTATAACTCAAAAACCGATGGACGAATTAAATTTGTTTGTTTTTATATAATTTGGTTGTAAGGTTAAAGGAAAATAAATAAAAAACGTCGATAGATTATTTGAAAACACAAAAAATGCAGATTTTGTCGCTACTTCAGAATACTACACGTTGACGTTCGTGCTAGACCTTTTATATTATTATTTCATAAAACATTCGGCCAGTGTTACGTTGTATGGAAAAGACGAAGGAGATTGGTTAACTTAAAGCTAATAGCAGACGAGACCACAGTCGGGTAAGACAGCGTTTTCCGAGTCCGCTAGTTTATAAAATTCTTAT
>JANCMC010022980.1:689703-700893 GCA_024363005.1 Charaxes varanes | reverse complement strand
TTTTAAATTTTGTCTAGAAGAGCATGACAAAAGTCAGTTGGTTCGGAATTCGGAACTCCAGGGCCCAGCGGCTGAAAGGCACAGTTCGCTATTTCCAGAACTTAGGTGCCCAACAACCATTGTACAGGTTCAAGTTCGTGGTCACATTTCGTAGTCGGCCCTTCATCACAGCCCACGCAAATCTACGCTCTACTCGTGGGCGGCCATTCTATAGCTTCATAGGGAGTACTTTTTAGGGTTCCGTGCGCGAGTATTGTGCGGTGATACGGAACCCTTAGTGCATGAATCGGACTCGCACTTACTCGGTTTTATTTTAAATAGATTGTTTTATTTATGACTTTAAATGATTATCATACTTATGGCATATGGCGAAAGATGTATTTTTTAATTCCAAAATATTTTTTTACCGATTCCATTAATTTTGATAATCGATCATGGATAACTATGATCATAGTTAATCTTATTTTGAAAAGTCTCAAGAAAGGTGTTTGGTATGATGTACTTCATGTACCTATAACTAATTATTTATAACAAATAATATTGATAAGGGCTGCTGACGAGATTTGGCTAATTCGTCTCGATGGCCAAACTTTTCCGATTTAGAGAATAAACATGGTGATAAATACTAATTTAATTTCCCCTGACTATGCCATTTGTAATCTAGTATACTGCCGGGACAGTGCATACGTCAATATGGGGAATGTTCGAAATATCATGGTGAATATATATGGGCTTCTACTCCCATTATAACGTACACCGCTGTACTTATCAATATCGCGACTCAAACAGATAATTATTTAACTTAATGGAAAGCATGTGAAAGTAAATGATCGATTTATCGGGACCGTTAGCTCTAACCGTACGCTGACCTTCGACCGGCCGCGGCCGTCGTGACGAGGTGCGGTGCGTGACGAGGGTGTCGCAGCACCAGCTCTACCGCGAGATGTTCCACGGTGCCCGTCGATACCGACACCCAGAGTGCGTGGCGTTTGTGCAAACAATGCACAAAGTCTATTGTTATTTCCATAACAAAAACAGATTTTTAATGCATTGAATTTGGTTGCTATCAAAAAGTATTTATGGATTCCTCTAAACGCTAGGTCGAATTCAGCCGCAGCGGTTCGTCGTATTAAAATCAATCTAAAAATCAGTTAAATCGGTACAACAAAGTGCTGTATGAAAGATTCCTCGTTACGAGAATCTAGCTCAGATCTAGAGAAGATTGTTTATATAATTAAAAATAATATTTTCATATGTATTTACACAGGCTGTTCTGAACTGTAACGCAAAGTGCAGGCGTGGGCGGCGCGCAAACAACTGTCCGATAGTTACGTCTTCTTCAGCCGCCTATCTCCGCTGATCTTAAACAGACCGTTTGCTCACGTCCAGTTTTGGACCGCACGCAGCTACGGCGCTCTGACCGTCGCCATACAAAAACGACAACGATGGCTCTGCGCCACGAGTAACCCAGGGCGTCGAGGGTTCCCAAATATGTCAAGCCAAGAAATTCTTCCAGGCAGCTTCTTTTAACAGTTCAGCTTACGGATTTCAAACCCATGAGGCATTGATTTTAGTATCTAAAACTACAATATATTCGCAAAACGCATGTCAGAGACAAAATTATTCAGTCCGCGAACGCCGTATTGTGCTAAAAATTAAATACAATAATCGGAGCTTTCTCTTTAAATTTTAATTTAAAGTACATTTCGTGCACTTATCGACTCATTCCACTTCATTAGTTAAAATGGTGACTGCGGCGGTAAGACAAAATGTGCTACCGTAGGTAATCATCGCTCTAAAACAAGTTTATATACCTACCCCAAAGTGTACACCCAAAGGGATTAATAGAAGCAGCAATTTATTTTCTCGCGTCATAGTTGCGCATATATCAGCTTAAAACAAACTGGGTCGCGTCGCGGCTTTCCTTTTTATTGTTTCGATTGTTAGTGATCCAAGTTTTTTCATTGTGTTCAAACGTACTCCATACTTTGCGATTATCCGGCATTCGACATGTCCACAGTCGCAAGCCATCTGTGGTCCTCACCACCCGGATTCAACAAAAGCTAAAATATTTGGAATGAAAAATCTGGTAGTACCTAGTATTTTTGAACTTTAATGCAATATTGAATATTTACGGCGCGGGAGGTCCATACGAGCACTACATAGACAATAGTGACGGACAGTGGTGAGTGTGAAGCGCTGATGGGGCACCTCACAGCGCAATCTGCTTAATGATGACAGATAACAATTAAATACTCATTCGCAGTATAATCGTACTGCCTACCTACATCGGACAACGTATTTGTAATGGTGACGAATTCGGGACAACTCAGCGCTTGCATTTTAATTCCCGCATTACTCGAACGTTACTTTTATACTTCTCCGAGGGTTTTACGATCAATTTTCGTGACAACTGACTTCGCCTTTTAAAGAGTTCGAACCTTTTCCGCTTATATCTACGTAATGTTGCTCGATTTGGAGCGAATAAACATTTATTGCGCGTAAAGCTGTGGCGTTTATGACGAATTTATACTGCGATTTAATTTGTTCGAGTCGATGTTACGAGCAATGTGCCATAATACCAGTCGTTCAGGACAAGGCTGGGGGATGAGGCCACCTTCTCCTCAACGGAAGAACTTGAAAAAACCGCCTTTATGACTTACCTATTTTGATCGCGAGATAAAAGAAGAGAAGCGTCAAATGACATCCTTTAAGTTACTGCTCGTAATCTGAATTTACTTTCTCAATGAACCCCAACTTTTTTGTAGCTAAACCAATCACTTGAAAGTGGTTGCAACCTGCTATAGTGTTTGTTGATCAGACACTTTTTCCCGTGAGAACCTATCGGTGTTATTCGTAATATAGAATGAAATTTTACTAAGTCTAATACACAACTCATATATGGTAATCGATTTTATTTGAGTTTTACCTATGTACATATATGGGTCCCAAGACCCTTGCCGCTGTTACCTCAAAATGATGTTTAATGCTGCTACCATAGCAATAATATCCTGTCTAATCCAATATTCACTCGTTATAATTGCTTTTCAACCGTGCAAGCCGCTGGAGTTTACGTAAGTAATTCAAAATAACCTTACATTACGCATGCCGCGGTGGGAGAACGGGTCGATGAGCACAATGCCTTGCCAAATTGCTCGCCAACTATACGAGTACAGGGAGTGTCGTATATATGTACACGTTGGAGCAAATTACTTTATTACTGCAGCCGTCCGTCCGCGTCGTTACGAGGTATGACATCATGACCGGCTCCCGAAGCGACCCTTATGTAAGGACGACTGCTTGCCGGCCTGCACTGATTTACGTACTGCACTTACAGGTATAATGCGATAGATAAAACAGCAATTTACATCGTTGTGCACTCTTAAGGGATCATACTACTTCAAGATATGGTTTGGTAGATATATGGCAAAGAGGGTTTTCGATTTAGGGATGCGTATGTTGTATCACTTGTCCTTTTCTAGCAGAAAATGATATAATATAACTGCCTGTATGTTATTAATACTTTTAGATCTCTCTTTTAAGAACTAATAGCATTTCAACAGCTGTTGTTAGGGTTCAGGTCGCTGCACACATTTCTCGTGTACTCCAAAAATAGCCGTGAGTTGTTTTCGGGGAGAGCGTTCCAGCAGGTCGTATACCGTCACCGTGAACATCCAATGACAAACATCGTCTTAGTTAATCTCGCCGCTTCATTAATAAAACGAATCGGGAGTCGTTTGGGCCGGCCGCGCGCCTGCCCACCAATTCGTTACGGGTGGCTCTTGTTTTTTCGATTGCAGCTTTATTGACAATTAAATAAGTCATCTACAACAATACAGTCACAGTAAGCACTTTACGCGTTTTAGACGGCGAATTACTTTTATTTGTTAAGTCGTAATCTTACTTCGTGTGAAGTAGTACGAAATGTACGTATCTTCGTAAGGACATGGCAAATAGCGCTTCCAAATTCGCAATGTAAACGGTGCCAAATATTGACTTTAGGAACGACAGAAGTTTATCCGCGCTGTTTTCCGAAGTGTTCTTAAGTCGGTATAATAAAAAATTATGACAAAAACGCTATAAAAAGACTATAACTACTTATGATCGCATAACAATAAAAATAAAATATTGTATGATTTTTGTATTGAATTTTGATTGTATTGAGTGATTTATTATCGAAGTAACGTCGTATTTATTATTATGCAAACACGCCTCATCTTGAAGACGATCATTACTAAGTTTGGAGTAATTTTAATGGACGGTAAATAGGTATTATTGCACTAACGCAATCACGTCTGCCAAATCCTTGTTATAATGGCTACGTTCCAAAATGATAAATGACTTAACCGAATGGCATTACGAACAGAGATCAGCTGCGGTGACCGAATGAGAAAATAAGTCGAATAAATTTAAAAAAAAAGCGACTTTATGGCAGAAGCGCACGCGGCGAAAAGGATGGAACAATAAAATTAAAATATACCACATTGAATAATAAAAAACCTGAATATCGATTAAAACAGATACTTAGGTCGAAGTTATCTATGTATATAAATAAAATGAGTTTCCAAAATGTATATATGCGCATAACTTCCGAACGTTTGCACCAATAGTAACTAACAAGTAAGGACAGCGTCTGCCTCATCCGCTAGTCTAATATAATCATATGATTCAACTGTGAAGTACTAGCGAAATGCATTAGAATGTCACGACAGACAGCTTTTCGCGGCGTGTAATCGTCTAATTCCTGCGACGTGATGTAAATTCGCGCCGATGACTCTAGCGCCATTACTTCATCTGTTTTTCTGCTCGCAGCCAAGGTCGCCGGAGATTACCGCTGTTTACATAACCTGCCCAAACTTGCGGCCGAGCTGAATGACTCGGATGAATTAAAACTGCTTTTCTTGAAGATCCATATGTCGAATCTGTTCGAAAACACAGAACCTGGTAACTGATTGCACGGAGTTATTTAATTACTTCATGTTTTTTTAAATGAGTTCATAACCTCTTTTATATTATACGCCCAGTATACGAAATTCGACTGGAATTATTTTTGAAAAAAACATTTCAATTTTTCATTTTACAACATTATTTGGCTACTCTTTTATATATTTCAGGATATAGAATCATGTTTATTACAAAACATTATTTCTTTGCTGATTATGGCAACGGCGGCCATCTTTTCTTGATGTTTTCTTATTGGACAAATGGACGAGTGCTACGAAACACTATGATAAAATGGGATATAAATTCAATAAATAATATAGAGATTAAATTAGAATATAATTGCCCCAATTTTACTGACAGCGTTATAGCTTTAGTTCTATATATATAAAAAAAAAATATTCACACGCAGGAAAAAAGGATACCTACATACGTGTTTCATATTTCTTTCTATGTATTATTTACAGATTACAGACACATAGATTTACAGACAAATAAAACCGATTCTAATGTGGCGCCTCCCTTATTTGCGAACACTTAAATACATTGAGATGCCCCATCACTACTGCGACGTCTTTACGGACGATTTACTGGCTCCGCTCGGTGAACTGGCATTTGTTCGTCTTGATGAGAATATGGCCGAAAAGGTAGGTTTAGTTTTAAAGATCTTTTCTCAAATATGCGCAGAAATAGTGAAATTACATTCTAGAAAAGGATGCGCCGATAGTTTGCTATTGATACTCGAATTTAAGAAAAAAAAGTTGTATGAAACTTCATTACTGTCGCCTCTTTCAAATTTCGAACTTAAAACGCGTTTGCAATGTTGTATGAAATTTCATTCCTGTTGTGGTTTAAAAAAAAAATGATAAAAACAAATGGAGAAAAACCACGTCGGACTGCTTAATATCTCATGACAATTCTTGGTTCGAGGTGCTGGCCAAAAAGCGGAAACAAAGGCACGCTAAAACTAACACAATTTTTATGGACGCCTATTGCATAATTTAATGTTTATTTTAGTATAGTTAAAATTAACTCTTTCATATTTCATTATTTGTGAGCCAAAGATAGATTTAATACCTATTTGTATATTTTCTATTTTAAATTACCGAATTTTATGCAAATACAGAAGGAGCGTTATTCAAACTAGGTTTTGGCAGTCTCATTATTAAAATATTTTTCGAAGCTGCAATAGCTTTACGAGCAGTACCTCTTTCTCACATAAGATCGAAGTAAAGTGGCGGCAATACTATCTCGTCAAGAGATGGTATTGCTGTAGCGCTTCGTTCGGTTTGTGAGAGTTCTCGGTGGTCCAAGCCCCTCTGTAAAGGCCGGCAACGCATTTGTGACTCTTCTGTGATATCCATAGATGTCGGTAGTCACTTAGGTAAACCGCCTGCCCCTTTTCCCCCTGTAATATAAAAAAGGAAAGAAAAAGCTTCTAAGATAGAGTCATAAATTTCAAAATATTTGAGGATTCAAAAGTCTCAAAGCACTTTTAAATCATCACATTCAGACTGTAATCATAATACTCATACTATTTAAGTGCTTTAATACAAATTAAATGCAATTCTTCTTTCTTAATTTCCACAACTAATCAAAAAAAGCTAGAGAAATGAGTAACTAGAGATATTGACAAATCCAGTTGGTTACCGCACCATAAACAATGAAACATCCTACGTGTTTAGGAAACAATGTAATCAACCCAATATGTGACATGATTGTTGGATAAATCTCAAAACAACCACATTTTGACGAACAATGTATCATTAGTTTGTTTGTAATTTCGCTGCGTGCGTTGATATTTAGAAAATCTGGCTCGCAATTGTTCCATCGAAACGACCTTACACATTGCCAATGTATCAGTACGTAAACAATTTCATAACAAGTACTATTGTGGCAAACATTATTCGTGTTGTCGCCATTCAGAATATTTAAGTAGAATACTCGATATCCGATTTTCGTTTATTCATCAATCATCATAGCATAGTATAAAATGAAGTCTCTTCCCAGCGTTGTACACGCAGAGCTTCCAAACTAAGTAACGGATTTTAATGCGGTTTTCATCACTAAACAGAGCGATTCAAGGAGAAGGTTTATATCTCTAATACATTTATGTTATAGAAGATAAACGCCGAGAGTGCGCTTGCGTCGAGTGCGCTCATGCTGGCCAAACCTTACAAGGCAGAACATAATAATGTACTACGGAATTGTATACATGTCTATCTCCTAAGTATAACCCACAGGAACAATTTTTACCTTTTATATACAACAAAAAAATAATGAACTATTTACCAAGCTATTTTAAAGAATACCGTATTAATCGTTATCTATTTAAATACGCTAGATACTTTGTACATTTTATGCTGATCGATTGCCCTTTACAGCATATCAAAGGCGAACTGTTTTGTGATTTTAGACAAATGTTACAAGGAGTCGGTAGATGTTGTTCTGCCTGCTGTTTGCGTTCTAATGTTGGATTCGAATTTTAAATTTAGAATTAAACGTGAACTTTGTGATTTTAGACAAATAGTAAAAGGACTCGTTGGTTTTTGGTTACGGATGTTAGATTCGAAATTTAAATTTAGTAACATATCATACAGTTTTGTGATTTTTAAAAAAATATTGAGGAGTTCAGTTACTGTCCTTCCTCAACATTGGTATGCTTCTTTCCGATTATTGCTTTCCAAATTTAAAGTTAGAATTATAAAGTTATAGTTTTGTTATTTAAAAATATATTCAAGTATATATCTATATATAACAATATAAAAAGCTGAAAAGTTTGTTTGTTTGTTTGCTTGAACGTGCTTATCTCAAGAACTAATTTTTCGACTTGATAAATTCTTTTAGTGTTAGATACCCCATTTGTTTTGTACTCCGGCTTGGTTTCTCATGTATATATTTAAAAAATGGGTAAAATATAAAACAGTTTTTACTACGTGGTACTTTTTTCTTTTAGTTTCATATAATCCACGCTCCACACATAATCATAAACAGACTTTAAAATTTTGGGAAATCGACAAAAAAGTTTTCTTATTTACGATTTATCCCACATACAACTCGATAAAAACGACGTTATAGTAACAATATTTTAATAATAGCTAATGAAGTGATTAATCATATTGAAATGTCATTTTAATAATATTTTTTTTAATGAAACAGCTGTATTTAGTGTTGGATGGAACTATCGAAATAATTCTTGGATTGGCTGATACAGGTCGTTGAAGCGAAGCTGTCTGTATCATTAGCTCACTTTATACCTAAAACATAACCTTGAAATACAAAAATTTTAATACGCTTATTTATAGCATCTTGTTTACGTAACTTAAATAAATATAGTGCTTCCAGAATCATACAACAATATCTAACATTATAATAAAATTTATTAGCATAAAAATGAAGCATCTTTAATGTCTTTTTGAAACAAATTTATTAAAATCTTCCTCATTTAGGATTCAATAGTAAAAAAACTCTCGCATTAAACTCCTAACAAATAACAAACAATAATAGAAATGAACTAATAGGCTCAGTATTATTAAAATAAATTCTATCCTCAATTTATAATTTTCTCATCTCTCTCTTAAACCACCACTAAAAATTATCATACAAGATTTTCTATTTTTTTTTCTGAAATATACGTCTAACATGAAAACATCATTAAGTTAATCTTTCCTGCGATCGTCGCTCATTACCACTCTGATAAGCAAGTTAGTTTCAAATCAAGAAAGAAAATACTAATATAGCTATAAAAAAGTTCGTATTCATGGAAATTGTGCGCCAATTGCTCGTGCGAGCAAAAGTTTAAATCGAATATTTCCTGTGAACGTATATATTTAAGGTCAACTAATGGTCAAATGACAAAAATAGCTTTTACTGACACCAAATATTTATTTAATTGCTTGCAATCGTAATAGACTATAAGTTTCATATATTTTTAGCTTACAATGAGTCATTTGAACCTAGAGCTTTACTTCGGTAGAAAAGTTGTGAATTTTTCGGCTTATAAATTTTCCATACAATATTCTATTTATTAGGTCGTTTAAGATAATTGATCTTGATAGTTTTCCACATTTAAGCACATAATCTATACTAATATATAGCTGAACTGTTTATTTGTTTGTTTGCTTGAACGCGCTTATCTCAGAAACTACTGGTCCGATTTAAAAATTTCTTTCAGTGTTAGATAGCCCATTTACCGAGGAAATCTATAGGCTACATATCATCATGCTAAAATTGAATCTATTTCTTTTACCTAATTTTACGCGGACAAAGTCGCGGGCATACATTAACTCTAAACCAATCATTCTCCTCCCTGTGCATAATTTTTATAAAATGGTAGCAAAAGTTTTCGCTTTATGTATTAACATATTATTAATACGTGATATTATGATCCATGTCCATAACAAACATATTATTAAAAAAAAAACAATGTTACTAACGCAAAACACTGCATTGCATAGAGCATAGACTTTTTTTTTAATTAAAGCCTCAGCACAATCTGATCTCTCAAATAACTTTCTCCTGAATATTTTAAATGTTACCTCGCAGCCAACTGGCAACACTGACAGCGATTGATGAACTGCAGTGGATTATGTAAGGCAATTGGAGCATTTATTTTGGTACTTTTTTATTTAACCACTAGCTGCAGAC
Source organism: Charaxes varanes (assembly GCA_024363005.1). NCBI lineage: Eukaryota > Metazoa > Arthropoda > Insecta > Lepidoptera > Nymphalidae > Charaxes > Charaxes varanes. The sequence continues at coordinate 691,305 of JANCMC010022980.1, read as the reverse complement.
CACGACTTCGTTCGGAGTTCATTGAACTTATAGTAGTTATTCTTTACGTAAACAAAACCACATCTGAATGTTTTTCTATTTTCATGGCGGATGTATGGATTTTTGATTAAAGCAAAGTAGTTTAGTTTCTCATGCATGTCATGGATTTCCGCAAAGTAACGCCTGATTCTATCAATTATATCTAAAAAGTATTCCTAAAATTCTTTAAAAAAATACCACGATTTTATTTTTCAAATTGAAACTCAGTTTTTAAATCGAACGTGTATACAATCCGTTCGTTCGCGTAAAATTAGGAAGACCTTACACCTCTTTAATCTGGCCCTAATGAAAAACCAGTCTTAGCGGATGTCTACCAAATATAAAGTACTTCTTTGCCATATGACATCTTTGTACGTCCCGCGGATTTCGAGAATTCATGTTCTGTGATCCTTCGTTTGTATAGCATACTCTTATCTCAAAGTCCGGCCACGCACCTGCGAACCCTCTGATGTTGCAGTTGTCCACGGGCGGCAGTTGTTACTTAGTAGAACCATCTGCCCGTTTGCCTCTTGTTTTATATAATAAAGAAAAAAGATACAACACTTTGCTTTGTTCCCCACAAATTTAAATAGCGTCAGGTAGAACCCAGTAAATTTAGAAAATGATCCGATATACAAGCTCTCTAAGGCGATATTTTTAGTAACTCGGTCATTGTGTTTTGAAACATACGCAATATGTTCAGGGACGAACACGCCGAGTTTTATTTTAGTTCATACGTACTAAATAAAACACGGAATGTATATTTATACAATTTCAACGTCTTGTATAAAATATGTTTTCGAATTACACGTGTAAACGGTGGATTTAATAGTAGATTGTTGCAACAATTGCAAAGCGAGTCATTCATGCACGTGTGTTAGTAACGCTCTCGAGCACCAACGTAACACTCGTGCACTAATAAGTAATCTGCTTTACTTTCAACTACATCGTTGTCTATTTCCATTTTTTAAACTTTTTTTACGAAAGAGTATCAAAGCTATAAATATTTTCAATCCCTATATTTTTGATACAATTGCATACATTTTATATGAAACTTGATCGGAGAAAATAAACCTCTGAGGTAAATTTTTATCAAAATAATGAACAGGATAGCTCTATAATGCCGGAGCCAGACATGGCTTCATTTGAATGATCATGTAGTGTGGCCGGGGACTTTGTGTAGTTGCGCGAAGTTTAGTAGAATTTTGTTGTCTTCCAGGGAAAAAATGTACATTTCGAGCAATGTCCGGTTCCAGCATAAGACATTTAAAAAGAAACTAAATCGCTGTATCTAATAAAAACTATTGAAGTTCTCTAGATTAGTGGTTAAGTTTTTATTTTAAAATTCTTTAACCAGTTATTATAAACTCATGGGATACGATTCTGGGATAAATGGTAGTAGTATATTAAACGAAAGCTAACCTACCACAAAATCTCGAAAACCGCTCGACGTACATTTATGAAATTCGGTAAAGTAGTTTAAAGTTAGTAAACATCCGCTACGATAGGATTTTTCAATAGGGCTTCAAATAAGGGCTCTCGCAATTTTATGCGGACGAAGTCGAAGGAAACAGCTAGTATTAT
>JANCMC010022980.1:607756-689603 GCA_024363005.1 Charaxes varanes | reverse complement strand
GGATTTTTCAATAGGGCTTCAAATAAGGGCTCTCGCAATTTTATGCGGACGAAGTCGAAGGAAACAGCTAGTATTATACATGTGACAATGAAAACCTGCAGCGTTTCCTAACAAGAAATAGATCCGTGTGTTTTCACACAGAGTCATACTAGTAAATAGACATGAAGTCAGTTGAATGAAAATGTAACACCGCTGGCCAGGGACGCCGAAAAACTAAAGCAATTTGCGAAACACGACCAATACAGTTCGGTTGATTAATTCATACCGTCCGGTCGTTCAACTCGCAGATATTTAAAAAATATGTATCTTTAATTTTTGCCGCTATCGCTACATCGGCGTTTCTGGTCGTTTTTTTCTGCTATCTGTAAAGAGAGTCAACAACTTTTAACATTTTTATTAGAATATTGTGCAACTAGAATATGTTTACGCTATATAGTATTGTCTGGACTCCGCCATACAACTATTTATCTTGCAGATTAGTTATCTATTCAATAATTCTTATTTTCCGTTCCTTCAATCATTCCTCTAACAACATAACAATCACAATTGACAGTTGACAGATAGAAGCCCTTAATTCCCGCCATTATTCCATGACGTTCCTCTTTTCTTTATATCTTTGACGACAGTGTACTTCTTATGTCCCAGTGCTACCAGTCTTCCTAGCAAAAAAAATACGTTAGAAATGTTGGCGACAACATATCGCTTCCCTCCAATATGATCAGAGACGTAATAAAGTTGAGTAGGTTATGTGAAATGGAAGAGATGTTCTTGAGATAGAATAGAATTCTTTTTAGACCACGAAAAATCTCCCAATTTATTTTTCATAATTGATTGGCAATTTCAAAATCAATCTTTTTTCATTTCGACACCGAATAGGTACGCCGCAGACTTTTAAAAAAAATTGAAGTTTGTACTGAGGATATGTGTAATACTGTAATCGAAGGGTTATATTAAATTTAGATTACCGAAAATATCAAAAATTTCCATCTTTTACTTCGTCAATAATTAACATCAGGTGTGATTTGTCAAGCGCATGCTTGTAATTATATTTACGTAGTATAAAAAAGTTGCTATCCGTTCTTGTACGCTAGAATCTTTTAAACAATAAACAGATTGATTCAAGATGAAGGTTTATATCTATACTAGCTGCCTCCACCCGTGCGAAGCTGGGGCTTGTCACTAGTTTATCATATCAAAAGAGTAAATATAACGTTTAAAGTAGGTTAAAATAGGGAAAAAAAATCGTATTACATCGCCGAATGTTTTCGATTTAAGTAAGAATTTATAACAAAGTTATTTACGATCCCGTTTCTTGTACTTTTAAGAGTCCACTAAAATTTGTTTACGGCAATTTTTAAAGCTTTTCGCAACTCACTAAAAACACGCTTCGATATTTTGACAATGTTATTTGCAAATAAGATATTTAACCTTTAGGTTTATATTACAGCTTTTAATATGAATCTTAAAACTGAAGTGATTTTTTTTTCATCATTAACTTAAAATTAAAAAACTAAATTTAGTATATTGATTGATGGTAATTTTTAGGTAAAAGACGAAACAAACACAATAATTGTTTTACATTTAGTCGATTCCTACACGAAAACGAAGTAGTAGATTGTCAAAGAATTAGGCAAATTAAGCCCACTCAAAATTTCAAAAAATCAGCTCATGAGTTATAAACACAAAACAAAAGCATAATATACAAGAAGCAAAGCGCATTGATTTCTCAATTTTTTAAAAATCAGCTTAGAAGTTTTATAACAAAAATAGTAGGGTACGTACAAAAAATTCTCGTATTAATGTCTCCATAATGAATTCCATTAAAACAGAGATGATCCAGCATCTATCTGTTCAACATTACATCCACAAGAATGACCGCTCATTATAATTTCTCGGGCAGTATCTTAGCTCGGCTCTAATCGAACGCGTTGTCAGGTCAATTGATACAGCATCCAATGATCGACCGGTTTGCGTATTAATTACCGCACCCACTACAGATAATTCCATTGGACGTTGATAATTACGATATAACGTGTTACAAATCCCGTGGAATAGAAATTTACTTACACATATTATACATAGGTAGGTAACATATCTGTTACAGACAGATGATACAGGAATGGTATGGCGGCGTCTTCGATCGTGGACGCCGTCGGACGGACTGATCCTGGCTGGCACTAGTATGTAACATAGCGAGCGAGATAGGCACGTCTTGTTAGAAAGAGACGGCGATAGTGCAATGTTAGTTTTGATATAGGTAGATTGAAATTATTAACTTTTCTGGTAGGGAACCTCATTAGTGGTCGGCATTTGTGTGAACATAAATGCCGGCTACTAATTTAACTACGATTTCTACGATGATGAATTTAATGTATTATGATGAAGCGACTCCAAGTACTTTTATCCTTAGCAAAGTCTTCAAATGTGTAATAGCACATTTAATTTTAGGAACACTTTATTGAGCACATCTTCTTGAACTTTATTATCTACCTTGCATAAATTTAAAAATTTATATTCATACGGAGAGCTCGCTTTTTCGGAATTTCTCAACAAAAAAAATGGCTTTTGCTTTAATTTGTTTCCAATTACGTCAAAATATAATGTTCGCCTTAGTTTGTTTTCAATTACATCAAAAATCTTGAAAAGTTTATGTTTGATAAAAAGTACTTGAACAATACCATGAGATGTTTATAAAATTTCTAGCGGAATGGACAGGATTCTACGGTTTACTCGAGCCCGTCAGAATCTTTGCACCCTATAATGTACCAAATATGAACTCTTAATATAGGAAGCTTCTTTAGCTAGACCCTTAAAAAACTCGGGCGCGTCAGATTAAGATCAGCTAAGTTAGTTGCTTGGATATAAGCTTATATTTCAATTGTCTAACTAATTCAGAGTGAAATAAGAAAACGGGAGAGTCACAAAGTTGTAAAAAAAAACTTTCGCTAGTCGTTTGTCAAATCGAGCACGATTAATTTCTTTTTTATTGTGAAGAAAATACTTTAAGGGTTATGCAAAAAATGTAATCTGATTTTTAGAAATTTAATCGATTTTCTCAAAGGAATGTAGCTAAAACCGTTCTGCGCTCGATTAAACCACGCTTCAGGCGTTATGGACAACTTAAAATAAACTTTTTTTTCGTTTCTGCTCTTAATTTAGGTATGCTAATATATCCACACAAAGGGAAATTTTAAGGTTATGTGAGGATCTAATTAAGTTTACTTTAAGAAAAATTCAATTGATATTGAGGATAGCTAGAACATCGTGGCTCTTTTGTCTGGATTGTCAACTGCTAACCAAGCAATGGGTACCGTAAAATATGGTGTTCTTCTAGATATTGTTGTGTCGTTAGAGGCAACAGATGATTTCATTTGCGAGAAAGCTATGCGCCAACCCGAAGGTGACAATCGATTAGACGAAGAGGCAGTGCTAAAACGTCTTAACGAGTTCAGAGCTGGCGACGCTCGTGACGTCACTCCTCTTAATTTCTTTGACGAACTCGATATTCACCCGCTGGTGATTCCTGTAAAGGAACACGTAGATTACGCTATGAAAGGAACATACTCGGCTGTTGCTCTGAGAATGGGACGACCCTGTCGCTATGGAAAGCTTATAGGTAAATATTGTAGTCAAATTTTGACCGTTTGACTTAGTTCTTTAGTCGTTTTACGTCAAGTAATACTTTAATATTCACGGTTCTGTTCGCTTGGACTTCAGGTCAGTGAAAATATTTGCTAAGAAATTGTTATTCTAGCCCACCTTTCTTACAACAAAAGACGAATGAATTCTTTTGCATGGATAACTTTCTGTGATGTTTTAAAAATAAGATTTTTCTTACATCTCGTTGAGAAATAGAAAGTATAAAAATAGATTTCAGTAAAACCTTGAAGTAATCGAGAGTGCTTCTGAAGTTTATTTGTGTTTACCTATAAATAATTATATTTTATTGTACGTATAAAGTATCTTTTGCATTTGAAGATTGATAAAAAGAAATTCAGGTATTGTTTTCAACTGATAAAACACAAAATGTAATTAACATTTTTACAGGATTATCCAATTAGGATTAATTTTTGAAAACCCTTGCCTTTATACACTAGATGACTTATTAAAGTGCCTCTCAAATTCCTCCGGCCGGTCCCCGCGGTCCGTGCGGTGCGACAACACCGCGCCGACGCCGCGCGCGCTCGCATTGCACGATAGGGTAAGTGGCAAGCGTTCATCGTAATGCAAAAGCACTGGACACCTAGTTAATATGATTTTAACTTTTTCGTACGCGTCGTCCACCTCCCGAGACCATTGCCAAGTGACATTTTTCTTTAATAATGAGTATAGGGGTGCTAATAAACTAGACAAATTTTTAACAAATTTGGAATAAAAATTTACCATACGGAGAAAAGATTTTAAATCAGATAAGTTATTCGGTTTCGGTGCTCTTAAGACGGCTACTATCTTTTTCCGTCTGTCCTAATCCCTTCTTCCGAAATAATAGAGCCTAAATACTCGACCTCTTTTTCAAAATAATAACATTTCTCTTGTCTCACCGTGAGACCTTCCTTCGCTAATCTTTGAAAAACTAAATGCAAATTTTTTACATGTAATGAATTTGAAGTAAATTGAGTCACGTTATCGCGTTGAAAATACCAACCTGCTGTGATAATTGTGACATACTCATTGGCGACGAGTATACGCAAATCCTCGAGGTCTTCTTGGTATTTGTCTTCGATTTTCTCGCTGGTTACTGTGCGAATTTTCTTTTCAAGTTCTTGTGTCCTATGCGCCATCACGTCTGATACCTGCGTCAATACAATGTGCACGTAAATAGAGAAAGACAATGCTCTATGCTCGCTATATCACCAAGATTATAACACAGAATATCGGAAAACGGACTCAAAGGTATACTGTAAAGGTTTATTCAGTCTAAGCGTCAGTACAGGGCGCGAGAAACCGTCATTATCTACTATTACATACTGATAATATAGACTTAACTCTAAGTCGATATTATCAGCCAAATATTACAAATTATTTGAAAGAGAATTTGCTAAATACTCACAAGGGTTTCTTAACAATCAGGCATTAGTGTGCGTGGTTTTATTTTAATAATGTAATATAATAATAATGAGTATTAAAAAAAAATTATTAGCATTCGCTCACCTTCCTCTATATTAACTACAACTACATCTTTCTCTTTAGCTAGATATCCTCTCTAGCTAAAGAGAGAATAGTGAGTTAACTTCTATAACCGCCTACTAATTCTGTCTCTATAGAATATTTTATTAATTGTGAAAGTTATAACACTATGATTTATCGTATGAGCTTGCAAATGGACGGAGACCTCCTCTCTCATCCGAGTGAGAAAATTAGAAGGTGATTACCGTTAGAAATCCAAAATTTACGTTAATAAAAATTAACTGCCTGTCTATGGTATCTAAATAATAATTCTTTATTAGTTTGGAAAGCAATATTCAGTTCTCTATGGTTGTTGGCGGGAAAAGTAAACTTTGCTATAAAATATTATAATATTTATCTTAAAAATAAATACAACGGGGGTGGAAAATTTCAGTCATTTATCTGAGATATGCAGCGCCCGTAGTTATTCCTTATTGATGCGGTATTGCTCAGCGGTTTGGCTAGTTGAAAGATGATATTTTTTGCAGGAGAGTAATATACAGAAATAAATATTAATATTATGTTATTGTATGTTTCGGGGCATCCAAAATAGAGAACAAGGATAGATTTTGCGAATGATCTATCTAATTGCCTAATTATTTCTAAGCTTTCAAAAACTTATTTTTATATGTTTTGAGTAATTTTAGGTGCAGAAGCATCAACTAAAAACATGAATAAAAAGTTTTTTAGGTTGTTTAACCTTAACTTAAAGAAGCAAAACTAGCAAGTTCGATTCATATCATGTATTGAAAAACATCGATTATAACTATTTTTTTTATTAGCCCATAATGTCCCACTGCTGGGCAAAGGCCTCCCCACTCTTAGACCACTCTCCTCTATCTAGAGGAAAGTACTATTTCTTTTATGCTTTTTAGTTCCTCGCCTTTTTGTTTTTGAAGTCGGTTTTCTTTTTATTTAAAAATTTTATATATTTAAAAATATTTTGTTAGGAACGCGTAAAGCTATTAAGTTATATATAACAAATACTTTGCGGTCCCTTGAAAAAATCAACCTTCTAAGTGTATCGAATCAAAAATATGGTCATTTCTGTCATTAGCTATTACCTGCGACTTCATCCGCAACAATAGAATATTAATTCTTACTTCTTTCTTTCTTCTCTTTTTTCTTTTCTCTTCTTCCTTTCTATCCTAACGTATAGAGATATATTTTCGTCGACTTTTATTTAGAACTTTTAAAGGGGAAAATCAGCATCAGCATCAGCATCAGCGTCAGCATCAGCGTCAGCGTCAGCGTCAGCGTCAGCGTCAGCGTCAGCGTCAGCGTCAGCGTCAGCGTCAGCGTCAGCGTCAGCGTCAGCTTGTTATTAATATAATGTAACGCCACAGTTAAATTACTATATTCACATTTATATAAGTTTGTGTTCACGTTCAATGCGTCTTCACTATTTATTTGCGTGTTACTTTGTTGAAAAATACTCGAATGTTGATTGCAAAATGTTATAGGTGATTACTTTTTTAAACCAGATAACTTTTTTATACAGTTTGCAATACTTCAATAAGTTTTAAAAGAATGAATTTAAAAAAAAACATAAGAGACCTTTTTGTAGAGCATTAAATTGTTAGAGCAATTTATAAAAAACAAAATTCTGTTTTTTTTTCTTCCCATGCATTTTGTATAGAAAACAGAAATTCGCAATGAGCGACCCCTTAACGTTAATATTAAGATCATAACTTTTTACAAGCGTCCCGTTACATCTTTCCAGAAGTTGTCATTGGCTAGTTAAAAATAATTGATTATCTTTTATCCAACCCGATATAGAGTTCCCGGTGAGTATCAAATCTTTATCCAATTGTTCTTTGTAAAAGGATAAGTCTGGATTGAATGGAGGTGCAGATGCATCGGCAATTAGAAGACCACTTACAATTTCCCCACCAGGTTCGTACTTTAAGCAATTGACAAGACCTAATAGCCCATTAATGGGCTCATTTTGACTGTAAAGGCACACTTTCTGTCCCTCGTTGATTTCTTCTTTGACTTTGTTTATCCAATCATACGTTTGATCTGCTGCGTCAATTTTAATAAATTTCTCTGGTTTAGCTATTGTTTTATTATTTTTAACTCTGAATAGAACTAAAAACTCTGATACAGTATATTGTATTGTGATAATATCGTATTCATTAGAGTAGTGCTCTGGATCAATCGCTTCCTTTTCCTGACTTATAATAAAACATTTATTACGAAGTGTTAATTTTGCTTGCTGCAGTACCTACAAGAATATTATGAAGTGATCTTTATTGAGCAATATATTGTATTAAATTGCCTGTAAAGAATTTTTTTTTTTCGGACTAATATACTTTTAAAATACACTTACTTCTGTCCTTTTCAGTAAATTGGCCCCAATAAATATAACAACATTTGATTCTCCTGATAATTTTTTATTTTCTACTTTAATGCTTGACGGCATTTCTATGGGTTCTTCAGAAAGTATCGACAGATCAGCTTGCATCAGAGGCAAGTCACCAAGAACGTCACTTATAATTCCCATTAGAGGATTTAAATTGTTCCTTTTATATTCTTCATCCACCAATTCAATACTTTTAACTTTATTTGTTTGGATATTTTCAAGGATTAGTTGCACGTTTGCACGCAGTATGTCTTCAATCTGAATAACAGAAATTTAATGTTTTTATTAATTCAAAACAGTTGCAGTTGTTCATGGGCGTTGGTAGTCACTCAAGTGAACCACCTCCAAGTCCATTTGCCTACTATTATATAAAAAAAAATATACAGATCAACAGAATACTTTATGATATCTGTACAAAAGTATAATAAACGCTTTTTTTTACTTTGAACAAAAATAGACCAGCACTAGATGGCAATTATATCTTGTTGAAGATGCTTGTTTAGAAGATACCTAAACACTATTTGTTTCTTTTTATTATTATAAAAGTTCTATACTATTTTTGAATATAAAACATACCGGATCTTATTTCTGGTCAAAAAACTCTTCTGATGTCTTTAGAAACCATAAAATTATCATGAATTTTGACTCAATAGATATAATAAAGAAAAACCGCCCAATAGAAATAGTACTTGAGATAACAAAATAGATCTTTTTTGACAACACAGAAAAACACAGTAAATTATTTTTGGTTCTACGAAAGATATAGAATTTTGGTCCTTATAAAAATATAAAAAGAAAAAGCTAAAGTCATTACAGAAAGTGACAAGAACTTTAATTCTAAATAAATTTTGTTTAGAATACATTCGTAAACACTACGTGCGTTACCTATTATACGTAAGAATACGAACAAAATAACCTTCATCAGTACACCGATGTCACCGACTTCTAACACATCAGTAGTACTTAGGTAGTACATGAATTACTTTTCTAGATTTCAGTTCCTTGATATTTTTTGAAGGCGATTTTCTTTTTTCATTAGTCTGTAATGTCCCACTGCTAAGCAAAGGCCTCCCTTTTCCTAGACCACTTTCCTTTATCCTGAGCCATCCCAATCCACTCCTTTCCCGCAAAGGCGTCCAAGTCGGTGAGCACCGATTGCACGGCCCACCTGGTCTTTGGCGGCCTTTGGTGGAGGTACATATAGTAGTAACATTAACCCACCTTTGCGGGTCGATTTGTGCCACATGCCCAGCACATTTCCACTTAAACTTCACTAACTTTTTCTCCGCATTCGTTACCCCCGTGATGGAACGCAGAGTGGTGTTCCGAACTGGATCTGTCCTATCTACACCTATTATGCTACATACCATGGTTTTTTTACCAAACCTTGAGTTTGGACTTCTGCTCTTCGGATAATGATCAAGTTTATGCATCATAGGTTAGGTTAAGATTAGTATTATGAGATTTTATTTAATTATCAATCACAAAATTTATTCCCTACGTACTACGACAATAACCTTATTTAAAAATAAGTATATCGCTACTTACTTTCATGCTTGTTTTTCCAACATTTGGTACGAAAACGTTCTTTTCTAGTACTGGCACACCCACAGAAAGCTTTGTAGAAATCGGAGATGCATGTAGACCACGGACTTCAACGCCTCCAGCTCTAGTTTACAATATAAACAAAGATATGAATTTTCATTCGCAAATAATATGCGTTACTTTCTCTTTATTATTGATCATCTACAAACAAATATATTTACCTAATAGCGTCCACCTCCGGATAAACGCAAACTTCAAACGACGATTGTTCTGAATTAGAGATGCTCTTAGAAATAACGTTGTCTTGCATTTCTACGTCAATGCAAAGTTTTTTAATTCTTGTGGGTACAAAAAGGCTACGAGTATCTAAACTAATGATTTTTATTTGAAGCATAGTATCCAAGAAAGCCACCCAGTTGCCCGTCCATGCAATACGTCCACGTGTTCCGTCAATGTTACAACCTACCATGCTTCGGAAGAGGCCACTGTAAATGGACGTGGAAAAAAATGCATTACGTTTCATGCTTTAGTTCAACATTATTATTTTTTATATGTATTTATAAAATTAAATCACCATCAGTATAGAGTGTTGAGCTAATAAACATAGCCAGAAAATAGTAAAGACACATTGATAGTATCTTCAAATGTCGCCTTTGAAGATGATATGTAGCGATAATTAAGGCCGCGAAACTAATTCAATTCAATAATGAGTAGGAGACTGGTAATGTTTAGTAAAATCTAAACAAAATATCAAAATTACAGCTTGCAGATAATGGGACTTAATTTTGAGGGAAGCGAGTATATTAACCTGTATTGGTATCTTCTAAGACGGAGTTCTTTATAAAAGTCTTTGTTTAATAAATGTTTAACGTTAGGCCCAGTAGTTTCAGGTATTGCTGATGGTAGCAGGACACGAAAGTCTTGTCCAACATTTTTCTTTGCATAAATACGTCCTGTCACTATAGACGCGTCACTTTCCAAAATCTGTAAGGACGTAATGGTTTGATTAGTAAATTATCTAACTTTTCGGAATCTCATTTTGTTTATAATATTTCGAGCATTAAAAAAAAATACCTTATTTTTTTTAAATTAACAAGTATATATTAAGACTAGAAATCGCAGGCTGGCTGAAATTCGGATACATTTGTTTATATTTGCGCACCATATGCTTATTTCCTGGCCCAGATTGGCACAAAACCATAAAGAGTGACACAAACGGAGAGAGGCCTGTACCCAGCAGAGGAAGAGAAAATACTCTGACTCTGACTGGATAGTGATGATGCTTCATTAAGGCTATATGCAAAATTCTTTCTAACAACGACATCAATGCAATACTTTTGGTTTGCAGCCGAATTGAGCCGACGCGAATGCGGTACCAAAACTCCTTTCTCATATAAGATGGGCGTGAAGTGGTGGCAATGCTGACACGTTAAGTGATGGTATCGTTGTCGTGTATCGTTTGGTTTGATATCAAACAGTTAATTAATAAAAATCTAAATTACCTCAAATTCACCACTCTTTTTCTGGATCATGACTATAAAATCCAGTATCCCCCCCTTAGGTATAGTAGTAGCCCTTTGAAACCGAACATTCTCGAATACTACAGATACGTTTATAAATTCTTTTTGCATCATCATAGCGAGAGTCTCCCATACCATCACCAGATACCCAGTGGCAGGATATAAATTACGACCTGAAATAAAATATTAGGTTTCAATGTAATAAACTCAATCTTGAAGTCTAGAAAAGGATCTTACCTCACTGGGTCACCTGCAAGGCTAAGTTAATTTCCGTGGTGGAAAAGCGAGACATTACAAGGAGCGAGCTATCCGAGGGCTGCCACAAGCCGCAAAATTTATAAGAAAACAAGTTTAAGCAAAACAAAAAGAAGAATTTAGTAAACATATGTCACATAAGATTCACATCTAAACATTATGATTCACATCTTAAGCTATTTATAACTAGTAACAATTAAACTGGAATAAATAAATAGTTACGTAATTTAAGTGATAAAAACTAATTAAAACTTCAATTCATCTTAAAAACATATTTTTACTTAAGATTAAAAATGTTTCATATCCTACTTTATTTATAAATTTTACATATACAGCTAAACAGTTTTAGTTACGGGTGAGCACAAATACCGACTCACGTAAGTTTTTAGTACCTACCGTCCACGTCAGACACAGTCGATTAAACTGATTTTAAGGGATTGCCGGCGTTCATGTAACGTGCAGATGTTTTGCTGGTGACTGATTTTTTTCTCTTTGTTGAAAGTCCCCGTTTAACATGAGAGTTGTTCAGATAAATTCCTGTAAAAGTAAGATATTTCGTACTTATGTTACCAGTTGATATTAGTCTAATATCTGATCTAGTTCACATAAATATAGTGCATTTGTAGCGTACCTTCCATTTTGTAATATAATATCATTAACTTTATATTACATGAAGTACAAATTATTAAATGAATACTACAAAGTAACGGGTAATATCCCGTAATCTTGATCGTGCTTACTGATAATTCATTCTCAGTGCTTTGACACTTAATTGAATTACAAGTACTGCCGTAGAGAAAGTCTACTAGACTCTAGCAGTAGAAATTTCTATATTTAATACCTTGAGACATTATGTCGAACAATGGAAAGTAAATTAATTTATGCTACCTACATAATAAATAACAAAATGCCTATAAAAATTCAAATATCGGACACGCAACACGTCATGTCAAAAAATATGTATAACAAGTCAACAGATACCACAATAAAAAAGGTACCACAAATTAATATTTATCATTAAAAAGAAAAGAATAATAATACTTTAAAATAAATTTAATCAATAAAAATAATCTTACAAAATACATTTTAATTAAGATTTCGAACGCATTATTTATAAAATTAGTAGACACGACATTAAATTAAATAATAAAAATTTAGTGTGCACATGTTTTACAAAAATCAATTAAAATTATATCATTTATTTTTTAAAATGTTATAATAATGTTTAAAAATTAAAATAATAGTGAACACGTGACGTTCATAAGTACTGTAAAGTCCATATGAATAAAATATTTTTGACTTTGACACTTACTAATAAAAATATGTTTTATCTATAGTTTGTCCAGATTTCATGATTTTTATAGTTTAAGCGGGCAAACGAGCAAACGGATCAACCGAGATGATCAGTCCATGGACACCTGCAGCATATGTGGCTTAGAGGGCGAAAGTTTCCAATTTTTTATAATTTATCTGTTGGTTGTGTACTAATACTAGCATATATACCAAATTTCAGCTGTCTAGGGCTTCAAGGAGTGTCAGTGAGATCATCAGTCAATGCCGAAATTTGTTTTTTTAGATATCGATAAAATCTTGACTATAAAAGCTATGCAGTTGAAACTTTAAACGTTTAATAAATTCACTAATAAAATTATATTTCGTGAATTTTGTTTGTCCGGTTTATTCCAATCCCAAGTTTAAATCATTTTGTGAAGAAGTAATTAGGTAGTGCTCTCGCGCTTCACTTTGCCTCGTAGTGGGGTTCACTACCGTGATCCCAGATACTATCATTTGTTTGATAGTGACATCTCCTTCAAACTAAGCCCTAACATTTTTCAACCAACCGTTTCAAAAAGCCATTAATCTTATCATTTACTTACTAATAATGAATTTAAAAATTTTAAAACCCTCTAATAAATAAATAATTAATGTATAGATACGTAATTACTGTATTAAAAATTTAGTTTGACACATTTTAAATAATATTATGAAAAAAATCGAGATATAAAAATCATAGTATGTTTTAAATTGAACTAAATTACATATAAAGGATTATTTGTATGACAAAAATGTTAGGGAATTAATTAATTGAACGTTAATTGTTGAAACTAAATTAGGTTTAGGACAGATTTCTTCAAATAATTGGATGAATGCGTTATGAACTTTAGCCCTTTCACTGCATTCATAGGATGAATTAGTTCAAAACCAACCAATATATTTATACTGAGACTGGCCCGTTGGCGCAGTGGGCAGTGACCGTGCCTTCCGCTCCGGGGGTCGTGGGTTCGATTCCCGCGTCGAGGACTCCAATGCCGACCACTGATTAGGCTGCGCCCCCCTGTGTATGTATGTATAAATATGTCTATTGGCCCCCGACCAGCCCTCTGCGGCCGCGAGAGATCCTTCATCGTCTACGAACTCCTCACGGCAGACAGTTCGCCGAAGCGGGCAGGTTATTGGTGTCTTGGTTCTTGTTTCGAGATATTTAATGAATCGCTTTGAATCAATTTAAAAATACTTTTGCATTGTACGACATCATAATTTAAGATTTCATTAGTCTTGATTAATGGAAATAAAAATTGTGACTTTACTTGAAACAACAACTTTAACGAAATAATTCATAAACGTTTATTAATCATTTTTTAAAAGTAATCCGTTTTATCATAATTTCGAGTGTTTAAGATTTTTAAAATGTTCCTGAAAAACTGAAGAGATGTATGGTATTAAACACATAAGATCTTTATGTTTTTCTTCCGTTAATGGTCTAGTGGTGTAAGGTCTAAATATTTAGTTAATTTTTCTTTTTCATTAATATAATTATTATAATTCATCGTTATAATAATTTTAAATAGTATATAATTTCTATAAAGTTACTAAGTTATACAAAACTGAGATGTATTTATGTCTTCAATGTCATACTACAGAATATAATTCACCTTATAGTTTTCGGAACCATTAAAAGCATGTATTTTCGAAAAACTAATATTCCAAAAATAATCCAAACTTATAGAGAATGCAATAACTAATATATTAACAGTATTGAAAATTCGCTGTTAACATATATAAAATATTTTTTTGGTTTCTTTAAGAGCAAAATAGCAATATTTTTTTTGTAGTCAATTTTCACCACAGGCTAAATTCTCGCCGTGCCATTTTAAAGTACTATATCATGTTATAGAATAGAAGAATATAATATGTTATATTCTTTCTTTTCTTTCACTCTTCCTTTCTTATTACTCTACTAGTGCTCCTGTCTATTCCAGTTGGAATATTAATTCTAACAAGAAAATTTTAAAGTAATATTCTGTCGTACTTAATTCATTCCTTCAATTTAATAAATACTTTATCAATTTAAAATGATTTAAAATTTTTATAAAAATTATATACACATTTGATTTATGATATTTGTGATCACTTTTTCATGATTCATTCATCTCAGATTGTAATTCATAAAAATCGGTACTGTAACTTTTAATTAATGTTTACTTAAGCGATTTGGTATTTTTTTACCCAAAATTAATCCTGTGTTAATAAACTCACCTAAGTTTAAAAAAAAATTAGACCACATATTTATTTAGTAAAAATAATTGAGATTTTATATATATTAATTTATTAATATTGTTTTGTAATTAATAAGCACACTAGGAGTACAAAATAATACATGTCAGTAGATAAACTTTTCTAATAAAATTTTACTTTGCGGTAAAGACAAAACTTTTCCATAAAAAGTTAACATAGTTTGCCCCAATATTTTTTCTATTAGGAACATTTTTTACTTATTAACTACTTTGTTATATATATGTTACGCGATTACTCAGCCCTTTATGAACCGATTTTGATGATTCTTTTTTTGTTTTGAATATCATACTTTAGAGGTGGTCCCATATCAATTTTATCAAAATCGATCAACCGATTTTTGAGAAATCATCAAAAGTCTAAAACTTTAAATACATATATGTACAACTAAAAATCGGTACCGTTTGCATCGGTTTACCTGGGAACATATTTGGCTTGTTACCGGCTTCAATACATCAGACCAATTCGATTGAAAGTACTAATTATAGTTAAGTTTTCACTGAAGGATAATTATTTTAATAACATTCTATGTATGCCGAGAGCCTCAATAGCTCAACGGTATAAGATATGGACTGAAATCCGCAAGGTACGAGGTTCAAACCCCACCGCCGTTGATATCAAAGAGGATAAAATGTAATAATAGACCTTACTTGCATATATTTAAGTAGTATTATAGGTTGCCCTGCTCTTCGTATTGGAACTGAACCTAACAAAGCAAAAACATGACGTGAAAGATCTTTCACATCGTGTTTTTGCTTTGTTGAAAGGCAGATTTGCCTTTCACCGCGCTAACTAAAGCTAAAATAACTTTTACTTGCGTGCAGGCGGTGATTTAGAGAGACTGAGTTACAAAGAAATATCTAGTACAGAAATTAAGGCTGAATGGTAAACCAAACACAGTGTAACCTTCATATAACGAGCCTCTATATAACGAATTTCCGATTTAACGACATTTTCAAAATCCTCTAGAAGTGCTGCAAACAAAGTTGCGGGTTACTACTACCTGTAACCTGCAATTTCTTTCGCGTTGACTTCCGTTTTATTCACGCAACAATAAAGGCGGCTATGTCCTTCCAAGGACCAATAGCCCACTGCGCCAACGGGCCAGCCAAAATCAATGTAGCCAAAGAATCAGAGGAGTGATTTATCGATATACTTAAATTTTTAAATTCAGTGATTTTGTTAATTTTTGTGCGTTATTTTTTTGTGTGCGAACCGTTTTTCTTTCTGCTTGTGAAAATCACACTATTAATCCAACCTAGAAATATCTTTGCATAAGCTTTATGAAGATCTATATTATTCATGAGATGTCTTTAAATAAATTTAAATCTTTCATAGAAACCTAAACTCATTAAAAATCCTACTATAATATATTGGGAATAAATTGCTCTAACCAAATCTGAATTATTGTGAAAATGGTGATAACAAAAAAAATACCCGATTGAGTTTGTAGCGGTCTCTTCTCAGTGCTGGACACAACCCTTGTAAACTTAAGTTCTAAGTTGTAAATTTTATCACCTAATTATTAAACGATTAAAAAAATCATAAAAATATTATACATTTTCAAGCTTAATGTTTTCACCTTCAAATATAATGTTTTATAACGTAAATAGTTTTAAAAATCTATCAAAATTTATCGAAACAAAAAACAACGTCTCAACTCTTGACTGACTTTGTAGTGCGTATGATTGTTCTTTTCTTTATAAACATTTTTTTAAATTTTACATTGGTACAATGCAATATATAGACGACCAAGAAAGTGCTTTAACATTTTGGACGACATCTCCTACTTAAAGACTATTTTGCTAAGGGTTATTGTTAGAGAATAACGTAACATATAATAAGCAAAAATGAGCCTTGTAGCTAATTGATGTGAAAACGACATTCGACTTTAACCTGGCAAACTTATTTCTTGGTCAACAATACATACATTGGAAAAACAAAAATATTAAAATTTCTATATGTAAACATTTAATAATATAACCATGTAGACCACTAGTTCGTATTTCATCTTAATCGTAATAGATAATAATATGATACAAACAATAGCAAATAGTTATGATAGTAGTGTAAACAGACTCTAGAACAATGATGTTTATAGATGTTTACACTGCTACGGTGAATGAAAATATGAAGCTATACAATATACATACATTATAACAGAAAATGTTCATATAGTGTAAACAGTTTAAAAATGCATTATTTCATCATAGTCATATAAAGACTTAGTTTTTGCTAAGTTTTTTGTAGTAAATGACTTTCTAGGAAGGTGTATAATAATTATTATATATTTTTCATGTGTAAAAATTATTTTTTCTATGTTTACCCTGGTATGCTTACCTAGATTTAAAATTAAAATAATTACGTATGGAAACTTACACAATTATTTCAAATTGCGGCCCTGTAAAATTTAATATTTGTCAGATCCATCAGTTTTCTACAACTATGGCTATTTTTAAGTGAAAATAAATATTAATGTGTGTGTAGATTGCTTTTATTACTCAAACTCAACCACACACTGCAAGGTCAACAAATTGTGCGATTGATTAAGGAGTCTTAGAGGTTTGAAGGTGTGCATCTGTAGACTGTATGCACTGTAATAAGCTAAACAATGAAACAGTTGCAGAAATGCAATGATTCGTATAAATAGAAAATTTATATATTAAATATTATACTTTTGGAATCATAAAATATTGCCTCATTTGATAATAAACTAAAAAACTGGTCTTTATAAAAAGAACTCCACTTATTAATTTTGTTTCATGTAATGAGAATGAGATGTAACATTAAAAAATATCATTACCCAGCAACTCAAAACTCTATAGAACAACCCATAATGCGAAGAAGGCCTTATTTTAAAGAAAAGAAAGGTCTGTATATTCTTCAAGTTTATAATCACGCTGTTGGCGTACCTTATTTAAAAAAATAAAATAACAAAGAGTGTGTGTCTTAGAATAATGTGACTAATAAAAATCTTACAAAATATATTGTTAGCAAGATTATCATGAACTTAATAAAGCTTATTTTTAAATAAAGGTAATAATTGAGCATAATATAGCAAAGCAGAAGTAATAATAAAGTTTAGCCGGATATGTACCATCAGATTTTTAAAAAGAGGCATAATATATATTAATTGTGAACTTAACATAACGTGAATGTTGTAAACAAGTGTAACAATGAACTTTAAAATCAATAAAGGCTAATACATTATTATTATTTATAACTTATTATTTAATAAATATACCCGTAGACCCAATTCAAAAATGTTAAAAAGATAAGTAACAATAGCATTTATATCCCAGGCACAAATCATATACCTTGAAATACTGATTACATGAAATTAAAAATGATATGACAAGGTTATCAAATGTATTGTTAGTACAAAGATTATAATATTCATAACTCTACATATTGCAATTTTATAAAAGTCTTCATCTGTACATTTTTGTTGCTATAACAACAATTGAATTATTTTTTTTTTGGTTTTATGCAAATGCAATATTATTTTACAACAATCACAATAAAATATAAACCTGTTGGTTCTTTAACTGATTGTAATTACATATATATAGCTGGTATAGTTTAATCTTTTTATTCCACAAATTTTATTTGTTTTCAACATTTTGCACTTCCTAAGATTCTCAACTGATGAAAAGAAAATCGTAAACCTACCTGATTTTATTTTCAAACCTATAAATTCTGTAATAGTGATTGCAACTTGCAACATTATTGTCTCCACTTCAGCAAAAAGAAGTTTCCATACCCAAGGTTGTGTAACATAATAATAAATTATTTATGATTTAATCTTAAGCACATATTTGTTAGAGGTATAATGATACTCACTGAATAGCGTAGTTACTCAACAGTAAATCTTCTTTTCTACTCTCTTTTCTTGAACTATAAAGCCACCAAGCTGCTGCAGCAAATATGATGACGAGCATAATAATGTCGAAAATACTAAATAATGAGCCACCAACTGCGGCGGCCGCCGCTGCATCTTTCAATATATCCTGCGTATTATCCGACATTTTGCAATATTAATATCGATAACTACTTAAAAACACTCGTTAAGTCTACAAACAAGGTCACTGGTAAACGATATTTTGTATTTAGCACGCAAACAATTATCGTAATACACATAAAAAGTATAACCAACTTGCAAAACTATCTACTCAAATTACACTGTGCGGTGCACTCACGATCGTCTACTCGTCAGCACTGAGCGCAAAATTGAATGAATAATGTAACAATAAGCAAAGATAACGAAAACTACGAATACACTGAGAGACTGACTGAATGCGTAAGCGCAGAGGCCAGCGAGCAGAGACCACAGACCACAAAGAGGT
The DNA here is from genome assembly GCA_024363005.1 of Charaxes varanes. NCBI lineage: Eukaryota > Metazoa > Arthropoda > Insecta > Lepidoptera > Nymphalidae > Charaxes > Charaxes varanes. The sequence continues at coordinate 670,833 of JANCMC010022980.1, read as the reverse complement.
GTTAAAGAAAAATGAATTATTAATTTACGGCACACTTCCGCACTGAATGTTAACGTTCAATTTGTATTTATGTATTTGAAAAAGTTTAAAATGAGTCTATAAATAAACCGCATATCACGTTTAGCAGCTTTAGAGCAATATCATATAAATCTATTTTGGCGCTACTGTCACAGACGGGTAAAATTTTGAGGATATGCGTTTACTATTTCGTATTTTTTCAGTAAAATATTACGTTGATTAATCAAAATATTACACAAAATAACAAAATATATATATATAACTTTAACTGTTGTATCAACAATATACTAATTGAATACAACCGTACAACATTGTATTACTAAAAATTAACATAAACATAAAGGCACATCATGGGCGTACTTCAATAATATTGGTTTGGTTCGTTTGTCATCTTCTATACCAGGATTAAATCATAGAGCATTTGAAGTTGAAACCTAAAAAGATGACTTTTCTTAGCAATACTCTATAGATTGACCGTGCTATTAAGGGTACAACTGGGTAGAAGGGGAAATTAAAGATAGCATTTACTTTGTAATAAAGTAACAATATATTTTAACATAATTCATCAAAATCGGTTCAGCGGTTCAGGCTTGAAAACGTAACAGTCAGAGTTACTTATACATTTGTAAAATTAGTATGGACGCGTGGGTATGATTATGTTTTCATGTATAATTTAAATTAACAGATTCGCTGTAAATCCATGTTATTATGGATTAAACCTCAAACTTATCGCTTAGTCTTAATTAATAGCTCATATAGTGCCGAATTACCGAGAGGGGTGAATTAACGACTCAAACTCACTCGAGCTATGAGTTATGTGATCGCTTTAAAATTAATCAATTAGTACTAATCGAGGTCATTAACCAAGGTAGGTTTAGGGAAATCCATGGAAGCCTTTGTCCAGCAGACTTCATCAGGCTGAAGGTAGATCATTTTTTTTAAATATTTTATTTTATTTTATTTTATTTTTATTTATTTTTAACATCAACAAGACATACACTAATTAAGCCTTAAAATAACTTTTACATTCTTCTTCTTTGTTTTGTGTTTATAATATTAGTCCTTTTGTTGTCAATACAGTAATATAGATTTGTTAGTTTTTAGATTATTAATTTCTGTATTAGGGTTACTCACCAAATAAATAGTTTATTATTATTAAGGTATACTTTGTGAAACAGTTTTTTTACATTTTGAAATTTTATCTAACTGACCTGATATTTGCTGGGCTAATATTATATTATCTCGTTGTCCTAAAAAGAAATTAATGTACATCTACGTCAAATATCATAAAAATGGTGTTTAATATAAATTTGTTTTTGCTATTTTGCAGTTGAAAAACGGGAAGTTGGCGAGAATGAAGTACTTTGTAAAGGGTATGTATTGTTTTTTATTTTAATTTAGAAGTTATTGTTGATTTAGTGATCATTTGATCACGAAATCAGCAATAACTTTAATAAATGATTTATTTAATATCATAGTTAATCAAACTTTACATTGATTTATTTAAGCTATGTGAAAGTATTGTAAAACTTAACACCCATAAGCGAATGCAAGAAGCCGGCAGTGAAAAAAACCGTTACATATCAAAAATAAAAGCAGGATAACAATTTTTATTGAACCATCTTAGGACTCAATCGGAAAAAATTAAAAAAAACGGTTATCAACCTACGACATAAAGTCGCAAACTTCAAAGAGTCCTTCGATATAAAAATTTTGTCTTTGAAGGTAGTTTAGAAATCTTTATATTACTTGAAATCATATAGTATATTATTATTATTATTATTATACTATAAGCTTATACTGTCATCGTCAATATAAAACTATTGAAATATATTAATGTTTAATGATAAGATATTATTATAAGAAGGTAATTAACATGCAATGAATATATACATAAATATATCAATTCCATATTGATTTTAGAGGCATTGCGTTTATAATTCTTACAACCCATATTAAGACATGCATAACCAAATACAATTTTATCATATTTTATAATATTAAATTAATAAAACATATTAAAATTAATATATAAAATCTAAATAGTTGTGTAATATTGCTAATAATGATTTTAGGCTATTTTCCTTCGTTTTAATGGAGTTCATTGTTTGGTACACACAAGCGTCCTCTTGTTAGATATAAATATTTGCATAACAATGGGGTCTTTAAAAAGACAGATCTATTGTTGCTTGGCGTGTAGGAACCGAACTGCTGGCAGAAACCATTTTTCGTGCCTTCTGAATGAAAAATAGATAAAATAATTAAAGATTTAATTAGTAATTGAAAAAATTAGTAGTAAATGTAAAATTCCTATTATAGTATAGTTAGAAATCGAATGAGATGATTGTCCAGCTTTGTCATGCATCGAACCAATCGCTTTACGGTTATGTCTAAAGCTAAATGTAAGATGCATTGTACTATCTATCAAATAGTCTAGAATAAATAGCTCAAAGTGTTTGTACATTTTTGACCTTGAAGTCCACAAAGTAGTACAAAACTTTATGAAGTTACACAAAGTCCACGGCAACTCTACATTCAAATGAAGCTACGTCTGGCTCCGGCATTACTAAAATTATTATGACATAATTTATACACCAATAAAGTTTCTTCATTTAAATATAAAGGCTATATAATATGGCTCAACGGCAGCTTTATTTGACGATTCAAAAGAGCTTGTAAAAGTGTACTTGAACAAAATATCATTTCAATTTAAAGAAAATGTGAACAAAATCGCGACATTACATAACAACCAATCTTTATCTTACATCTTTGCTATCTAATGTCAGACAGCTCTAAAGATACAACAAAATAACGATATAATATAATAAAATGGCCAAAGGCGTGTCAAGACACGCTTATATAGAAGGGTTCCGTATCTGATACGCTATAAACGCATTTGTTAAATAACTTCAAAAGAGTATTAAAAACTTGGTTAGGCAAGAACAAGTTCAGTATTAGAAAGCAAATCTAAAGCCATCTAAGGGATCGTAACTTTAGCTAGGTTTATACGGTGCAGTAGCTGTAGATGCAAGTGCTATTGCGAATAGTAAAGGAATCTCTCAAAGTTAACCTAGGTTGCAAGATCCTAGAGTTTTCTAGATTCTTCTACCTCACGTTATCCCCTTCTAGTACCAGGGTCCGCTTAGATTGCTGTGGATTCAACTGTTGGACGCGTAAGGATGACCTACAGCCGTTTGACGTCATCCCCAGAATCCCCACAATCTATATAATCTCACGTATCACTCAGTGACATTAATTTGAACCCACTATTTTACATGCTTTCCGATAACACGGAGATTCGAAATTTGATATACAAGTGTTAGAAATGTTCACCCATCTGTCATCCGGTCGCGGTAAAAACTGCTTAACCTAGCGATCGACTCAAATGTTTGGCAGGATCCAAATATCAATTATTATTGATTACTCTATAACTAGTGTCTATGGTATTAACAAATTTAAAAAAAACTGTCTATAGGTTTTATCAATAACTTATCTTGCCAAGACTTAAAAGTTATTTGTCTATAAAAAATCATTGACCATTTTTTCTATATCTCTTGCTTTTTTGTCAAACATTAGAAAATGTTTTACGAAGATTGATATATTCATATTTATATCAATCAAATATTATATTATGCGAGAACATGGCTGGGCTAAACTATTTTACATAACTTTATGTGTGTATTATAAATTGTATGTATATTTTACAGTGCATTTAAAAAATAACTTTTTCAGTCTAGATGCCATTATAAAAAAAATTGACATCCAGATAATATGTAATTTTTTAAATAAAATCTGAGAATTTGAAATGTACATATATCTGTCGATGTCACACTTGCATGTAAACGCATACGTGTGCGTATCCACATTCACACGTTCGTCCATCAATGCCTCTCTTGCCGGCCGCTGCAGTAATGTACTATTGTTGTGCAACAACAGAAGGGAAAAAATTGCTTAAACCAGTGTTTCGTCCCCGCCTAACCAAATTTTTATTATCCTAATAATACCTCTTTAAATATCCTTTTAAACGCAAATGTTATAGTATCTGTACTAATATATAAAGCTAAGGATTTTGTTTGTTTGTTTGAACGCGCTAATCTCAGGAACTATTGGTCCGATTTGAAACATTATTTTAGTGTTAGCTAGCCCATTTATCGATGAAGGCTATAGGCTATATATCATCACGCTAAAATGTTATCTATTTTTTTTACCTAATTTGACGCGGATGAAGTACCGTTTACTGCTGGTATATTAAATAGGCCAAAGTCATTCAGTAGATTGTAAGAGGATCATCGCTGGTAATACTTTTACGTTAACGTAGTAACGTTTTAAACGGTGGAGGTGGTGGGGGCGGCCCTCTCGGGCTTCTAGGTCCGCAATCATATGGTGAGCGCTTTAGTCTTTGTAATATGTTGTCATCTGAAATAAAAAATGATGGTCGTAATTTTTAAGTAAATATAATATATATTAGGTAATTGCCTGTGCATTTCAATTTTATTTTTGTTTTATTCTATACTAGTTGTTACCCGCGACATAATCCGAGTAAATGTAGTTGAAATATTTTAGCGTGATTATATATAGCCTATAGCCTTCCTCAATAAATGGGCTATCTAACAATGACAGATTTATTTAAATCGGATCAATAGTTCCTGAGCTTAGCGCGTTCAAGTAAACAAACCAACTCTTCTGCTTTATATATCTATACTAAATATAGATTTAATTTTGCGAGCACATTTGTGATTATAATTTATGACACTATTATCTAACTCACGTTTAGAAGTCACGCTAGCAGCAGAATATTGGCTGATATCAAATATAAACCAGTGCTAGAATGGGTCACCCATCTATCACCCGGTTGTAGCCAGAGCAACTTAACTTAGTGATTGACTCAAATGCCGACCACTGATTAGGCCACGACCTCCTCATAATATCATATATAAAAAATCTAGACAAAAAAGCAATAAAAGCAGCCTCTTCATCATCACTTGAGGTGTAATTTTTCTTTTTTTAAATAATATAGCATTAAGTATAAATTATAGATAGATAGAAAGATAAATTCTTTATTGCACACAAAGTTAAGTGAAATAAATTTGTACAATTTGTGGTATGTTAAAAAGCGTGCAAAGGCGGTCTTATTGCTAAAGCAATCTCTTACCAGACAACCTTTGTTGAAAGGATATTTTAAAAGAAAATTTTATGGACAGTGCAAATAGAAAAAGAAAAGGGAAATTCGTATAATAAATACATTGAAATAATAAATATAGAGAAAATAATAAAATGCTTTAATTTTTTTAGCTGAATATTCTAGAATTTTATTTATGAGTTTATTATTTGTAATTATTTATATGGGGGGATCCCAAAACACACACCGAACACAACGCAACAAACTTTGACTTGACAGCATTGCCGCCACTTCACACCGATCTTCGGCGTGAAGTGGCGGTTTCGACCCAATTCGGCGGGAGACCAAAAAGACTGCAAGCGTGGCGTTTTCTACATTATAATAGTTATTGGGTTCAAGAGCCATTGTGTGAATCTGGACTAAGATTCAGCTACTGATTGTTTCATAGATGTAACATGGTGGGATCATAGATAGATCAAGCAGCGTGTTCTTTTTACAGTTCACAGTTGTTACTTCTTAAAAATCATCTACATTAACAAACTTTCTTGAAACACCCGCATTAAGAACTTGCGATCACTGTTTTCTTGCATTTCTTGATTTACGAATGACTAGTTGTTATCCGCGACTTGGCCCGCGTGAAATTAGTTAGAAAATTTTAGTGTGATAATAGAAAGCCTTCCTCGATAAATGGGCTATCAAACACTGAAAGAATTTTTCAAATCAGACCAGAAGTTCCTGAGATTATGTAGTGCAAGACAACAAACAAATAAACTCTTCAGATTTATATAGTAGTATAGAGAGTATAAACAGATGTATGAATACTTTGATCCTAAGCTAAACTTTAAAGAAGTAACGATCCTAAAAAGATAGACTAAAGTCTCTTCTATCCTCATAATTTTGTATTCTTCAGGTCTATATTTTTGTTTAAAAAAAATGTAAGTGAAGAAAGTAATTAGGAAATAGCATTAAAATTATCGTTTTTACTGACATACTCTGTTATGCAGTTTTTTCGCAAATTCAAATAGGAATGAAAGTTAAAAGTTATTTGTTAATGTCTCCGTATGCGGCAAAAGGCCCTCGAAGCGAGCGCAACGAGAGCGTGACCCATTTAAACGCGTATTCATTCATATATGCCGCATTTATGAAAGCCCCGCGAAACGCCTAAACAATAACGTGAATATATGGAATTTTTATATCTTTTAATAATAATAAATGCCAACTACCCCTTTTTGAGAAAAATGCGTTGTTTTTTTGAGTATATACGCAAAGTCCCAGGCTACACTACATGAACTGTCAACTTTGTACAAATCTTTGCGCAAATATTTCTAATAAACTATGCGTAGCTACACAAAGTCCCTGGCCAGACTACATGATCATTCAAATGAAGCTATGTCTGGCTCCGGCATAACAGTATTATTTTCCCTTCATCGTATCAGTAATGCTTCTGCTTGGAGTTGGTTTGTGGGAGAAACCCGCAAATGTAGAGTATATTATACGAATACTCTTATTATAGTCGTATAGTATTTATTTTAACGAATCATTCCCCTGGTTTTTATACATTTTTGTAATACTTAGCAGCAATCTGTTTGAAGCTTTTATAAATTGCATGCTTTATGTTGTTCTATAACAAAGAGAACAGTAATAACACTTAGACGGCATTATTCGATTTGAAAATAACGCTGTATATGTACATGTTATCAAAACATTGTAATACACAACCAAGGTAATCCAGTATTTGAGACGCCACAACTAAGCTCTCAACATTGACATAGTTTCGACACACTTTCGGCAAACTTTGCGGAGCAATTCTCGAGAGGTGACGAGTTGGCGATCGCTGTATACTAACTTTGTTTTGTGGGATATTGGACACCACTTCTCCTGAGTATGCTACCACTGTATAATATGCGACTAATATCTGCCTGAAGATATTTTAGTATTTTTTAGAGTTCCGTATTTCCAAAGGAAAAAAGAACCAGACAGATCACTTCGTTATCCGTATGTCTATCTGTCGAGACCCTTTTTCTCAGGCACGCGTTGAGGAAATTTAATACCAACTTTGCTCAACAATCACATGAAGCTGTGAAAAAAATGTAATGACATTGCCGTTTATATCACATTTCCCATATTAGTACATTCGAAAAGGGAACCAAAACCCATAGGCTACTTCCCGTTAAACTAGATTCTTATAGCAGAAGTATGGGGAAAATATCCGAAAACTATAATTTTATTGTTGCATCGAAAAAAAAAAAATACGGTGAGTTTATCAAATTTAATGATATATCTATAAAACAGATATTTCCGGATTTCCCGCGGGATCCGATCCACCCGGCCGCACACTAGTATAATTTACGCCAGTGTCAAATCAAATTGAAAATTTCATACAGTACAAAGATTTCTACTATGAACTTCATAACAGTTAATGCGTTTTGCCATAATGCAGATGTTATGCGACCTCGCCCACGCTCACCTACTAACCTTATTCTTTCGAGCTTTAATTTAATTACTTATTCTGTCCAACGGAGTACTGTCTTTTGCATGGTCTATATAATTTAAAGTTTAGAAGAATAAAATGCCCAGAGGGAGATCTTTTTCATAGTCCCGTAATTTCATGAAGGTTTTATAATTTCTACCTAATTGATATAACGCTCACCTACTAACCTTATTCTTTCGAGTTTAAAATTAATTACTTATTCTATCTGTCCTTTGCATGGTCTACAAAATTAAAAAAAAAAATTATGTGCCTAGGGGTGCCTAAGGGTTCCGTTGTCCTTCAAGATATCCTTATAGCTTCGCTCTGCCTATCCGTCCGTCCGTCTTAAAAATTCATTAGGAATATTGTTTTGATCGAAATCAAACAACAGCTTTTGAAGTCATTTAACAAATACCTTCATTGCCTATCAGATACGAAAGCCTTTTATAGCATGAGTTTTGACACGCTCTTGGCCATTTAATTTAGTACTCCGTAAATTTATATTAAAATTTCTTGATTAACAAATATGTTCAAGAGCAAAATGTAGGTATTTCTAATTTATATCGTTTTCTAAAAAGGGTTTAATGTATATAAAAAAAAACAACAGCTGTGTGTAGTCATAGTTGCTGCCATTTGGCAAAGCTTAAGCTTTTTCATCACTGTGTAGACAGGTACTATGATAAGTTACCATTTCCGAATTTTGTTCTGTATGTTAAAATGATTAAAGATCCTTTTCTTACACATATATTTATATATGTTTTCAGGTGAAAAAGAGAACAACAAGAAAGCGTGTGTTATGATTCTCCAAAAGGTGGTCGACGACCCTCAATCGGGTTCCTGTCCGAACGTGTCCTACGCGGACGTGGCGGGACCGGTCGCGAACTACAACCCGACGGGTTCGCCATACGCCGTGCCCACCACTGAGGTGACAGAGGTGATCGCTTGGACACGCTACGACATAGCTTCTCAAACATAACGCCCAAATATTGCCTGTAGAGAATGATTAGTAGAGCAAGTTTAGTGTAAAAATGCACGCCCCTCCAAATATACCGTTACATGCAAAATTGTGTATAGACACAAGACACACAAGCTCGTCAATATCATTGGCGTTTAGTTGTTGACCTTGCATTGCGTGATTGAGTTTGAGTTGAAAATAAAATCGCTGCACGCACACAAGCAAGCGTTGCGAAGGATTTTGTGGAGAGGCGTGCATTTATAGACTGAACGCACTATATAAGCTGTTTAAATGATGTGGATAATTAAAACGTTATTTGTGGGGGTTTAAATAATAAAGAGTTTGAGAAGCTTATTAATATTATAAAACGCGCTGAGGCTTTGATTAAAATCTTTATTTTGCCAAAGTAACGCTGTACACCGAATGTATTCATATAACTGACCTTAAAAGTCATTTTACTGACTACGTGCTAGAGTATTTGATATTACAGTAATCCGCCCTATGACACGGTATATTTGTTCCGCGTTATAGGAAAACGCGTTGTAGGAGTACATCGGGCATATACGAATTTTTTTTATGTCGGATCTTAGATTACAACTCGGAATATGACTACTTAACGCATTTCAGATCGCTTTGTGTTCTAGTAAATTTCTCCTTTTTAGTGTAGGCATTTCTAACTGACCGTTTCGAGTAACTTGTCTGTATGTTTATGGTGATCGTAAAATAGACAATTGTTAATTCCTGATAACAAATGGGCTTTCAGCCGTTTTATTGCGCCTATGAGCGAATGTCCGACGACACTTAGTTTCACCGGTAATGTTATACAATACACGCACGACTAAGAAATTATCAGCAAATCGTAAATGTTTATTGACTTTCGACGTCCAGTTTTTGCACGTAAATAGGATAATAATAATCCTAACGGACGTTATAAATGCGTATGTCAGTTTCTTTGATACGTTTTCGTCTTATCTACTCCGTATGTATTTCGCAAGACTTTGTCAGGAGCACAGAAGGCTTCCTGCCTTTACTCCAATAAGCGTGTTTATCTACACGCTATTCTCGAAAACTGCGAGACTTACAAAGATGAAATTTGGCAAAGAAGTAGTCTATAGTCAGTAGATATCAGCTAAGAAACGATTTTTCGGTAGGGCCGGAATAAGGAAATTTTAAAGCTCTCACAAGTTTCCGCGGAAAAAGTCTCGGTAAACAGCTAGTACTATTGTTACCCTATTTGTCCCACGTATATAGAAATAGTTCAGTTTTAATCATCATGTATATTTTCATTGTATTATTAATACGTGAACAAATAAAAGAATATCTATCTATACTAATATATAAAGCTGAAGAGTTTGGTTGTATGTTTGTTTGTTTGAACGCGTTAATCTCAGGAAATACTGATCCGATTTGAAATATTCTTTCAGTGTATATAGTTCATTTATCGAGGAAGGCTATAGGCTATATATCATCACGTTAAGAACTATAGGAGCGGAGTACCATAGAAGAATATTACACAGGCATTAAGTTGTCTACCTTAGGAACAGACGTCCGTGTGTCATATAGTCCTGTATATATTTATTATTTATTTTATCTTTAAATGACATTGACAAGTTGACATCCTAATTCAAATAACTTACATAAACTCACTCGGCATTATTTGACATTATTTATAATATTAATTATTTGACATTACATGTAAATTGACATTATTTTTAACACTCCATATTATTGGCAACGTTGACTACTTGACATGATTTGCAAATTTGACACTAATTCAAAATTTAATGTCAAAGTATTAGTATTTTCTCCTACTATTTAATTACTTAACAAATTCTTTTCATTATTGTTATATAAACTCGACTTATTATTTTTTTTAACATATTTCGATTTTTTTTATTAGTCTGTGTCCCACTCCTGGGCAAAGCTTCCCCTTCTTGATCCACCTTCCTCTTTCATGGGCCAATCTCATCCATAGCTTCCACGAAGTTATTATACAGCCTCAGTGGTTCTATGGTAAAATTGTCTATGGAATCCGTAAAGTTAACCTTGGATTAATTGCAGAAAATAAATTATACAACGTTACTTATATAATTTTAGGATATTTGAATTACAACATTTTTTTTCAACTTTAAAAAGTAGCCGTCAAATATGCGAGAGCAAAAAATTAAAATGTCTATGATTTTCAAATATCTTTTGAAATCCTGTTTCGGTACTGGTAGTTTATAATACATAATTTTTAAATAGTAGTATATAAAAGTTTTATCCTGTAAGTATTCATAATCGTGAGAATTTAAAAAACCCTAAAAAATAAAGCGATTTCAAATAACTCATCTCAAGATTGTAGTTTTGTGCTTCGAATGCATCCAATACTTTTATATAATAAATATCTTATATCAAAGACGGAGAATATCGCACGACGATAAAATTTCACGTAATATTAATACCTTCTATTTTATTGTCCCTAGTGGTTTTAGGGTTTAGATTTCGTACTATAATTACAGTATAATACAATTATATGGTTCGTACTATATACTAACAATTTGCAAAGATAGTAAGAAACAATATTTAAAAATTTCCTTATATTAATCTCTTAAGTCGATAATTGCTTTATATTTATGGACTTGTCTATGTGAGAATACGCACGACACTCGTACGATTAAGCCGGGCGCATGCTGATTTCTACAACATTACATTATTTCTTCTAACTATATAAATTTTGATTTGAACCACTTCAAAACATAGACCACAGATATATGAAATACTATGTTGAGGCATTTTCCTACGCCTTATTTGACATATTTTTTTAAAATGTTGGCTGCCTGATTTTATATCAGTATCGACAACTGTTAATTGAGTATTTCTGTCTCTTTCGTTTTCAGCTAAAAAAGTATATATTAGAGAAGGTAAGCAATATACCTAATTTTTTTAGTTCAATAAAGTTAATAAAGATTTCTAAATTGTTTATACACATTAAATCTGGTGGAATTTCATGTATAAACAATCAAGAATGGAAGTTACATACTTCTAAAATCAAAATTAATATGTGACTTTAACCTAGTCGGACTCAGTTGCCAACAAATAAATGCTGCAACATTACTATGGACTGTAATTTGTATCATGTTTTGCGAAAACTGCAAAAAGGAAAAGTTAGAATAGAAAACCTAGATTACATTTAAGAATCTTAAATAATTGTCCCGAATTCTACAACCTTACGACTAATATCACAAGGTTACATTAATCGGTCCCACTGTTTTACGTGCCTTTCGAAGCCCGGAGGAGGTCGGTTATCAAATATAAACCAGTCCTATATTGGGTTAACCATCTATCACCAAACTCCCAGCAAGAGCAACTTAAGCTAGCGACCGGTTCAAATGCTGATCATTGATTAGGCCACGATCTGTGAACTTAAACTTGGAAATCCATCTATTTGAATGATTTTTTAACGTACGTTAAAAAAGCTCTTGTGCGAATGAAGGCTCACGCACGATTGAAATAAAACCTCTTTGATATTGTGACTGATAGAGATCAAGTGAAATAAATCATGTTAAAATTTAAAAATAAAATAATTATATATGCAATAAAGCAACTCTGTATTAAACAAGCGCTTAAAAAAAATTCTAAGGCAAACGAAGATTCTAAAGTATATAATTTTACAATTATCAATTCTCTCTTGGATCTTGACGGCAATGGCGCAAAAAATAGTACATTACTGCAGCGGCCGGCAAAAGAGGCATTGACGGACGAACGTGTGAGTGTGGCACACTTACGTAAGTCCAGCAATGCCTAGTTGCGGCCAAGGCAAGTATAGTACTTTTCTCAAATAATGCGCGAAAATTAAACTAAATAGTACAATTCAGAACTATTTGAAAAATTATTTAAGATGATAATGAAAAAACATTATTACTTTTTGTAACATTGTATGTAACCGGAACAGGACACAATTCTGTTTATTAAATAAAAAGTAAAAGTTTTCTGTTAAGTAATAAAAATAACATATAATATTAACTATATTAACTTCTAACAGTCCTCGTCGCGGATGATTCAAGAACCGCTTAAAATAGTTCCTAACTTATCTTTCTGTATATAAATAAAAATAGAAAATTAAACTAAGTATTTTGAAAGGAAAGAAAGCTTCTTCTGCCTTTGGCAACTTTTGAAGTTAAAAAACGGTATCAACCATGTCGTCAGATCAGAGATCATTTAGTCACATATTTTTTAAATATTACATTTATTTATCGAAAATTTAAAACTCTTTTACATCGTTTTAAGTTTTATTTTTTGTATTAATATGTTGGCGACACAAATCGCTTCGGCTAAAAATTAACAATATTAAAGTAACATACTGTTTGTTTCCTAAATATTAGTGTAATAAATATGTTTCTAGTGCCGCCAAAACGCAGTATTAAATTAGCTTGGAAACTTGATCGTCATCAAGAGATGATCCCCATACTAAATATTTGTATAGTAATTAGTAAAATTAACGATCAAATATCACTTAGGGCTCGCTCACTATGTCAAACGTTGAAAAGAATATCTATATATTAATACTACGTAAAGCGATAACTTTCGATACCATTTTACAAAATGGCGCGGACGGAGGAATATGAAATTTTGAACAATTATAGTGTATAGAAAGATAGAAAGAAAAGCTTTATTTGTAACTGCATATATGTATAAAAGTATAATCAATAAAATTAAAATTAGATTAAAAATATAACAGCAGCATACAAATAGGCAAAGCAGCTCAGCGAATCCCGCGTGTCATAAGGAATCTTTGACACGCAACGCTGATTTTCAGCTGCAGCCCTTTATTTTGAAGCTCAGATCTTGGTGGGCACTGTTCTTATCCCAGGGGACCCAACCTCCGAGGAGGAAGTCTACCCCGGGATCGGGAGCTCAAAGGGAAGAAGTGGCCAGAGCGGGCGGTACTTGCGGTATGTGACCAATAGATGGCGCTATGTTTTAATATTTAATACTAAGAATTATAAGCCAACGTTCGGGCAGAACAATGTCTGTCGGATCCGCTAGTATAAGATAAATATAATTAATAATAATTAAATATAAGTGCACAGTATAATGACAGTCAGTATAGCTTGGCTTGGCTTTGTATGAAACAAAGTCTTAAATTGCTAAATTCATATCATGTATGAGTTAAATTATATATGATAAGTATGTATTAACACTTACCTAATTATTTATACAAACTTATTAAAAGCACATCGATTTCGTTAAAGAAGGTTCAAATATGAAATCGAGAGTCAAGCCGGTTTCCATCTTAGATACTGCACTAGAATGGGTCACCCATCTATCACCCGGTCGCAGCCAGAACAACTTAACTTAGCGATCGACTCAAATGCCGACCACGATCTCCTCAACGCCTGTACACCCTCTGAACTTTAATTTTGTTATTTAAATTAATGTAATCAATGCTTAAGATGAGGAAAATGCGCGATTCGCGAAAATGTGCTATTTTAAATCATCTTTCGAAACTACTTTAATTCTTAGTACAACGACATCTATTATTCTATTTGACAATTAATATAATGCGTTTGTCATGACTACACTTTGACACCACCCAATCGATGAATGTATGCAGGGTGTAAAAGACATCGCACCGCAAACTCCTGTGATAAGGCTACATTTAATATCGTAAATAAAATCACAAAAAACATTCATCTCGGTGATGAGAGTTTACAGATAATGCCATCCTCATCCAATTTTTGATAAAAGTATCGTGAACATTGGGAAGCAATCGTCAAAAAAATGTTGACGCCCAAAACAAGTCAACGACCCGCGCCGCGCTACCTCTGTTACGTACTTTTAACTTTTTTTACATTGCGGTTTGATGTGAAAATATTTAATAAATTTATTTCTGTTTTAAAATAGCATTTGGACAGACAGTAATAATGACAGTTAGTAGCTATACGGTATTCAGTTAAAAGAAGTAATAAATAATTGTACATTTCAAGAAAAAGCCGACGCAGAATTTCACCACTAGAATCATGTATTGTACCCATGGAATGCGTATCCGGTACGATGTCTTTTAAACCCTCTACATGTGTGTATAAATCGTTTTGCATTAGTGTGGGTTAGATTCTTATTTAAATAATTTAATGTATTAAAAATACTAGCATTTGCACTTAGTCTGTATAAACTGTTGAAACGCTGTGCCCAATTTCAAACTCCTTCATTCTCAAGATTTTCTTAACATGGTGCGGAAGTTTTTGCTTTACGTATTATATTTTTGAAAAACAGGTGCAGGCTACCCTACTGACACCACCTAGCACTCCTATCAAAGAGATTCCGCCGCCACCTAACAATGAAGAAGTGAAGGAGACAGAGGATTCGAACGCTACAGAAGAGAAGAACGAGACAGAACCCACCGAAAGCCCACCACTTTCCTCCACACCTGTTAATGGTAATAATTATATTCTGATTTTTTTTAATAAGCCTATAGGGTACTTCTGGGCAAAGACCGCCCCCTTTTCGGTCCTTTTTCCTGGGCCAATGCCTTTCACAACTTCCCCACAAAGGCATTCAAATCGTCGCGCAGCCCCTTCCTCGTCCTGCCTCGTCGTTGGCGGCAATATTGTGAATATTTTGTTTCATTATATACATACTTCTATGTACAGCAAAAGACGACAAGATTTCTTAATGTGATGCTTTGCTTTGCAACTGTTAGAAGCAAAGTATGTGTGCGTCTGTCTGTGCCGTCGTACCTCCTGAATGAATGAACCGATAAAGATGCAGTTTTTTGGTTTGAAAGCTGAAGTCATCGAGATGGTTCTTAGCTACAATTTATGATTATTTGTTCTAGCGTGTCAAGATCATCAACTCTTTTTGTTTGTTCACTCTGTTTATTGTGTTGTATCAGAGGCTTCCTAAAATTATATATTATTGTTACCAGCGGTGACTGTACCCAGGAGTTCTCCGGAGCCAGGTGTGGATGCATTCTCACAGGAGCAGGGTACTGCGGAGAACGTCCCAGCAACTGAGCGCACCATGTCAACTGTAATGGCCACCATGTGGCTGGGGACCAAGAGTGGTAACCTCTACATACACTCCGCCATACACAATTACAGCAAATGCTTAGCGAGGTAAAGGGTTATACGGAATATTTTTTAATTAGCCTATAATGTCCCGCTGCTGGGCAAAGGCCTCCTCCTCCTCCTTTTAGACCAGTCTCTTCTATCTTGGGTTACCTCAAACCGTTTTAATTTCGTATTATATTTAGAAAATAATGTAGAATTATTTTAGCGTTTTACTAATTGATACTGGCAGCTAAATTTTACCGTTTCAAAAGTTGATATTTCACTGTTACCACCGCAATGTCCAAAAGTCTATATGCCAGGAAATGTTTGCCTTGAAAAACAGCTCCGGTGTTTCTGAGTCGATATGACTTAGGGACAAGAAATTAGGACAATCATTTCTCAAATGCTAGCAATGCATCTGTCAGCCTTCTGATAGTGCAGTTGTCCATGAGTGTTGGTAATCGTTCAGATAAAGCACCTGCCCATTTGCTCTGGAATATAAAAACATGAAGACTGAATGAAATTAAGCATTTAAACTCTTGATAAAATAAAAAAAATTCTACGCCTGAAGATAGATGCCTGGTAGTAAATTAAATAATTTAATTTCAGGATTAAATTGAACGATGCCATTTTGTCTATTGTGTGGTGCGCTTCGCGGTGTGTTGTGGCGCTGGCTGATGGTACAATCGCCATATTTTCGCGCCTGGCTGATGGACAGTGGGACTTCACGCAGTATTGGCTCATGACCCTGGGCGACCCGAAGTGCTCTGGTATGTATAACAATTGTGCTTTTTTTATTCCTCCTTTGTTTATATTACCGAGAAGCGTCCAAAACAAGTATATTAATTTCTACTAAGACTACGAGGCTTTTTGGTCCACGAGCGTCGGAATTCATTTATCAGGCGTTTGGGCGTATAAAATAAACACCGTCTATCTATAAAATGGAAGAGAATTTTTAAATGTAATTTTTTCTGTTCCCTTTGCGGGGAAGTTGTGGATGAGATTGGCCCAGGAAAGAAGAAGATGGATCAAAAAGGGGGAGGTCTTTGTCCTGCTGTCTGACACAATTGGCTAATTAAAATTGCTGTAACTCATAGACGACCATTAAGACAAGTCGATAAAGAGTGGGTTGCGATGAAACTCTAGCTGTGTCGGGGTTTGAACCGGGAACCTTGCGGATTTCAGTCTATCCCTTCTGCCTTTTAGCTGTTGAAGGTCTTTTTATTAGCTTTCGGTATATTATTTTCAGTACGATGCCTGAGTGCCGTCGGCAACACAGTATGGTGCGGTTATCGCAATCGAGTGCATGTTATAGATCCGCGTGCGAGGACCCTTCTGCATTCACTCGAAGCTCACCCGCGCCACGAGAGTCAAGTACGGCAAATGGCTGCCCATCGAGACGGGGTTTGGGTTAGTGACTCTTCATCCTGTTCGTTGTCTACTGAAATGGATTTTTTATTGTATATTATAGAATAAAATACATATGTTTTTTTCAGTTAATTAATATTCGGATGATTTTGCCCGCATCAGCTACTTATTAATGTTATTGTTTTTAGGTGTCGATAAAAATGGATTCGGCTTTGAGGTTATATCACGCGCATACCTACAAGCATCTACGTGACGTGGACATTGAGCCGTACGTCAGTAAGATGCTCGGAACGGGCAAGCTGGGCTTCTCCCTAGTACGCATCACGGCGCTCCTCATCAGCTCGGGTCGTCTGTGGATCGGTACCAGCAACGGCGTAGTCATTTCCGTGCCGCTCTCCGAGGGATCTTCTGTCTCCAATTCGGCATCACGCATGCCCCTACCTGGTAAGCTTTAAACATAACTGGATATGAGGTATAGAGTACCCTGCCTATTCTTCTGACAGTGGTAGGAGCTTTGGAGTAGAAGGAGTTTGTAAAGCTAAACCTTCGTTTTCCTTCTGGAGGTCATGCTGCCGTTGTGCGGGCGGGCGCTGGAGTGATCGCCACGAGTGGAGCGACCAGTCCAGGGGATTGCATCCCGTGGTGTTCGATGGCGCACGCCCAGCTCAGTTTCCACGGTCATCGCGATGCCGTCACCTTCTTCGTGGCTGTGCCGGGTTGTACATATACCATATACCATGTTACTTTGTTTGAATCATACGAAATTAGTAAATAAAATTAAAACAAATGCTACTTTATTTCAAAATGAATAAGAATATATGGAATCGAGACAATACTTTGTAAAATATTTTAAACATAAAATTCCTAAAGTATTTATTAATTAACAGTCTCGTCAACAATCATGAAATAAAATAAATTGATACAACTCCTTGGAAATTCGCTAACGTGCGAATGGATTCTTAATTTAATTAAAATAAAACAATATTTATTAGTATTTGTTTGGATACAGAATTGACAGCAGTATTAATTGTTAATACATTCATAATAATTAAATTTATATCGCTAATTTTATACTGACCTCAGTTCAGCTTATTCGGCATTTTTGCCATTTTGTGGGTTCCATCAAGTTATTTGATACGAGGACATTTCTGTTGCACAACTGAATCATCTAAAATACGTATAGAAATATTGAAATCACCTGAATTTTATCAGTTTCGAGCTATCCTAGACGGCCAAATAACCTACTCTACGGCGGCACGTTACTAAATCAACGGTAAGGAATTTTTTCGATGCTGGCAAATGTAATCAAGTTTGGTTGATTTGGTTCTCTGAAACTCGATTACGGTTGTCGTCTGGGTTGTGCGATTGTGCTGATTATGCGTTTTTGGTCGATAAAGTCATCTTTGGTGCAATCTGTATATTATGCAAAGATGTATAATGTTAACTGTAATGTTTTATTTTCACTTTGATATTTAATAACTAGTATATTAGGAACTTTGTGCATGTTGAAATACTTTTCTGATTTTTGATGAATATTGCTGCTTTTTTATTTTGAAATATATTATGGATGTACAAAATAAATCTTCTTAATTGACGTTCACAGATTTGCATCGCCTTTTGTTCATTTCATTCCGATGTATGGTTCTGCGACGCTTTGGTCTACTATAATATTTACATGTTTTTTGTATATTAATCTATGTGAGAAAAAAATCGTTTCTTGCTAGTGAAAGAAACAACTTAAAATGGCGGAAACGTTAACAAAGAAAAGTATACGAATTGAACTGTTTTCGTGTTCTATATCGAGTTCGTATTCTTAACAAAAATATATATTTACTTTTTTTTAATTTTTGCAGTATTATGTACCTAATCTATTACTTTTATCGACTATGCAAAGATCGAAATTTTTCCTAGTCTATGCGCAATTTTGTTTGTTTGGCGATCAAGTGTTTTGAATATTATGTTGTATATTTAATGTGCGATATGTTACGAAATGATGAAAATAGCTCTTGTAAGTTAAAGGTGCTTCTTCCATTTTATTTAATATAATTATAATAAAAGAGTTACGCAACATTATTTTGGTTTAATTTACGCTCGCATGGCTGATTATAATCGCACGCTTAGTTATAAAGTGACCTAACTTGTGGACGTACCGTAAAGGAGGACGATCTCTTAAAATGTACTAGCTGCAGAGGACTTTTCCATTACCAATGCCTTGGCATTACTAAATCAGACTTTGCTAGATATTCCACTGACTTTAAGCGTATATGGCGTTGTAAACAATGCGAACAAATAACACGGCGCTTGAGAAATGACAATACCCCAGTACGTAAACAAACTGAGCACCCGAACATTAATGACACAGACATGTCGATCGACGATCTTGTAGGCGAGACGAGTAGTATACTGGGAGACACCATGACAGATGCTAACATGACCGCTACTAGACCACAACCTAACCTACCGGAACTTACCCTGGAGCAAATAAGCCACCTTCTTGACTTAAAACTAGAAAAAAACAAAACATCCATACTGAACGAATTAAAAGCTACTATCCAAAATGAAATACAATCAGCAATTAATAAATTAAAACTAGAATTGATTCAAAAAACTAGCTACAAAGTATCGTGTACCTAACTCGAGCTCATTGTGTCTCGAAGTTTCCAAACAAGCCCGAGGTTTTGTTAAAAGTTTGAACTTTTAAAAAGAAAGCGCAGCTTTTACGTCGCCGTACATGGAAGTTTATTCGCGGGGGTAATACGAAATTAGCTTCTTCAAGGCGAAATGTTGACAATGCTGTGAATGCTGCTTTAACAAGTTTGTTTGGGCCTCTTTTTTGTTCTGAGCGTGTTGAGATTATTTTCGATTTGATCTGTGCGCTTTTGTGATATTTATTTTTTTGATTCCACAATTTATATTAAGCCAAAAATATTTTATACAAATTACAAAATTATATATCCCAATAACTTTTGATGTTAATTTTTGACTTTAAGTGTATTTTCAATTGTTTTAAATTTTTAAATGTCTGCATACCGAAAAGGTGTGATACAGCTAAGGTCTTATAATAAGTTACATCAATACTGTGTGAATAAACATCTTGATGAAATCCAGTGGGATAAAACTGATAATATAAAATGTCCTAATAATTTATATAACTATATACGCACTCAATTTAAACAGTGTTACACACAATATGAATATACTAAAAAAATCAAATGTGGGTCGAAACGCTATAAAAACGAATGTTTTGATAAAATAATTAAAATATTACAGCTTGTGATAAAAGGGACAGACTATTTATGAAATGGGTAAAAAAACTGTAACAATTTTGTTCTAAAAAAATAATATAATAAAGCAAGGAACTACGCAAATAATCTAATACAGAAAACGAAAAATAACAATATTAAGTCTGAAATATTAACAAATAAAAATAATATGAGAATGCTCTGGCAAACTTTAAATAGAATTACAGGTAGAACAAAAAAAATCAATTGACGAAGCTATCCAGAGTTCATTTAGTAATTTTAACGTAACTTCTGAAACTATTGCTAATAATTTACACAAATGGTTCTACAGCTATCTCTGTAGAAGATCAAAGATCTTACGTATTTTAAATAACTGCAGTGATATTACTTCCTGTACTTATGGTGTTTCTCAAGGTAGTATACTGGGCCCTACATTATTCTTGACATATATTGAATTATGCAGAGTAACGATTAATAAATGTACAGGCATTGCGCTTTCTCAATGATTCTAGATGTCCGGAATTAGACACTTTTTTACATTCCGACATCTCAAACTTTATTAAAAAATATTAGTTTAAATATTGCTGGAATTTATTAACCAGCCATGATAGTTTCAAAGAAATTATGCATTAACTTTTGAGAAATTTATGTATTTTGTCTCCAAAAAACAATCGGGAAACTGAAGTGTTTTTTGGGTTTTGATTTATCTATAATATAATATCTTAGTGTCAATATTGACGAAAATTTTAAATCGTAAATATTAAAAATATAATTAGTAGGATAAGAGTTATTAGAGTCTACAAAATGACCGGATACTTTCCAAACTTTAGGTGAATTTAGTTACACATCATTGTTAGCTGGACGGAGTAAATGGTTCACGTGTTCACAAGTAACCGGCGACGTCCACGAACAACTACTCTACAAGAAGGCGTTATGATATGTTACATAGCGGCATTTGAGATACCAGTGGGCACTTTTCTTAAGAAATGTAAAAAAATACTTTAGTGTATAAATTTAAATTATTATTTTGATAAAATTAACGCTATAAGTTAAAAGGACTTTATCCTTTTCTTGGACTATAAAAGCGCTATGTGATCGGTTCGAAGATTTGCCTTCCTTTGTTTAAAGCCTTCCCACACTTCTGGAATTACCAAAGGGCTTGAATTCATTTCCTTTTATCCGATTTCCGAACATAAATTCATTCAGACAATAAAAACAATCACCAGCGGAAAGGATAGTCATAATTTATTATTATTTTAGCTATGAAAGCGGCGTCATCAGCAAACAAGCTATCGATGAACAGGTCTTTGCGGTGTCGCTTGGACCTGAGCAACGAGATGTTAAAGAGTTTACCGTCAGGTAAACAGATAGGTTGGTCAGAAAATGCAGTTTCAGTTGAAAGGCAGACTGTGTCAGTTTCTATTACTGAGAATTTATCTGAGAAGATAACGTCACGTTGTTTTGATTCGGGATCGTATGAGCTACTTGAATCTGAAGAAGAATTGGAATTAAAGGAACTACTCGTATTACATGAGCTACTTGAGCCAGAGCTTTGTTAAAAGCTTTTTAAAGTTACAATTATCCAATCATCACGTCAGAACGCATTATTTCAAGATGAATTTTGGAGTCATAGTCTATTTCGTTTTGTAAAGGCTGCAAAGGCGTACGAAAATTAAAATGTAACTTTTTATTTGGTGTGTCTTTTGTTTTCGAATATTTTTTTCTGTCGTGGCCTCAAATTCAATAATAATAATAATAATTCAATTCAAAATGTAATAATCAATAAAGTCACATAATATACAGTGAGGAAAATAAGTATTTGAACACCCTGCGATTTTGCAACTTCTCCCACTGAGAAATCATGGACGGGTCTGAAATATTGTCCATGTCCACTGTGAGAGACATCATTTTAAAAAAGTCAGGAATTCACAATGTGTGATTTTTAAAATAATGTATTTGTATGTTATTGCTGCAAATAAGTATTTGAACACATGTGAAAATGAATATGTGAATAGCCGTTTTTTGTAATTACAGAGGTCAAACGTTTCCTGTAGTTTTTCACCAGGCTTGCACACACTGCAGCATAGATTTTGGCTCATTCTTCCACACTAATCTTCTCTAGATCAGCCTGGTTTCTGGCCTGTCACTGAGGGACACAGAGTTTGAGCTCTCTCCATAGATTTTTGAGAGGGTTTAGGTCTGATATAAAAGAAATTTTTAGTTAGTGTATCTTGTGTATCAGAGTTTATTAAATAAAATTTTTAGGCTACAACCTGCAAACAGGCGCCACATGGGGCAACCTTTTAGATACATGCTGGCATGTGGCTATATTGTGTAACGGAGACAAATATAGCAGTTTCGCATAAGTGAACATACATAAATTACAAATATCGAAATGGCAATTAGAGATATGTACTATATACTCAATACTAATGTATTAAGTTGGCAAAGAACAATTTTACAGCACCATAAGAGCAAGTGAATAAATAAAATATTTCATATTTGTCGATTATAATTAAGATGGTGACGCTAACACACGTCAACCGTAAGTAGGCGGGAGGCTGGAGTGGACCTTGTAGCAAGGCCGCGTACACCGTAGGCGGGAGAATTCGTCGAAAACAGCCTTATTTGGTAGCAACTGACATTTTAAGTCATAATTTAATAGACACTCGTTTAAAACATATAAAATTTATTTACATACCCGGCTACGGTGCTAACTATATTTGTCAATAGCCTGTTAATTTTAAATAAATTTCACTATCGACGGTTTATTGAAATTAAATAACCGTACGTTTTGCTTTCGAGCCGAAGAACCATAAGCGAAAACTCTGCAAAGATTGTTTAAGATTCAGAGCAGCTAAAGTTTAACCTTGAATTTCAGTGCTAATTAGAAATTAGGAAAAAATACGATTCATGCTAAAATTCTAAATCAACTCAAATACTCTATTCGTCCTCCTAACTCTTAACATCCGACTTACATCTGACAAGCGAAATGCTCATTCTACTTTACTCTATAAAATTATTTTAGATTAAATAAACATTGAACATTCATTCGTTGTTCTGTCTCCGTTCATAAAACTCTAATTCTTATTCCAGTTTTTGCTCGTTGATATTTTGTTGTAAACGCTTTACTAAAGGATCCAGAAAGAATGGTCTTATTCTATCTAGCTCTATGTTCGTGTGGTCTAAACTAACCTTAATACGACTTTTAAAAAATAAAAATTTTTTACTCGTTCAGGTGTTTACCTATGAGAAGGACAACGAAACTATGAGGCATTCCTAATAAAAAGTATTCTGATGAAGGTATAAGGCAAAAACTAGTCAATTACAAAAGAATATACCAGCTTCTTTGTGTCAAGTTCGGTCAAACTCGACTGCTAATATAGAAGGATTAGCCGAAACAGAGGTTGTAATTGGCAATTGCGCCAATCCCACGGGCTGGTGGCAGGACAGAGCGGGCGAACGCTCCGGAAGGCGCACTCCGTCCAATTACACCAATTGCCCAAATGAAATTCGTCTCAAACGCGCGAGCACGGACCGAACGCTAATTGGTCACGGTGGTTACCTATCAGTCAACTGAAATAAACTTACATTCCTGTGCATTATCTAGAACGATAATTGTTACTAAATTGGCCCGCAGCCAGACGCATTTCTCTCATTTAATATTTAGAAAATATTTTGTTTCAAACGTGCAACTTGTATTTGATGTCTTTCTGTGTAAAGTAGAATCATGTCATCGTAGGTTTATCAGGTAGTAAATGAATACTAAAAATCTTTTTAATTTCGTGTGAGACGGTTATCGGTTCCGAGATTGTTATCAAGATGAATGATGTGACAGAAAATTGTTTCTGTTTTGAATACTTAATTGTTATTACAGTATTACCACTAGACGCTTTGATTTTACGGAGAGATAACAGATCATGGAGAAAATATTAAGACTAAATTCGGCAGCTAAATTTCATTAACGGACCTAACCTCAGCACTCGATATACGGTCGAAATTATCCTGCGAAAGGGAGATCCTTCAAGACTTTCGTAGTCTTGTAAAATGGTCTTGTGAGGTTCTCAATTCGACTGCATAAATTTTTATACGTTTGAAACCTCAAAACTGGTCGGACCGATTTTGATGACTCTTTTTAGGCTCCCGTACCCTTATAATTCCGCTCTGTCCGTCCGTCCGTCTCTCTGCCCGTAAGGTGCTCCATTCAAATTTGGTCCAGGTCTGACAATTTGAAGTCATTTTTTTTGTTAAAATGTTTAACTGAACTTATTATGGCGGAATCTATCAAGGATCGGGTTTGGTCTAAAGTTCGAAACCTCTAACTCGATAGATTTATGCGTAAGGAAAGGCATTCGCCCTGCATGTGTTTCGCCTTCCAGATAAAGCGGCCGGCTTTGTGAAGAAGCAATGTTGTTATCGCGCGGTCATGAGATCACCACTATATCTAGTTGTGACGCGCTCGTGAGGTAGGCGACTCTGGGCATGCTAGCGATACCGTGAAATTAACTTATTATATTTACACGGCTTTAGCATCGTGACGATTAACGGTTAGATTTATTGTATTATACGGATAACAGAGGGCATTATGCGATTTTTCGGTCTTAAGGTGGAGCTACTAGACTGGGGAAACCACAGTCAAATAACATCACGCGACCATACACTTTAAATAATACATTATATAATTTATATAATTATGTCATTATACTAGGAAATAAATGAGCTGGTGCTAAATGCTTTTTTATATCGTTGCAATTTTGGGTTTATTCTGTCGCGAATATAAATTCCCTTATTTGATTGAAAATGAGTAAAGATATAGCAAAAAATATTAATAAATAAATACATAGGACTTTAAACGCGCGGTCGTCTGTTCTTAAGGTAGGTAACTTAATACCTGTGTATAGGTAACAGCCGAGTTATACACATATAAATACATACATTTTTTTCATATATAAATACACACTTTTTTACCTATACATCCAGACTCGAGGCGGGAATCGTACCCAAAACCACGCCAACGGGTCCAGTCAGCAGTATATTCTTACAGTAATCTAGACCAAGTGGTGAGACTTGCGCGTGTTACAGCTAAACATACAAACGCATAACCGAGGTGATTATTCGAAGTATGTGCGCTAATTAGACCCTATGCAAATATAGTCTACATATATACAGTTTTATGCAGACATACATGTACATAAACATAGTATGAATGTAGACGTATAGGATAATAGGAACCCGTTAAGCGCACGTGTTCACACCCACGTCTATATCCGAGCGACTTATCTATCTCTGTATGTTACCTACATAATATGATGCAAGACTATCGAACAGTGTGGTGCTTATATATACTTATATAAGGACATATACAGGCAATAGGCATAGATAAAACAGTTCAGACCACTTTTATACTCTGGTATATTAACACACTAGCTGTTTCACGCGACTTTGCGTAAAATTGCGAGAGCACTTATCCTGGTTCTATTGAGAACTCTTAGCGGAGTTTGAGGAGTCTTAGCGGATGTCTACTAACTATAAACTAACTTCTTGCCAAATTTCATCTTTGTATATCCTGCGGTTTCCGAGATTTTGTGTTAGGTGACCTTTCACTTTTATATATCTAGATCAGGTTATTAATAGATTTCTCTTTAGTGATGCTGATTAAGCCTCGATATAAGAAATGGCCTGATACATTTGTGGTACTCGGTTCACTCCCCGGTCGGCCACCGGCGTGACAACTCCCAACACAAGCTTCTAAAAGGAGGATTTCTCCAATACTCCCAGTATTGGAAAAATCTGCACAATATTCTTAATTATCTTTCTATATACGCGAAGAAAAAAACGTTCGGTACCTCTTCACGAAACTTGCGCGATCGAAGCAGTAGTCGGATAAAATTTGGCACCATTATAGTTAATATGGAGGATGATGTGCGAATGCTAATCAATTAAACTATTAAAAATAAAAGAGTAAAATAAAAGAAAATATTTTATTAATTTTAAATTTAAATAAAGTATATTTGTAGAAGTTTTTAATTTAGATATAAGGCGTATGACTCTGTGCCTCATGACTGGCTTCTGGAATGTCTAAATATCTACAAGGTAGACCAAACCATAATTGGTCTGTTGGAACCCCTTGTGAAACCGTGGAAATTGACGCTCAATTTGCTAGGTAAAAAATTACCATTATCCAGCGAAGCAATACCTATAAATGGGGAATCTTCCAGGGTGATTCTCTTCCCCTGCTTCTTATTGAACTCATCAGACAAAGGTTACCATCTTGACAAGGAAACAATAGTTTGCCATTCCCTTTACATGGACGATATCAAGCTGTATGCCAAAAATGATAATGACCTAAGAAGCCTTCTTGAAATAGTAAGGGTCTTCAGTGAAGATATTGAAATGAAGATGGGAGTAGATAAATGTGCAGTACTGCATATTAAAAAAGGTAAACTAAAAAGAAAATTTAAAAACTACTCAAACATTCGAATTTGGTGTCAATACTTCGGGTAGATGGCGGATCGTACAAGATTTAGGGTTAGCGATAATAGTATACGATCTCTATCTCTCTCTCTCTCTCTCTCTCTCTATATATATATATATATATATATAAGTTATAATTAGACTGAAATTAAACGTGAACGATAACTTTATTTTTTACCAGTTTTTCAAAAGTCAATCTTTATAACATGTGTTTTTTATACTATAACCTAGTCTAGTCTAACAGTCTGTTTTCACATAGCAACTCAGATAACTCCCCCCTTCCAGTTCCTTCACTAGAGGAACTACAAAAGAACTAAAAATGAAAACACAAGAACAAAAAAAAAAAAAAAAAAAAAAAAAAAAAAAAAAAAAAAAGAAAAAGAAAAATATCTAGATACAAAATCAATTAAACATAATACAATGATCACTGCAACTTACACAATAATCAAACACAAAACATAATTGTCACTCCTTAGCAGTAGCTGGCGCCGTGGTGAGCGAAGGATTACTGATACTTTTAGGGTTCCGTAATCCTGCCCTATAGATAATACATCCAGACTCAAGGCGGTTATCGAACGCGCAACCCACGAAAGGCAAGGTCACTGGCAATTGCGCCAACGGGCCAGTCAACAGCCAAAAAAAAAACTAAATTACTTAAATCCGCAAGTTGCAAAAAGCACGGCGCTGATTTGCTGCCATAACTCAATGCACATTTCACGCCAAAATCGTATTATTATCAGGAAATTGTATTGAAGTAGTTTTGCTTTGCCTGTTTTTAATTGAATTCCGATCAAAACGGGTAAATCAGCTGTCAGCGCTTTAGCAGTGCAGTTCGATGACTTAAAACGAACCGCCTGCCCTTTGGCATTAGCATTAACTTTAGCATTCTCACACCCTCCTTTACATAAACTATGACGGTGCCAAATTTCGTACACCTTTGTCCCCTGTGCGATGCTAGGGTGGGTCACTAGTAAATAATAATTCAGCAGCTGAAACGTGTCAGTTTTGCTGCGTAAAAACAGTGGGCAAAATCACATTTTGCCCACTGCGTGAGACAAAGTAACTTTTTAATTGTTTTAATAAAGAGTGCCTACCATATATTTAGATTTTTAGTATCTAGGTAAACCTATATTTTATTATACTTGTAGTGTAAGAATGTACTGATAAACCGAAAAACTATATAAACCAATCCTACAAACTACGAATCCCAGTTCGGTTCCGATATAACCGCTTCCATAGCATCCCTACTTTATACTCATAATTCTCCACATCGTGTTTGTAACTGCATGCATAAAAATCATTGAAGGCCATAAGTATTCGGTTTGTGATCCAGTTGGTGCATTGTGCCACGGGTCCTATGCTTGTGGTAGATTGCAAAACCGTTCCCATATCTCCGTCGCGTAGTGGCGCTCATTCTACCCTTACTCTATCAAATTCTTTTAGTTCAAACTTTAAGGCGATACGTTTGCATGCATACTTAAATTAGTGCTTTGTGTTTTTATGACCATATTTTATAACCATATGTGGTTATATTTCATGAATTAAGTAAAAGTTGTACTAGTAGTACAGTACTAGTGCATACGCTGTTTCCAGAATCGAATCCCATGTCTGTATTATTTGTATGTACACTGAACGAATAGAGCTATACTCTAACGCTCAGTATTATATACTTTATGTATCTGCCGTCAATATTCTTTTTAGGGTTCCGAACCTAGAAGGTAAAGAGGAACCCTTATGGGATCACTTCGTCGTCTGTCTGTTATGAACCTTTTTCTCAGGAATGCATGGACCTTTAAAGTTGAAATTAATACAAAATATTGAGGTCTGTGGTCTCTTGAAGCAGTAATGTGTGTAATAAAAGATATGGCCGTTTATGTCACATTTCCTATACATTTGCAAGGAGAACCAAAACCTATAGGGTACTTCCCGAGCAAAATGACGTTAATTATTATTTTTGCAAAATTCTCTCCTTACATTTTGCATATGTAACAGTATCCCTTGTACAAAATATTGTCCCGATGAGACTGTGTGAGGGTTGGTACATACAAAATTATTAATGCTTATTACGTAAAACGACTTATATTGTTTTAGTCACAGAAATATAAAATTTGACAATATAACATTTTTACGTTTACTCTTTGCCATCATCCAATACATGTGTGTGTAAATGGTATAATTCGTTTAGCATTGTGTGCGTGTAGTTTTATTTTAATAACTTAATATATTAATACTAGCTGCACCCCGCGGCTCCGTCCGCGTGGATCACCCTTAACATTTAGGGGAATGAAAAATAGATGTTGACCGATTCTCAGCCCTAGCCAATGTGCACGCAAAATTTCATGAAAATCGGTCGAGCCGTTTCGGAGGAGTTTGGCAACGCACCCCGTGACACGAGAATTTTAACACACACGCTTTACTTGAAAATTTGTAAAGAAGAGCTTAATTATACAAATATATAAAAATTCTCATTGAAAGGTGGCCCTCAAGATACATCGAATCCTAGTTTCGAAGCCAATACTGTTCTGATTAAGTGTAATGTATATTTTGGTCAAATAAACGTTTTTTTATTTATTTTTTGTTTGTTTTGTATATTAATCTTTTATGTCTACAGATCATTATCCGGGCCTAGTATGAAGGTCCGCTTAAGTTGTAATGGATGTGACTGAGGGGCGAGTTAATATGACCGATTGCCGGTTAATCCCCAGGATCCATACAACATTTCCAATCTAACAAGTGATATGACTCAATGACATCAATACCCACTATTCTGTGTACCTTCCGTAACACAGAGTAGGACGAATATTAAAAAACTAGTGTTAGAATGGGTCACACATCTATTCAAATTCAAATGATATTTTATTCAAGTAGACTTTTGACGGGTCCCTCGCTGTACACTTATTACAGCGCAGCGGGTCACTCCATCTATGTACTTGGATATAGACTATTTAGTTACTAGAAGGTGCTGAGGTAGCGCCATGCTTGTAGCAGAATTGGGCCGGCGCGTCCGGATACCAGTACCTCTTTCTTACATGAGTTCGGCGTGAAGTGGCGACAATGTTGTCACGTCAAGTGATGGTATTGTTGTCGCGTTTCGTTCGGTTTGTAAGACTTCCCGGTGGCCTAAACTCGTTATTAAATGCGGCAACGATCTGCTAGCCTTACGGTCGTGCAGATGTCCTTGGGCGTCGATAGGCTCTTAGCTGCCTGCTGCCTGCTTGTTTGCCCCTTGTGACATTCAAAGTGTTTTAAATTATACTAGCGGACCCGGCAGACGTGGACTTGTCCGGTTTATGGTCAAACTAAAGATCCAGTACGCACGCCATCTATTGAAAGTATTCTGTATATACATGACGAAGCTAAGAGACCTGCTGCTGTTACTTCAGGTGATGGTATTGTTGTCGCGTTTTGTTAGGTTTGAGACTTCCCGGTGGCCTGAGCTCGCCGGCAATGCATCTGCTTGTCTCCTGGTCGTGCAGATGTCCACGGGCGTCGGTAGGCACTTACCTGCCTGCTGCCTGCTCGTTTGCCCTTTGTAACATAAAAAAAGACCTAGAAGCCCTCAGTAGAGCTGACTGGCGAAAATGAGAACTGGACAGGCATGAGTAGCCTGTGTCGGAAGTCAAGATTTTCTTTGGGTCACTGAGCCAGCGAAGTTAGTTAGTTTAACCGCTGAGACACTATCGTCACTCTGCTAAATATATTTCCATTACCAAATAAAGGTAATTTGCAAGATTGACGGTAGTTTGACCGTTCCATAGTCGAGAGTACCCGCCGGTCGTTCGGTATCGGGACGAAGCGAAGCAGCCCCAATCGTATTAGTGAGCTGTGCGAAATGGTACTAAAACTGATCAATACATTATTTATTTTGTAACAGAGGGCACTAGCAGTAAGAAAAACCAAAAGTGATGTGTTGAAGTAGGTGCCAAGGCCAAAATTAACAAAAAATTAAATATGACTCGACACCTGCTGTTAAATTTATTGATGTTTCCTTGATAACGCTATACAATAAAGATGTTAGTAAAGCGATAAATATAAAATATTCAAATAGTGAAGTGTTTTATATGATCCGGTTGGAAGGACCATATTAATTATACAATTGCTGAAGTCGGTACCAAGCCAAACAGTTTCATCGCTCCCAGTCTGGTACCGACTAAAATTGATATGTTATATATAATAGTTATATAATTAATATGGTCCTTCGAGTCAGATGATATAAAAAAGTAACTATTTGAATTTGGACATATTTATCGCTGTAGTGACATCTTTAAGGTGCAGGAAACATCAAAAAAGTTAATTACAGTATTCTCTGATCCACCTTAATACAAGCTTTTAATTTAGACTTAGTGGGGAAACAAGAACATTAGACAAACATATACAATTACATAAACATTGACATATATATAGTATCTTCATATTAACATAAAATTTTCGGTACTAATTTACGAAAACTGCGCGGGCGGAGTAGCATGAAGTTTGGCACAATAATAGTTTATTTAGAGGGTGTGCGAATGGTAATATATTAAATAAAAAAAAAAAACCAGTCACACACCAGGAATACCAAACGATTTACGTGATTTAGACATACTGTATACCTTTTATTACAAGATTATGGCAAAGCGTAGACATGACAACGGTAGAAATATTAACTGACAAATATTTCAATGTCGCTGTACAAAGAATTAAAACATTGTATATAGCTTTAAGTAAGCATATAGTATGCAAATCTAAACATTTGTGACCGAATTTCGACCACCACAATCTGTAGCACATATTACTGTTATGCCGGAGCCAAACATAACTTCATTTGAATGGTCATGTAGTGTGGCCGGGGCCTTTGTGTAGCTGCGGCAAGTTTTATAGAAATTTGTAGTTTCAAGGACAAAAATGTACAAACACTTTGAGCTATCTCTGCTCCGGCATTATACATGTTCGTTTAATTATTTTTCATATGTGTAAGATACTTCATTCCAATATTTTTAATGATCCATCGTCCAGTTACGTATTGATTAAGTAATTTAAAAGAACATATTTTGTGTGACAATAAGCTGCTCGCTTTGCGCAGCTACACAAAGTGCCCGGCCACACTATATCATCATTGAAATGATCATACAAATGAAGCTATGTCTGGCTCCGGCATTATGACCATGACTGTAATATTGTCAATGTAAATAACAGCTTTATAGATATGTATATCTTCGTAATAAATTATTATCTAACATATTGTCATCTTTCGCAATTTGTTTTAATTAATTTTATCTTTTACGTTTACTGTAGTGATGTTAAAACACGGCTTTCTTTTCTTTTAGCCGTGTAAACGGGTTTGCTATTTGAAAATAGAACAGATATCTCGTCTCTGCTATTTTTATTAATTGATACAGAGAGAAGCACAACACCGTAGAGTAATGAAACCTACGTGGATCGTGGATTAAGTAATATGTGCAGTCCCTGAGAATAACTCTGTTTTTTAATAATATAGTATCACCTCAGGAAACTATAAATTACGTTTATATTTTACACTAGGAGACCCGGCAGACACTGTCTTGCCCTAACGTTGGTATATTTACTACATTATATTATCCTATAATATAACTCCCGTTCCTTTTGCATTCCCGTTACTATTCCCGTTCGCTTTCCTTTTATTTTCACTTTATCAATATTTAAGAAAACATTCACACATCCCCTTTAACGACAATTGCAGCACGCATTCGTTCAACGTTTTATCGAATGCCATGAGGTTACATAAAAAAATTTAAATTGTCAAAAGCACAAAGATTACATTATAAATAATTTAATAATAAAGGTTAAGTATTCTTCAATTTTGGGATTCATTTTTATTTTTTATATTTATAACTTTTTATATGGTATTCGTCTATTAAGTTTAGTTGTCAAGATGATTTTAATATAATTTACTCCACTATAATTAACTACAAAAGAAATGCAGATGACGACTGAAGATAATGTAATTTTGATTTATATTCATACAATGTATAAAATAACAGTTTCAAGGCCTTATCTTCTTAAATTAGATACTATGTTAATGCTGCTAACATGTCAACGGAAGAAACTTGTTCTCAGTTGCCAAGGAATCTTAATAATCAAGGAAGCTTAACTTTGATAGGAGGAGAATTCTCCTCGGCAATTTTTTTAAATAATGTTCTTGTAATAATATATTCGACTTTCGAATGACGCTAATTGTTGAAAATGACGTTGACAAGAGTTGTCAAAAACTATTTCTATGATCTGTATCAAAACCTAAAGGCATAAATGAATTTTGATTTGACAGTTTACGCAGTTGACAGAACATTGCCTAAGTTCGAATTTAACTGTATATTATTGAATAAAAGTTCCTATTCCCAGAAAGAAAACTCCTAAAACCGAAACTAAACTAAGTAATTAAAACTGTTATTTGAAATAATAAAACAATAGCTGGGATCTCTATAGCTTTGGAACAGAGGAATGACAGCCCTATTAATCTTTTCTTTTTGGTTATAGCTGACTGCTTCATGGAAACTTCTTAGTGAAGATATACCTATATTCTAAGACCTTTAACTCAACTTAAAGAACGAATTAAACGAAAAAACTGAATAAATACTTTTTATATCTTGAATTGTTTAATGTTTATCATTTTTCAGGCGTGGCAGCCCTGCACGTGGCTAAATAAACTCCCAGTTGTTTACGTTTGCCGCCCGCTGCGGTTGTTGCAGTTGCGATGCACACCAATATCGCAAGTTTTAAGCTTCAGCTCGTGTATAAGTATGTTATACAAGATTATCTAAGCATCTATAATCATAATTAAAATTAGTATTTATTTTTCCCACGGTACGGTAAAGGCCCTACCACCTTCTTTTCTTCTGTGTCCTTAAGTCTATGGGTAAGACTTGCTAGATGTTGTTATATAAATCTAGGCCATTCTGGGACTCGTAAATTGTTTTAATTAGAGGTCGCACCACACTTGCAGTCCTTTTGGTCTGCAGCTGAATTGGGCCGGGTACCAGTACCTCTTTCTTACATAAGATCGGCGTGAAGTAGCAGCAATGCTGTCACGTCAAGTGATGGTATTGTTGTCGCGTTTTGTACGGTTTGTGAGACTTCCCGGTGGCCTAATCTCGTTATTAAAGGCCGGTAACGCATTTACTAACCTTCTGGTGGTGCAGATGTCTATGGGCGTCGGTAGAACCGCCTGTTCGTTAGCCCCTTGTAACATAAAAAAAAATTGCCTAGTTTTTGTTCAAACAGTCTTGCGTGTATATTGTATTTTTCCATTAGGGAAATATTGCTTTACGCGACGCGACGTCGCAAATTGCTTCATCAAAAATAAGGAACAAGGATGAAGCGGGGATGTAGAAGTGATATTCCTCAACGAAGACTTTGTCTTTTAGTCAAAGAAGGTATTGGTCGTTTTGGAAAAGACCTCATCTTTTCAAAAGGTATTGCAGGTTAGTACTTAATTAGTACTTTCCTACAATTAAAGGGCATACTTATTTTGGAATATTAAAGTAGTGAATACTAAAAGACATAATAAAAATGTGATTTGCAACTTTGTTGCATAAAGTGTACGACGCACGTATAGATAAGAAATACGTTTGTTAGTTGCAAAATTCTATAAATATATTGCTTGCGGATACAAATCGTTTTCTTGAACTGATATAATGTTCATCGCGTCTGTAAATGAAAATACGAGTAAATAAGCAATAATGCTTTGTTATCTACTTTATTTTTGTAATATATTATATAAATCTGACGTTATCCTCGGAGCCCCCACGATTTCTACAACCTTACGACTAATATCACAAAGTAACATTAATCGGGTCCCACTGTTTTGCGTGCCTTCCGAAACACGGAGGAGGTCGGATATCAAATATAAACCGGTCCTAGAATGGGTCACCCATCTATCACCTGGTCGCAGCAAGAGCAACGTAACCTAGCGATGGAATTAAATGCCGACCACTGATTAGGCCAGGACCTTCTTCCTCATGGAAGAAGGCTTCCGTACCTGATACTCTATAAACGTATTTGTTAAATAACTTCAAAAGTTGTTGTGCGATTTCGTCCAGAATAATTTTCCTAATGAGTTTTTAGCATGTTCTATCAACATGGAAAATTTCAAGTCTCTACGTCTAATAGTTTGACACTTAGCGGAAGTGCAATATGGGGTTCCTTTGTCCCTGTTGTGGTGCCTAGGGGTGGACTGCATTAACAAACTGAAAAAAGGTCCACTAAAAACAGTTGGATATGCAGATGACATCGTCATATTTGTAACGGGAGGTTTCTGGAGACTGTATTCAACATACTACAAGGTGCCTTAAAATAGATGGAGATCTGGTGTAAAACTAATGAATTTACTATAAACTCTGAGAAGGTGGCAGTGTGAATTTCACAAGGATGAGAAAACTATTGGAACTAAGGACGCTGGTCCTGTACCAGTGTCAATTGGAAGGGGCCCCAGAGGTCAAGTATCTGGAAGAAATGCTTGACATACAATTAACCCGGGCCTCACATGTCACCTTTGCAGTAAGTAAGGCCTACAGGGTTATGGCGGCCTGTCATGCCAGTTATGGGAAAACCTGTGGACTTAAACCCAAGGTGTTCAATTGGATATATGGCACGAACCTCTCCGAGAGATAAACTGTAGCGCATCTGATAATATATCTGCTAGATAGACTAAAGCGATCGGACGTGACAGTTTTATATACACTAAATTTATTTAATGGTCTTAAAAAAATTTAAGGTGACGTCAGACCAATCCAAAAAATGTATTAGATTTTTAACATCTCTTTCTTTAACCGGAAACCGGCTTTGTCCAAAATGACATGGGATCACATGGTATCCAGCAACTTTCAAATAAAATAATAATCATCAAAATAGGTTCACCCAGTTGAAGTCGAAAGTTCTGAGGTATCAAGCATAAAAGATAGAGTCGTATTGATAACCCCCTCCTTTTTTGAAGCCGTATGGAAGAATTTATAGAATCAGGCGTTACTTTGCGGAAATCCATGAAATGCATGAGAAACTAAACTACTTTGCTTTTATCCGCGAATGATTTGCTTTCATTCGCGGATAAAAGCAAAGTAGTTAACAACCATTTTGAAATTTACTTACAAAATTTTATTATAATAGTCTATATTGTTGTAAATGTGTGTGTGCGTGTACGCGCGCGCGCGCTTGTGTGTGCATGTGTATGCGCGCGTGTTTGTGAGTGTGTGTGTGTTTAGTTGCTTTGCGCATACAATCATTCTTCATAGGAGGTCAGTCTTTTATAAATAATGACAAATATTATAAACTAGCTATCTCTTTTGCCTGAAATTCAATCGTTAAATTGCGTAGGCATATTTCAATTAAATGTAATTTTGGTCAATTTGGAAACCAAAATTTTTTTTTAAACTGATTATTTTTACTATGATAGGAAATAATCGCTAAAGATCCCTCTGAGTGAGGGGAGGAGGGCTTTAGCAGCTTTGGGACATTAGAGACTAGTCAAAAAAATATTAGCTGATCACATTGTAAGTAATAGCTTTAAACCGCTCAATAAGATTCGAAGTTTCACGGGGTGTTAGGAGTGGAATTTCCAGTTGTGAAGCCATGTCCGGTCGGGACATTCATTTGGAGGACAAAGGATCATGTTATCCCGGTCTAGTGACAGGGTCTGTTTAGATTGCAGAGGATGTGGCTGTGAGACGAATTAATATGATCGAATGCCGTCTGACGTCATCCCCGGAACCCCCACACATAACTACGACCTCACGGGTAATATCACTCAGTGACTTTAATCGGGATTCACTGTTACGAGCCTTCCGAAGTATGGCGGAGTGAGCGTTTTATTATCGGATAATAAAACCAGAGTTAGAATTAATTGCTCAACGGTATAAGGTACGAACTGAATTCTGCAAGGTAACAAAGCAGGCAGGTTCAAACCCCACCGCCGTTGGGGTATTGTCGCACCCACTCCTAATACAAGCCTTGAATTTAACCTTAGTAGGAGGGGAATAGGGAATATTAGACATACCTAAAAAGTATTCCTAAGGACCACCTTGCGGGCGATCAGACGGACGGACGGACGGTTCCTTGTGTTTTATAAGAAACCCCTCACCTTATACATACACCTCAAGTGTACTACGTACAACCTATATTTAAATCCAGCTTCAACCCCCGACTTTGTCCGCGTTATTTTCTTCTACTTTCATACAAGTTTTCGATCTCCATTTCACCGTTTTCAAATTTCATTTTCACAATAAAAAAGTAGCCACGGTCCAATCTATCTCTATACCGGAATTCGTCAAATAGCTTCAGCGATTCAGGCGTCAGAACGTAACAGAGATTTTGAAGCCTAAATCGCTTTTTTTTAATTAGCCTGTAATGTCGCACTGCTGGGCAAAGGCCTCCCTTTTCTCAGACTACTCTCCTCTATTCAGAGCTAACCCAATCCACTCTTTTCCCGCAAAGTCGTCGCGCCACTTCCTCGGCCTGCCTGGTCTTCAGCGGCCATTGGTGGGAGTTGTAGCTTTCGGGTTGCAGCATTACACCGATTTTCCCTCGTATTCATACGCGGATTAAATCAAAGTAGTTTAGTTTCTCATGCATATTACGGTTTATTTAATGAAATTTTCTCAACGGTGCGTGTAAATTTTTTTTTACTGTTCCTCTAACTTTACAAACCTTAACTCTTCTTTTAGCTGGCGTTATGCCGGACTAGCACCGAATTCACGATTCCATCTACATCACCTGGATGTATAGTCGACCAAGAAAGTGCTTTACCATTTTGGATGACAGCTCCTAGTTAAAGAAAATTTTGCTAAGGGTTAGTGTTAGAAATTAACGTTATGTATGATAAGCAAAAATAAGCCTTTTGACTAATTGACGTGCAAACGACATTCGACCTTAGCGTGGCAAACCAATTTTTTCGTCGACTATACAAAGATTAGTGCGTACGACCGCGAGTTGACACTAAAGCGTGTGTACTTGTGTACAGCCGCTCCGGGGATCGCGAGTTCGATTCCCGCCACGAGTGTGGGTGTATTATCCATATATATGTATTTATATATTTCCAAAAAAAATGTGTCTAAAGGACGGCTGTTATCTATAACACAGGCATCAAGTTGTCTCCTTTAGGAACAGAAGTCCGTGTGTTATATATATATATATATATATATATAGGACTATAATAATAGTAACGCTTGTCTGTGCTTTTCTGACCGACTCTACATTACGAAAGAAATTCTACGTATAAACTCAATTCCAAAAGAGCTCTACGGATGATTATAGATACCGAATTAGTAAACAAAACGCATTAAAATGCAAACGTTTCAGCAATATCTAAGCGTGGTGCAAGAAGTTGCTAAATGGTAGAGAAAGGTCAGTCAATCATACCATCCGTCTCTAGTATATAAAAACATGTGCACCCTCTCACCCTTTCATCTCTCTATCTCTATCAAAAGTTCGGTTAGTGTTAGATAGCCCATTTATCGAGTAAGGCTCTAGGCTATATACCAAGTCTTTTTGTTAACTATATCACGCGTGTTATAGAGAATTATTGGGACTAATACTAGCAGATGAATTTCATCAACTTTCGAAATACAAACTCACACTACCTTAATGACCGAAAACAGCCCTCCGAACTGAAAGAAAAAGAGAGCGGTACGCTTGGTAAATTTTAAACATAGAAATTATTTTGTACAAACGTTGGGGATAACATTAAAGTTTTTAAAAAGGAAAGTATATTTATTTAGCTTAAATGTGTCCCAATTTATTTTCGTATCAGGGTTTATTATTTGTTTTAGGGTTCCGTAGTACTACAAGGAACCCTTATAGTTTCGCTCTGTCCGTCCGTCTGTCTGCTTGTAAGCTGGTCCCCCCCCCCCTCCCGTCGCTCTAAGACGAGGGGGCTGGAAAGTTTCCCTGTGGATAAAACAGTTGAACATGATTGGTTTAGGTGTTAAATTAATGTTCTGTACTGTTTCTTCTTCTTCTTCTTAGCGTTGTCCCGGTTCATGACCAGGGTCCGCTTTACCCGTCTTACGCCTCCACCTTGCCCGATCTTGTACATCCCGTATTGTTAGTTCATTGGCTCTCATATCTTCGTTTACCACATCCATCCACCGCTTCAATGGCCGACCGCGGGGCCTAGTCCCTTCCACGATATGATTAAGGCACTTTACACCTTTATTTACTTCAATTACTGTACTGTATGTTTCCCTAAAATAAAATAAAATAAAATGGTGTCCTTTTTTATAGGCCATCAGCGAGTGAGCCGACGCGGTCAGTTGGCGCGAGTGTGAAGGCTCAAGTGGGCGACAAACTCAAGGTCTATTACGGTCCTACGCAATCCGAGTCTAAGGTGAGGTATTTCTCTAATGTTATTAAATAATATAAAAGTAAGGGATCGAAGTAATAATAAAACTGTACCTTGTACTCCGACGAATTCGCGTAAATCCATTGGCGAAGATTGTCAAATAATTGGACACACATAATGGACATGTCGGATTTCAGAGGACACCAAATTGGGCAATGGCCGAATTACCGAGGTTCCACTGTATTTAATAACAATATACTCAAGGGTTAGACTGTTCTCGGTGTAGGAGCGTTCGGCGATGGAGAAGGAGTACGCGTCTGCGTGTCGCCGACTGTCGGGCGAGTGGCGCGCCTTGGAGCGCGGCTGGACAGTGCGGAGGCGTGCTCTGCGCGGGCGGCAGCGGGAGCTGAGCGCAAGGGCCCATAGACACGCCGCTGCAGCGAGAGACGTCGCTGCCACTGTGAGTATTACGTGTGAATAATGGTCCATGACTCAACAGATATCAATCTCCGCCGGTGACAGTGTGTGCGCTGATAGCAACAGGTATCAGCCTCTGTCAGTGATGCGCTTTGTTTAAAAATAGTGATAGTATCCTAGCTTCTTTTTTTATATTATAATAATTTTGAAAAGAAATTCAGCAAAGCTAAAGCCATAAGAACAATTTATAATGGACGCGACCGGCCAGTTCGTTTATAAGAGACTTAAGGATGTATATGTGTCACCACGAACGTTATAATTATAGAACAAAGTCCTTCCTTTCATCCATTCACAGATCTCACCCAACATATACAACAGTTAAATTTCTTCTACTCCTTCTGACCCAAACTTGGTCAGTAGCAGCAACAAATTCCAATATATCTTCACAATTATCTGAGGTAAATAAAAATGTCACGACCTTTCTTAACAAGTTGCCATATAGCGACCGTTGAATGGGGCCTAATAAGTAACGTGATAAAATCCGACAACGCAATGATTTATTACATGGAAACCAATAATTCCCAAAAGCAATATTTCTTAATGCCGATGTCAGATTTATTGTATTTAATAAAGCAATTACTGTGATCTATGCATGTAAAGGCGTTGGTGTAGAATGTAGTGAGTTTTTCAAATAAGATATTATGCTAATAAAGTAAGAGACTCGTCTAATACCACTGAAAGTAACTAATTAATTTATCGGATACATTCTCTTTAACTTTGCCACATAGCAACACACTAAAAACACGCGACTAAATTGACAGAAACATCCCACATCAAACACACACAAGTTCAGTGACATATGAACTCTTTTTTATAAAGACTAGCTGTGCCCGCGAGTTCGTCCGCGTAAAATTAGGTAGTAAAATAGATTCAACTTTGGCATGATGATATACCTTATATTATTATAGCCTTCCTCGATACCTAATACTGAAAGAATTTTTCAAATCGAACAAGTAGTTCTCGAGATTAGCGCGTTCAGGAAAACAAACAAACACTTCAGTTGTGTATATTAGTATAAAGTATAGATAAGATATGCTTATTTAAAGTTATAAAAAAAAAAAATTCTTTGTACAACAAAATTGTAATTTTGACAATTAATATTTTTATGCTACGCTTTGATATAAGCTTATAGTAAAATGTATACATGTGTGTGTAAATACTTGGTATTGGTGTGCGTGTGGTTTTATTTTAATAATTTAATATATTCTTAGTACAAATTTTATAAAAATATTAACATTCCCACACCCTCCTCTACATAAACTACAATTGTGCAAAAATTTCATACACCTCTTTACGTATTAATACATATATATGACTGTATATAGTTTTATATAAGGGTGGTTAGTTAGCATGCATGCATGGCAGGCACGGTGACTATAATACATCATGTATTTATAATATCCACCATTTTGTATGTCGCATATTAATTTGTCCTCTCTTCAAGGTTCTTTTGTATGCAATTTGCATTATTGGCACATACGTGCTCAGTTCTGCTCTACAAATAAATCAATTTGTTTGACAATTCACCATTCACACAGTGTAAGCGAAATGTGCAGTATAACAGATGCATTTTATAGGTTTGCGGTACATTTAAAATTTTTGCAGTGACCCTAACTTCCGCTCCGAGGGTTGTGGTTTCCATTTCTGCTTCGAGTCTATGTATGTACGTATTTAGATATTTATACAAAAAATAATATTTGTTTATTATAAAAAGCGGCTATTATCTATAACATAGGCATAAAGTTGTCTACCTTAGGAACAGACAACCGTGTGCCATATACGCCTATGTATGTATGTACATTGTACAGGCATAAAGTAACTTTAGGAACAGACCGTGTGTCAAATAATCTTATTTATTTCAATCGGGTAGCTGGTTCACCGCAGACTCTACCGAATCCTTAAGCAATAACAGTGTTTGGCTTACATATACTACATTGGCAGACTATGACATATGTATGAATATCCTCTTTTGAGGAATACCGAAGCTGGCAACCAAATCCATAGAGTTGTTAACGTTATGTTTGCCAAAACTTATACTTGTGCGACTTCTAGTTGAAAGTAAATTATATAATGGAACTTCTTGCAGTTATGCCGGAGATAGCTTCATTTGAGTGATCATTTTAATCATCATATAGTGTGGCCGGGGATTTTGCGTAGCTTCTCAAAGTTTTGTAGTCTTCAAGGACTGGCCTGGCTCCGGTATTAAACGTGGAATAAATATTATACTTTATTGTATTTAATTTAGTCTTTTACCTAGCATTTTCTGGCCTAGTACCGTCATTGACTCTGCAAATTTAACGGTCCTAGAATTCGCTTAAATTTCAGAGGATATGGTTGTGGGGCGGGGTATGAAGAGTGACTGCGGTCAGACATCATCCCTAGAAACCCAAAATCTCTACAATTTCCTGACTAATATTGTTCACTGACATTAATCAGGACCCATTGCTTTACATACCTTCCGAAACACGGAGTTTCGTTTCGTTACCATGACTGCCTAGTTCATTAGCTGGGTTTCCCAGAAGCCACACGTGAAATCCAGCAATTATTCCAATTTATTTCATATTAAAGTTCAGTTGGCCCATTAAAAATATCTTATCTTTACGTCTGAACCACATAATCTCTGCAAAGATCTCCAAAACCGTTGGTGTCCATTTTGTCGTTAACTCCGCCCACAAGATTTCTTTGCCTCATTAACGGGACCATCGGAGTCGAAATTGAAAACATTTTTGAGCATTGTAAATTGTTAACAAATTGTATTTTTTATTTAGAATTTATAGAACTACAGTTTGCAAAACAATTTAAAGCCAAAGTTGTCTATAAAGTGCTTGTCTAGAAGATATCTGACGAGATTCTTGCTGATTCTTCTTGTGACTCTTACGAATCAGTGGTAGCTTTTAAAATATTTGTCTATTCAGAAGAGCTTGAACAAGTCTATTTGAATAAAATATCACTTGAATTTGAAACATTCTTTATTTCTTCTTAAGGATAATTAGATTCAACGAGAATGATATTGGAAAAATAGACTTTTTTTTTTTTAATATATAGGACTATATGACACACGGACGCTCGTTTTTAAGGTAGACAATGTAATGGCTGTGTTATAGGTAACAGACGCCTGTTATACGCAAATATGTTTTTGGTAAACATATATAAGTACATGCATAAAGATATTATACCTAGACTCGAGGCGGGAATCGAATCCACAACCTCCGAAACGGAGGGCAGGATCACTGCACACAGCGCCAACGGGTCAGTTAAGATTTTCCCATACGGCCGGATTAAGGAGGTCTTATTACTCACGCAAGTTTATTTTTAAGCGGACCAAGTCGCGAAAACAGCTAGTTTAATTATGAATAAATTGTAACTACGAAATACATATAGTATATATCTTGGTTAGAGCTTGTAATTGGTATGCTGATATTCGCTACGCTGTACGTGCGTTGTAATTGGTATAAAGTGATAGCACTTGAAGCAATCGTTGTGCATCTAATTGATTCTATTGGAACGTTGCTGATAGAATAGACATCGGAATGCCTATGAATTGTGCTGGCTGACTGTGGTTTGCTGGCTGGGTTACATTGGCTGGAACAATAAATTCATCGATTACTCGCTGTTATTACGCCGGAGACAGACATAGCTTCATTTGAATGTTCATTTCAATGTTCATGTTGTGTGGCCGGGGATTTTGTGTAACTGTACAAAGTTTTGTAGTACTTCAAGGTCAAAAATGTACAAACACTTTGAGCTATGTCTGGCTCCGGTGTAAGCTTGTCAAATTCTAAACCTCCCTTGTCTCAAACACAACATGACATATCAAACTTTGACTTTGGCCGAACAACAGCCTTTGTCTGAACCCGTCCAATATTGCCTTTTTGCCCTACTACTAAGCTTAAATTCAAAGCTTGTATTAGGAGTGGATGCGACAATACCAATATTAGGAATACTTTTTAGGTATGTCTAATATTCCCTTTTTCCCCTCGTACTAAGCTTAAATTAAAAGCTTGTATGAGGAGTGGATGCGACAATACCCCAACGGCGGCGGGGTTTGAACCGGGTACCTTGCGAATTTCAGTCCATATCTTATGCTGTTGAGCTATTGAGGCTCATATTAGAAAAACAGTATCATAATAGGTTAGTCATCTATCCACCAGCCGCAGTATTATCAGTTTAACTTAGCGATCGACTTAAATGCCTACCACCGATTAAGTTACGATATTTAAAGATATAACTTATTTTTTTTAATTTCAGGCTATTCCCAGAGTACTTTTACTCGTTCCTCCAGTCGTACATGCTGATATTTTCCGCCCAGCCGATACTGCCGGCGGCCCTCTCACCAACGCGGCGCACCCAATAAATAAAACCGGTCAAGTGAGAATCGATTTTAAATTATAAAGAGTTCCGCTATAATTAGGTAATGCTCTACTGTGAAGTTGGGAATTTGGGATTACAACGATTTACGTGGGAGGTATTGATCTGAAACTGTAACTTTTAATGACGGATGTGTTATTAATATTAAACAAAAGAAACAATTTTCTCTCTGGTCTTCATCTATAACAGTGTTTTATGAGGTTGTTATTAAAATCTAATAGAAGTACTAGCAAAGTCAATACTGCAGACTTTTACCTATTTTGGTGAGTGGCGAAACTGTAAGGGGAATGCGCGATGTGAGATAACTTATGGCTGCCATCCACGTTACGGTGAACCGGACGGACAATTGTGCAGATTAACGTTTATGGGGACGTCCCGGTGTACCATAGAAAGTAGATTGAAAATTGACATTTGAATTTGCGGGGGTCCTTTGCCCAGGTACCTACAAAAATCAGAAATAGCAGTTTA
The DNA here is from genome assembly GCA_024363005.1 of Charaxes varanes. Classification (NCBI taxonomy): domain Eukaryota; kingdom Metazoa; phylum Arthropoda; class Insecta; order Lepidoptera; family Nymphalidae; genus Charaxes; species Charaxes varanes. The sequence continues at coordinate 626,557 of JANCMC010022980.1, read as the reverse complement.
TGTCAAATTTGCCAAGGAATCAAACCAGTTGATCTAGAATTATCGACACCACAAATTCCCAACTTCATAGTACAGCATTACAAACATGTAAATTGAAATTAAAACCTCATTATATAATATACATATAATGAGGTTTTAATAACACATGTGTGTTGTTGTAAGATTAAATTGTCTTTTCCTCTGAGGATCGAAACTGTCGCCTCCACTGACAGGTTTTTCCATCATGGAGCTCATAGTCATTGTTAACACAAAACTGGACTGTCGTAATTACGATCCTAATTAATGAACTGATATGATGACAAAAAATTCCTAAACTGTCACTTTTAATTCATTTATTCATTCAATTGCACATGGTAATAGATACATGAGGTTAGGATATAGCAAATTTCACAATAGCGGTAACAAAATTCTTTTCTAACAAAGAGAAATTACGCTGTCTTGTCGGCGGATGGCGTTAAATCTTCGAAAATCATCCAATACGACCTGTCTTAAGAGGAGTCCGTATGCGAGCTCTTCAGTCTGCAAACATCCAAAATAGTATTTTTTTGATAGGTATTATTAGTTTTTAACTAGTTTCTATACTTAAAAGTGTAAATATGTATATTTGTGTGTGTATGTGTGTGAGTGCGTTCGTGCGTGCGTGTGTGCGTGAGTGAATGTGTGCGTGTGGAAATATAATTTCTCATTCTTCAAGTGAAAAAGTCGAGGGACTGCAAATGAAAAAAAAACCGATCTATTAACCTTAACATGTTTAACCTTCTTAGGTTATTGGAATATTAAGCAATGGTAATTCTTATACAATATCTTGGCTAACCATTAACGAAACCCGATAGCATCAGCAGTAAAAAGACTTAGTGTGAGCCTTTACGTGCATTGTGTGTTTATTTAATTCATTCTATGATTATGACAACCTGCAGCTAAACTGAGGATTATTAAACTCACCCGGCTCCGCATATCCCGCATATGAATCGCCTGGCAATCTTGTGGGCAATATATACCTCGTGAGGACAAACCCAAAAAGACCACAAAAAGACTTTTGTGTACTATCGGCAAGGACAGTATTAGGTTGGCATAGTCCCGTACACCGTATGGTTTCTGTTGCAAATTCAGTTTGCAAAGACATACATATCTTCAATATATCTATTGCCTCCATTAAGCGGAAAAGAGCACAACATTAACTTAGATTAATTTTACATATTTTCGGTTACTTTTTCATAATTTCGATTGTGTAGAAACAGACAATAACACTTTTTATATATTTTACTTATAAATATCTGTGAAGCATGTTTGGTTCACATTTGTAAGGTATCAATTCTAACCTTGATTTTAAGAATATTGCCATGTATACAGTGAATAATTGAATATCAGTTTTATGAACTTTAAATTAAAAATATATAAATATATACACTTTAAGAATGTACCAGTTTTTTTTCCAGACTTTATGGACTGAAATCCGCAAAGGTTAGGTTAGGTTAGGTTAGGTTAGGTTAGGTTAGGTTAGGTTAGGTTAGGTTAGGTTAGGCCAAATGGCAGTAACGGGGCTAAAGGAGAAAAGGTATTTTAGTCACTATTTGGCCAACGAGGGAATCCGTGCTATACTTACATTGAGCTGTTTAGAAACTGAGAGTTTTGTTTTATATATTAAATTAAATTAGAATACAAGTAGAAAGTAGGTAAATGCTACCCGCATTTCAACAAAGGCTAAAACAGGTATTTACGTATTATTAATTAATAATCAATAAAATTTTAGTCACTATTTGTCCAACGAAGGTAACCGTATAGGTAGGTAGTTTACTGTATATATACGCAAACACTTAAATAAAGAGCTTTTATTATTTTTGATTAAGTAAAGGACCAGTACTGAATTACAGTTATTTTATCATTTTCATAGGGTGAAGTAGGTGTTCCCGGAGCTATAGGAGCATCTGGTACATGGACTTACGTATGTGTGTCTCGGCCCACATTCACACGTTCGTCCATCAATGCCTCTCTTCCCGGCCGCTGCAGTAATATACTATTAATCCGGCTCGCCGAAGGTCCATCGACATGGATAGTATATGAAACGCTATAATTACGTTTGGACGGTCGAGAATTATAAAGTAATAGATAATGTAAGTAACAGATAAAGTACCAAAAACACAATGTTTTTATAGTATTATGATTAAAAAGTTTAACACAAAATGCATTTTCTCTTTAATTCTGGCCTCTACAATTTCTTAAACTTTGTGGCGCCCCATTAACAATGTTTATCCACCACTGTACTAGACAAATTGAATATTTTATTATTTATTAGCGGACACGGTAGACGTTGTCTTACTCGAATTTTGCCTCGTCTGCTATTAGCCAATTAACCAACTTACCACAATTTTGGATGTGGATTGTCTTTGATGAAACTCTCGGCCTCCATCTAAGTGATCTCGAAAGACTTAAGCTCGCTTAAGACTTTACAGAACTCCTGGAAAACGATGGCAATATGTTCTTACAACATCTGAATCTACTAAAAGTCATCTCATTTGACAAAAGACACACACAAAAATTTGTAGCATGAATAAACTTGGAACTTTCAACTTGCACTATCGACTCCTCGACGTAACGGCGAAGTAAAAGCGCTCTTTCGCAAGAGAATTTTTTAAACGTTTTAGAGGTGGACCTTGAGGCAAGGCCTCGGATAACACGGACGGAGATGCGGACTCGCGATGGCTGCTGTCGTCGGCCCCTGTGGCGACGGGTATCCGTTCCGGATTTCCTCATGTTAAAAAAAAACCCTCCCTTGATATCTAAAAAAAAAAATTGCGTCCTCTAACAAATGCACCCTAAACCCTAAAAAAAGAATGTAAAATTGCAATAAACTAAATTTATCGGAAAATTTTCGTGTTGCGAGGTGGACACGATGGGCATGCCCACTACCCTAACAGACTAGTGACGTCACATTTTCAAGGTCTATCGAGATCGATAGCCTGACAATATTATATCCAATACCTAACTCACATAAAATAACCTTTCAAAATCAATTATTTTACAAAAATATCCTTTGTAGGAATGCACTAGCTGTGCCCTCGGCTTCGTCTGCGTAACATAAGTTAAAAAAATTAAATTAAATTTTAGAGTGATGATATATAGCCTTTCTCGTTAAATAGGCTATCTAATTTTTCCAATCGGACGAGCAGTTCTTGAGATTAGCGCGTTCAAGTAATCAAACAAACAAACTCTTCTGCTTTATATATTAGTATAGATAAGCAAGTTCATACTTCTGGCTCTGCCTATCTTTTTGAAGCCTAGATCCGCGCCTGTGCAGACTGAAAAATATTAATTATTCTAGCAACTATCGTTAAACCTATTTTTATTCTATTAATAAGTCAAACATTGGCTGTGGCGTTAAGTAAAATGTATGAATAAGTTGCGAATTGAACGTACAAACGCTTTAACTTGAATACGCTTACTGTACTTAATAATAAGTACGATTTTAAGTAAAATTACAAAAATCATTTATCTCGGAAACGATAGGTTACTGGTATTGCCATCTTCATCCCTTTCATGAGCGCGCAATGTATCGTGAATATTGGAAAGTAATCGTCAACAAAATGTTGACGCGCAAAACAAGTCAACGACCAGCTCCGCGCTACCCCAGTTACCATAAATCTGTTCTGTATCTGTTCAAATTGTCTATGTCCAATGTATCTTTATCTCTCAGCTCTATGTTCAGAACTGATCAAGGTGTTGTGTCGAAGTTAAGTCGAATAAATTAAGATAATAATTCTGCTGTATTTTTAAGTGCATATGGTCATAACCTCAACACAATCAATATTTATTATTCAATAAATTCATAAAGTCAACATTAACTTTTTTTAATCCAGGGAGCAACTTAACTTAGCGATCGATTCAAATGCCGACCACTGATTAGGCCACGACCTCCTCCAATTAAAGATATATTAGAAATAATGTCTACCAATTCCTTTATCTTCTCTAAACTTAATTTCTGCTCAGTCAGTTCGACTTGGATACATTATGGTTTTTAATCCGCCCTTCCTACCGTTGAGTTATTGTGACTAATTAATATTTTTAGTATAACCAAATGAATCGATATAGTTGTATATATTATAGGTAAAATTGAACGGTCTGTTCGTATTGCCGAATTTTTGTTTTCAATATTAATTGCATATGACTATATACATAAACATTTGTTTTTAGGAATATATACATATGGATAATACACCAAAACTCGAGGCGGGAATCTAACCCACGACCCCCAGAGCGGAAGGCACGGTCACTGCCCACTGCGACAATGGACCAATCAACATATATACAATATATATAGCAAACACGCAAGTTAAAACATTTTGTCCTTCTGTCTGTTTGTTTCGGGTAATCTCGAAAATGGTTAGGGCCGATTTAGAAGGAACTTTCACTGGTAGATATTAAAATCACGGGGACAAAGTCGCGGGGTACAGCTAGCCGTTAATAAACTGTGATAATTCTCGAAAAATGTAAGTTTAATTTCAAGTTGAACATTCACAGGGAAAATACAGGTTATCCCTGAATCTTTAATAATAGTTCTTGACCAAAATCATATAAAAGGCAAAAGCTAATTATAAACATATGTTTATAAGCGCTGAAATGAATTTAATTAGGTTTTATTTTACTTACACCGCATGAAGGAATTTGTTTCTACGATCCGAAGTGAAAAACTGGCGCCAATTTTTAGGGCATAGATCCACGCGTGTAGTAGCATGTAGCGGACACATCCTTTTCTATACAACATATTATTGCTATCAATCGCAAGAACAAACATTCTTTGTGCAGTCCACTAAGCGCTCACAACGATCACATGGTTAAGAATCACGATTGTTTTCGTTACACTTGTTTCAGAGTATTATAATTTTGAGCTAAAATTGACGCTAAAACATTTAATTTGCGTCGTTCAGGCGTTTTCAATGTTGATGTGAAACGTAAACAATACAATGGTAACTTGAAAAAATAAAGCAGCAGCTTAAATACTTTCAATTTCATAACAATAAAACCTTTAATTATTATTGTTTTCAAATCGATTTATATTAAAGCAATATCAATTGTTGCCATTTTTATTAATTGAATTTTTTAATTGGCGGTATATTTATTATTGCTTACTATGACCTACTTCTTCAGATAGGTCGTTGTGAACGTAGCAAGAGTGTCAAGCGTAGTTTAATTTTGCTAGGACCAGAATTGTTGTGGTCGTTATGTGAAACGGTTGCAAAAGCATTTTATGCGTTGTGAACGCCGAGTGGAGTATTAGGTATATTCGCTCTTGGCTTGCACGTGGCAGCGTAACTTTTTTAGCTTAAAAAAAGGTTGTTTTCTGTTTCCCTAATACAATATAACTGGCATACAAAATTATATGATGATCGGTTGAATAGTCAATGCGTAAAAGCGTGACAAACAAATCTTCATCACTCAAATTCGCCTTTATAATATCTTATGTACCTACATATATAAAACTATCATTTCCCAACTTATGATGCCGGAGTCAGACATAGCTCCATTTCAATGATGACGAAGGACGGAGACTTGGTGTAGCTGCGCAAAGTTTTGTAGAACTTTGTAGTCTTCAAGGACAAAAATGTACAAACACTTTGAACTATGTCTGGCTCCAGCATAATTTGTGCTTTATGAAAAACATATTCTTAAACAGAGGCGGGGAATGCACATTATTTTGTACATACATATTATAATTATAAACGCTATAAAGTTTGTCTGTTTATAATTTTGAGAACTTTAATCATTGAAAATACCCACTAGTTATAAATATACAATTTTAACGAAAGAAATCGACTTCAAATTGTCAGAACTGGACCAAACTGAAATGCACACGGGAAGCACCAGCTTTCAAATAAAAAAAGAATCATCAAAATCGGTTTACCCAGTCGAAAGTTCTGAAGTAACAAACATAGAATAAGTCATCTTGACAACCTCCTTTTTACATACCTTTACAGAAAACTGTAAAAATAAAAAACAGGGAAAATTTAGTTAATTTATCTCTTCTTCATTAAATGTACTTCACCTGACAATCAAAGAATTATACTAGTGTAGTCTAATAAAACTTCAAAGTTTTATTTTATTCACCTGTTGTGCTCTACGCTTGGTGAAAGCGGCCCTGAGCTTTGGCTTTGCCTTGAGCATCAATATGACGTACCGCCGCATCTTTGGGTTTGTTGGCAATCGACCCCGGTTTATGACTTCCTGCAGAGCCTTCATAACCTAAATCAAGAATTATAATTTTGGATTTGATAGCTTTCCGAGCATGTATTGTAACTGTACATTTCCTGACGATACTGCGATATCAACATCTTATGTGTGATAAAAATTAATTACTGCTTTCGTAAAATCGTATTACACAAAACATTTGTGTAAATTTATTTTATTATTACGTTATCGAAACAGAAAATTGAATTGTATCTTATTAGGTTTGTTGTTTAAATGAAAAAATAAAAAAAAAATGGCGAAATCTAAGAACCATGTGCCACGACGTTATAGAAGTATTAAATCGGGCTGTCGATGAAATAATTGAAACGGAAATACGAGGCATATATAGTGTTCTTAGTATGGTTTAACAAAAGTTACCTCAGGAGGATATTTCCTTGGACGCACATTTGCGACGTGCTTTTTCAGGGGCTGCATACGGTGTTGTTTTTTCCGCTTGATTGTAGCAGAAGTTTTCACTGGGTGTTTTTCCTTCTGCGAACTTCTCGCGTTCAACAGATTCCGGGTTTCTACCTGCGTCCCATTATCGATATCTAGCTTTTCCATCATATTTCCGATACCATCCTTGTAAAGAAAACAACAATTCTCATTTATCTTTATAGATATAAGTACCTGCAGCTGTCGGTGTGGAGTCAAAAAGTTATAATGTTCATTGTTATATTTTCCGACTAATAATGTATGAGAAAACTTTGTTGAACAATTTTCTTTGGAAACATGAAAAGTTTTATCTTTTATGCCGGAAATATTAAGTCCATGCTTGAAACTTGATAAACCATGAAACCTTAGGTATAATTCGATTTCAAGCAAATATACATATTATATGCGTGAAATTTTAATATAAAATTTTGTAGCTTGTGCAATAATTAATTTCATAGAAGCACCTGATGACATCTACTATTAATCTTTAAATCTACAAAAAAGAAACAACTTTGAATTTTCAGGACTGGACCTAATTAAAATGGTAGCACACGGGAATTACCAGCCTTCAAAAAAAAAAAAAAGAATCATCAAAATCGACTCACCTGTCGAAAGTTCTGAGATAAAAAACATTAATAAATTATATAGACGAATTTAGAACCTCCTTCTTTTTTGAAGCTAGTTGGAAATATACTTTAAGCAAAATGTGGCCTTTTACCATAGATTGCTGCTCTGTCTGCTGCTCAACACCAATGTGTTGCAAATCAGGTTGTGATCGAGCCTCATCCGGCGATTCAGCTGCAGGACGGGGCATTGACATATCTAGGTACAATTTATAAATAAATACATAGGACTATATACACACGGTCATCTGTTCCTAAAGTAAGCAACTTAAAGCCTGTGGTCTAGGTAAATATAGATATATAAATTTTTTAAATATACAAATACATACTTATGTACATATACACCCAAACTCGAGGCAGGATTCGAACCCACGACCACCGAGAATAATCTAATCGCTTGTCAGTTATTAGAACATCGAGGACAGCGTTTTAGTTTCAATTGCCTTAAGAGTATTGCTTCTTCTAACGGATGGTTTTTCTTTAGGTACGTCTAAGGTCTTGCTATTTTAAATTAATTGTTAATTGATTTTCAATTTATGCTGATATTTAACACAAATATTGTGCTAATTTTTATTTTCTCTCAACCTGCGGGGACGAATGAGTGAAAATAGGATTCGAGCTTAGTGTGAAACAGTTTACTGAAATCGTGCATTTCAAAGCTAATGAAAAACTGATGCACCCACAATGTGAAGAATGTATCGGGCGTTACCTAGTTATACATTTTATTGAATACGCATAGTTATTCTCATAACTTCATGCAACCCTGGAACCATTTTTATATTCTTATTTAAATTTATGAGTCCAAACATAGTATAGGATGTGCCAGTATTTCAGACAATTGCAGCCCGTGAGTTAATTTTTCATACAAGAAAAAAAATTAAGGTATTTATGTCATTTTTGGTCGCAATATTTGGTTTTAAGTGCAATTTTCGTCCCCTTTACTTGTTCCAAATACAATTTAAAGCAACTGATAGGTATCATTTCTTCATTAATTAAAAAAAAAAAGGGGTCTACAGAGTGTATGACCAGCTCCCCAGTCACTATTCAACTTGATGGTGTGACAAAATTGTAATTTTCATGGAGATAGGATGGTATTGGCAGAGGACAAAGATGGATGGAAGAAATTGCTGGAGACTGTCCGGAAGTGCAATAAAACAGTTTAAAATAGTCTTGTGTTGTTACTTAAGTTAATTATCTTTATAAATATATTGAATTTCCAAGAGACAAGATGCACTTATTAGCTTTGAAGAGGAAAGAATATCAGTGCCTGGGACTTGTGACCCAGGTCTAGGTTTAAGAGAGCTCTTTGTAGTGGCTACTGATACTTATCCGTTCGTTTGTCTGCCTGCCCGTAAGGTGTTCGCCCCCCCTAGCATTTCCAAACTAAGTTTTTTAACAAATACGTTTATAGCGTATCAGATACGGAAATGTGTCTTGACACACTCTTGGCTTTTTATTTGATGTTGAAGATTAGAATTTGATTTGATGACATTGTATTTTATACTTAAATTATCTATCTAAAACTATACTATAGAATGGGATATAAAGGCAAATCAAGCTAGCTAGGTAGGTAGCTAGAGACATGGGAGAGTGGCTTGAAAAAACCGAGGCTTATGCCCAGCTGAGGGCGATTATGAGCTAATTATGATAATGCACATGAAATAACCTTTATAAACGTTTTGTATACCCCCTCCGACACACTTATATGACGTAAATACATGTATCTTTTTACGTAGCAATTTTTTATTATTAGCTTGGGTTGGGTTAAAAATAACCAAAAAGTTTGTTTTTGAAATTAATTAATTAAGCATAAAGTTGTTATTGAGCGAATGCTGCAAGAACTTTTAATGTTTCTTTTCAATAATAAAAGTAAAAATCCTTCAAATACGCTTAAAAAAAAGAAAAAGAACAAATTAACTTTTAAAATCTCGAACACACGCGGATACATGTTAATGGGTAATACTGTTTTTTATTACTGTAAATCTGTTGTACCGATTGTTTCTGTGTTTAAAAAAAAAAAACACCGGAAGTTGTCTGTCATTGATAAGACGGGCCCATCTGCCAATCCATAGTTGTTGTTGTCAAAAATTTTAACTTTAAGGTAGTCTATTGTTTTGTAAAATGATATAATTTACTACCAGTTTCCCGCGATTTCGTCCGCTTAGACCTCCGTAATCTGGCCATATTCAAAAATCCATTTTTTGTACATGTCTCTAAGCTCCTTGCCAAATCTCCTCTGTACGTCACGCGGTTATCGAGATTTCACGATAGGTGCATCAAAGAGCCTGGGCTAGTCTTAATTCATCGGGATTGGTTTTGCCCTGAAAAGATAGCTATGACACGAGGGAAAGCATGTCCATGGGCGTCGGGATTCACTTGGGTGAAAGCCGGCTGCTCGTTTGTTCCTTATTATATATATACAAAAAAGAACAAAACACGAAGAGAACACACATTTTAGTTGGATCAAACGTGTATAAATATTTATATTTCCTAACTTAAGCTTGGGAATATAAAAAAAAACATTCCTTTACATTATTATTTTCAAATTATATTTCAAAATTTCTTACGGCCTATAATAGAAGAACAAAACACCGAGAGAACACACATTTTAGTTGGATTAAATGTGAATAAATATATTTCCTAACTTAAACTTGGGAATATAAAAAAAAACATTCCTTTACATTATTATTTTCAAATTATATTCCGAAATTTCTTGCGGCCTATAATAGAAGAACAAAACACCAAGACCTGTGCGCCCGCAAGGGGAGACCACCTTATATTCCCTAGGTTTTCCTAGGCTAGGTTCCCCCTAGGATTCCCAATCTTTTAGACGTAGAGACTTGAAATTTTTTCATGTTGATAGGACATGCTATAAACTCACTAGGAAAATTAGTCTGGACGAAATCGGATAACAGTTTTCAAAGTTATTTCATCTATACGTTTATTGTTTAATCTTTATCGTTTATCAGATACGGAACCCTTCTTTACAAGCGTGTGTTGACACGCTCTTGGTCACTTTATTATTAACAATATATTATTCTTTACTGTAATTTACGATACGATTTAACTTCAAGATGAGAGTATACTCATGCCTCGAAGGCTGGCAACGCAATTGGGAGTCTTCTTGTCCATGGTGTTGGTAGTGACTCAGATGACCTTGTTGCCCTTTGTTATAAAGGGTGTAAAATATACTTTGGGTCAAATTGTAAAATATACTTAGGGTCAAACACGGTCGTTGGGCGGAATTCTCGGTAGATCGCCAGATAACTGAGATATTTCAGACACACCTTAGCCGCGTAACAGGTAAAAGGGACTAAGATTTGTCACATTATTCTGTAGGTCACTTTATCTACGAAACATGTAAAAGGGACTAAGTATTGTAACATTCTCCTCTAGCTTACCTTAAGTGCGAAATAGGTAAAAGGGACTTAGATTTGTTACATTTTTCTATAACCTACCTTAGCTGCGAGATAGGTAAAAGGTACTAAGACTTGTCACATTATTCTGCTGCCATATACCCTTTACGCATGATCAGATCTATTACAAATGAGTAATGAAACGAAGGCAGCTATTTTTTTAAGAATCTTTGCAATTTGCATGAGTTTTTTTCTATTTAAAAGTTAACTTTCCTTCAAAGTCAATATGAAAAACTGATGACAACCAAACCTTGAAGATAGATGTTGCTGATGCAGCAAATGTTTATTTAAAACCACTAAACAAATAGCTAATCATTTGCTAACTAATTTCTCCGCGAAGTAATTCCCGGCACGTCCCTTTTACGCACAGAATGCGATGAATGAGAGAAAATTGCCTTTTTTACAGTCGCATTATAAACGTTTAACGTTACCTTAATTTGGATTTATCGATATTAATTAGTACTTAGATATTTTGTTTACATTCCGTGTTACATAAGACGCTGGTCGTACATGATACTTTTAATTGCGTCAATGTAGAGCAATAGGGACTTAGTACACAAATCTATACCGAATCAAACTTGTTTCTGCTTGTAAAACATATTTTTAAAACATATATTTTATACATAACAGTCATAGTTCTAAGAAACTTTGGGATATGATTTTTTGAAATGCAGCCCAAATACTTTCAATTTATTAAAAAAAAGAGAGTCTTTAAAAGATATTTGATACTGAATTACCATTACAGTTATAGCAAACCCTTTGTCGCCGGACAAAATACCGACACTGATCCAGGAACTGGTGTGAAAGCGTCTGAACATCGCGAAATCCGCCCAAAATATCGTTCACGCCTGTTAACGGAGCTTCACGGTACTAATGTGGAGCCGTTATAATAGGAAAAATTTCAAAAATCGAAAATTTTTGAAAGATAAATTGAGGTGACTTTGTCAAATTACAACAAATGTTATGAAAAGAATAAACCTTAAAATAGTCTGGTAAAGTATTACGTTATTGCACGGAACCCCGTGGGCGCGAGTTAGACTTGCACTTGTCGGTTTTTTTTTATTTGATTTCATCCTGTCCACAGCTAGTAGTAACAATTCCTTGTATCTCAGTGAAACTATGGTGGATGGCGTGATTGGATTTAAAACACAAGCTTGTTTATTTATCTTTAAAAGGTGTCCTTTTACCCTAGCTTCTACTTTCCAAGGAGTATTCCTACCTTTGTGCAATCCAATAGTTTCGGTATTTAATGATAGATTGTTGCACCGGGCGCAAAGTGAGTGATTAATGCGTGAGTGCATTAATGACTCACTTCAGCAAGGTGCGTAATCTATATTCCTTTCAACTTCATCGCCATCTAATTCTTAAACTTTTCGTGCTGAATATGTATCAAAGTTTAACACTGATTAGAACGCGCGCCATTTATTTCGGTTTTCATGCAGTCGATCTTTATTTTCAGCCAGTATCTTTGTGATTCAATGCTTGTTTACATTTCATATTAAACTTAATGGGAGACATTAAACTTCTGTGGTAAATTTATATCGAAAAAAAAACAGTTCATTAATGAAATTTCATAAAAAATTACCGCACCCTTTGGGTTCTAACCAGAAAATGTGTCTTTGGTGATCGCTAATATATTCACTTCTTTTTTCACTACAGTGAATTCTGATGACATTATTGCGTAGTTGGAGGATTATTAGTCGCCATCTTTCTTACCTCCCTTCAATTCTTAATTCAGTTCATATAACAAATATGTATCTGTTTGTTATGTGTTAGCATTGTGCATAGAAATCTCGTAAAACATGACTAGCATTCCTGCCAAAGCCAAATCTGGTATGATCCTACTAGTGCCGCTTTAGATGTCCTTTCTAGTAATTAACTTCTGATAGTTCTTAACAAGCCAAGGTTTTTCACTTGTTTTATTTAATACGTATTTTAGTTAAATTTTTTATATTACTTTATTAACCGTGCGCCGTGTCCAAGTGTGTTGCTACTTATGAAAGTCTATTTTGAGGCAATTTTAAATTACCTCTTTAATAGATGACTACTAAGGAGCCTCTGTAATAGCTGTATTGCACACATTCTAACTAGATCTATGCTTATTTTACATAGATAAAACAGTAATCAACAAATATTAAACAGGACTTTGATTCGCGCCACTTAAGATCTAAAATTGAATGCGCATCACTTCGTATTTCCTTGACCGCTGAAATTCGAAATATATGCAGAAAATCTCAATATGCGATACTCATCTATGCTGACCGACTTTCACGGATTTATTTCACGGATCAGCTGGCAATGTTACAGCACAGCTGCCCATTTCATGCGATCGTTGGTAAAAGAACGCTGAAAAAAAATCTTCTTTTCATCGATAACTTTGCTTGTATGCACCAATTACGTACATTTATTTAACGGCTGACCTTGGATTTATATGGAATCAATGTTCTTGGTGACCCTGAAAATGTTTTAATTATCTTCTGAAATCCCTAAGTAAAAACTCGTACTTCAGTCCCTTTTCTGCGATCCTCAGCTCTTCTGCAAGTTCTTGCCATATCAGCCTTTGCTAGTTCAAGTCTGAAAATGAAGGGTGGCTAAAATCTGAAAGTACTAATAATTGGTATGAGAAGAATCGCTCGCTGTGTGGCAGCGGCAAAGAATCTCTGTCATTCCATCTCTTCCCGTGAACGTCGTAAGAGGCTACTAAGCGAGATATCAAAAAAGTGGATGGGCACCTGCATCATTTGTACAAATTCAACACCTACTGCGATCACCAACCTGTTTGCCAAGCATGGTGATTTTTAGCAAACATGTCCATGAATGGCTCGAATATAATACAAGCGGCACAACATCGCCATTGACGGAGAAGGCCTATGTTCAGCAGTGGACATCCCCAGGCTGATATGATGGTCATGAAATGAAGAAATTTTATTTTTAATAATGCTTAGAAAACCTTAAAATATACTTAATAATCCCGTTACTCCTCTAGTTAGTCTGAGATACTATTGTAGCGGCCTACATACGTAGTGCATACATGTGAGTGCCGTGGTATACAGCGAGCGACTGAAGTAGGCCGCTCCGCTGTTATCATAGACGCTGCTCGCAAGTCGTCGCACCGAACGTAACCTCACATGACCACCGCAGGACGCCGACTGTTTCGCTAGCGTCATTTCCGCGGTATTTATATGCCGACCGTCGAGCGATGGTGGTTAGATGGAAAGTGGTTACTCAATAGGTACTATTGTAATGTTCGATTACAATTTGTGTACTGGTTGTGACAATTAAAGTGTTATTAATTCCTACCAAAATCGCCTTTCATTTGTCTCTTATAAAAATGGATTCCCAAACTATTATTCTAATTGGTTTAAGATACTGCGTTCGATGAGGTGAGAGAGATAAGATGGCGGGGTGATATTTGAATCGAGCATCATATAGATATCGGTCCGTCCTGCAGTAACTGCTATTTCCCAGCGTAGCCGTGTTGACATAATGATCAGAAAAATTATTTTCCTTCACAGATAAATACAGTGTATACTTTAGAAGAAGTAAAAAGAAAAACTGTTCTTCGTGAACGACTCTACGTCCGCTAGCGTTCTCATTAAAACTTAGCAAGTGAATTAATTACACGGGCAAACAAATCTATTTTACTACTGAGTTTTGGCACTTTTTGCATAGTTTTTTTTTAGCTTTAAACTTTGATTCATTTGAAATAAACTACACTCAACGGACTTCTGCTCGCTGTGTGCTGTTATCAATGCTTTAACTCGACCGCAACATAATTCCTTGTGTAATAAAATAAATTTTTTACATAAGAAAAATACTGAAAATCGTAATTCAAGAGATTACACTGTAGTTTTTTTTATATACAGCTATTACAATAAAATGTAATTAAAGATTAGTTCTGTTTTTGCTTTGCAATAGAGGCCAAGGCATTGCGTGTTTTCTAGTTTTTAATGCGGTTTATCGTTGAATGTGGACCTGTTTAATTGGGAAATTACCTCAAGCAGTATAATGCCGGAGCCAGACATAGCTCAAAGTGCGTGTACATTTTTGTCCTTGAAGACTACAAAGGTCTAGAAAACTTTGCGTAGCCACACAAACTCCCCGGCCACACTACATGATCATTCAAATGAAGCTATGTCTGGCTCCGGCGTAAGAAACAAAGTGTTGGGTTTCTTATAGTAAGTAGAGTTACGAGAGATCTGTAGGAAAGGGGACAGGGTTGGTTTTAAGCAAATAATACATATAATAGCACAATCTATATAATTATAATACTTGCTAAACTTTGGCGTAAAGTGGTATAAGAAGTTTTCTAAGTCGGACGATGTTACAAGCATCGACCACTATAACATATTACTTGACGCAACTTTCAAGTTAAGAGGTACCAAAACTTGAGCCGGAGTAAAAATCAAAGTTATAACTAACTTGCGCAAAACTTTCTCATATTCTGGGATAGTAACTTTAGCAAGTTCATCTACTTTCGCAAGCACTGGTCTTATTGAAATAAAAATTACGCTGTATACTCTTTGATGTCACGGGAAGATTTTAAATTAAATTAGCTAATCGAGCACTCATAGCCCGTCTCAAACATTGCAATTAAATTAAATCTTGTATACCTAATTGTGCATCTAAACCGTTAAAAGCATGAAGACACCACTGATTTGACCACTTATAGGGGATGGGTAAGGATCGCTAAGTCAAGAAAGCATATATTGGAATTCCGATTGGCTGCCGTTCTGTTGGCTGGCTTAGTGAAAGAGTGATCTAATAATATTCCTTACACTGCTAACAATATTAAACAGACGCTTAGTAACTCTCTAAAATCCGTACGGTCTGACTACTAAATGTGATGTGTCTCAATCCTCTCGACATTGACTTATATAGCTTTCCCCTGCTATCCCAATAAGATGACGAAACAAGTAATACAGGTGTCAATATGGCGATTTTTATTGGTGATACCAGTGTGAATATACCCTACCTCAAACCAGAGTCCACAACATTAGGTACTGGAAAGATGGCCTCGACCTCAGTGTTACTCATTGGCAAGAGTTGAAACGGATCTAGAGCCGAGGGAGCAGCTAGATTGGTTTTATTCTATACATAAAATATTCCAATATAATATATTTCAATAATTTCACAATATTTACCGTTGAATTCCTTCAAATAATGAGCGTTCGTTGTTGACTCGTCCTATTAAAAATAAAAGCGAGAATATATTTCAATATTTCATGCAAAACGATACAGAACTTTCTGCAGCAACTTAGATTTACAAGTAACTTATAATTTCGTATAAACCTTAGTTTAGTTATGCTAAAACGTAGGTTAACAAATCATCCAAAAACTACTTGATACTTTAATAGTACCAATTTAGTATCAAAAACATTATTTTGATATGGTAGTCAAAAGTAGACTGATCAAGTTTGCGCATGTTCAAAAATGTAAGTAGATCAAAGAGGAACGTCTGGAGTTAATCTCACATGTCTCTCCTCGCGTCTAAAATCACAGCACGTTCTTCACATAAATCATTATCCGCCGTCATTTCATTAAGGCAGGGTTCCGAAAATGTTTACGTGCCTATTAATTCCTACTAATTTCATTAATTTTTAATTAACCTTAAAACAGACATTATTTTGTCTACCTTAGGCACCAACGTCCGTGTGTCATATGGTCCTTTTTTCTTTTTTTTTTGTCATATGGTCCTGACACTAGGACGTATAGGTATTTTGTCAAATTTATTCATCTTTAGACAGTACCCCTCAGTTTCTCCGACATGGGGAACCCCTCTCCCAGGCCGTGGTCGCCGAATTCCCGCTGGAACACGTCGAACATTTCAGTGTCCACGTGCTCAGTGAGCAGGTGGTAGCAGCACGGCACCGTGAGCGCCGCGCCCACGCGTGGGCAACCTGCCAAAAGGCGAAGCGACGTCGGGCCTAGGTTTCCGCACGTGTGGAGACCTGCATATGCCGACCACACTTTTTACACGGTTAAATTAATCATTAACTAGAGAAATTACCATAAGTTCATTTAAATATTTTTAGAGATTTCTTTTTTGAAAGTCGCGTCTTCGTCACCGAACGCTGGACTCTTGCTTTAACTTAGTCGTCACTGTTACCGAAACCTCTGACGATTCGTTTTCAATTCTGGTGGGAATATTGATATGCCAGTGGTTTTTTTTATATTACATCAAACGGCACAATGCCAATTCTACACGGCTATTTAACATTGTTAAATGAATCATAGAGAAACAAGAAACCGAAGAGTTGCTACTGAAGACTTACCAGTTAAAAGCAAATTTATATCAGTATTAGAATGTTCTGGAAACTTCTCTTTCACCATTTCAACCAAGTCCGTATCTTTGGTGATAAAATTGGCGGCAAAACGATGCAAGTCTGTATTTATTTCTCCCAATTGTCCCTCCTCGGTACCATTTTTGATTTTTTTAGCAATGGCATGCCATTGTTTCTGGAAAGAATATGACACAATAGTATACTAACACGAGTTTTGCCTTCAGTTGAAAGGTAAAAAAGGAATTATTAGGTGTTCCTAAAGAATTTATAGTATTTTATTATTAAAAAACTTTACTTCATAATAAGATTTTTCTGCTTAACTATAGGGCATAGAGCAACTTCTTTTCTGAAAAATAAAATTTGTAGTCTATGAATGTGTTTTAGAGCCGATAATATTACGTAATAACGCTGAACGCTTAGGCCAATCGTGCCTTTCTATCGCTTGTTCCGCGCTCTTGTTTGAATCGTATCGTAACCTAAGCCGAACGCTTCGGCGGAACGTGACAATGAGGCAACACTATACAGCAATACTTCAAAACTTTACTAATAACACCCTTACCTGTATAATTTTAACTCTCTTCTGAGCGTTACTGATAGTTTGCTCATCACAGTCTATAGTCAAGCTCGGTAAATTGTAGGCAAGAGATAAAGGGACCAGTAAATGCCCTCGACCTCCCCCCGCTTCCACGCAGTGAGTTGAGTTAGATGCAGAGAAGAGAGATGCAGTTAGATGTGACATGGTTTGTACCTGAAAGTATAACATGACTATGTATAACGAAAATTGTTAGCCAACATCAACAGTAGGCCATAACTACAAGTTTAAGCTATAATAGCACCTTTGAGTCACAACACTAAATGTTAAATCAGCAATTTGACTGCAAATATTAATATTATAACATAGATTGTAGTACTCTACGAAAATTACAAAATATCTATTACTCCATAAAGTATTAAAGGAAGTTTATTAGTGACAGGTAAGTTACAATTAAATTTAATAAGATGTTGATAGTACAGTACTGAGATATATAGAACATATGCCTCAAATATTACCTCATAGCTTTTCTTGCTAGTCATAAACTCAGAAATCTGTATCTCTGGTTGTATGCTGCCACCCCAAGTTTCGATGCGTTCTTGTAATTGATCAGCTGACAGACAGTATTGATTATTTACTGTTAAACAATGGGACTTGGCTTGCTGCACCCATTTAGTTAACTCTGTAGTATCTGTAAAACATTTTGTTGGATTATTTGATAGTATGATGAAAATTTTAGACATGATATTTACTAATAATGACTTTAAAACAAAATACCATTACCAGGATGGACAATGTTAAAGCTACTCCTAAACTAAGTAACTGTGTTTTTACAGTATGTATTATATTATTTAAATTAAAATAATTATTATCAGTGGTAATAGACTACTAAATTGCTATTGTAATTTGAAATCTTATGTGTCACCATTTTATTTTAAAAGCTTCGAGACAGTTTGAATATATTGCAATATTGGGAAGTTTAAGGGTTAGATAGTTTTACACGTAACCCTCATAGTTTTGGTCGATCAGTCCTTTTGTCCGCCCACAAGCTGGCCCGTCTCCCCCCAGGTTTTCTAAACTGTTAGATGTAGAGACATGAATTTTTCCAAGTTCATAGAGCATGCTATAATGTTTGACATAAAAAGTATGAAGGTTTTTAATAAATACCTTAATTGCATATTCAATACAGAACCCATCTATATAAGTGTGTCTTGCCTCATTCTTGGCCACTTTATTTTAATACGAAATGACTGGTTAGCGCTTGACTGGGATTACACTTGGCTTATTATACT
>JANCMC010022980.1:496693-603313 GCA_024363005.1 Charaxes varanes | reverse complement strand
TTGTATCAAATTATTATCTTATAATATTAATTGAAAAAATATTTCCAGGGAATTGTTAAAGAAGTTTAAGATCGGAACACTTTCGCCTGAAGATCGTAAACAGCAGTGGTAAGTATTTTTGTATATGTAGTTATGAAATATTTAATCAATTACGATAATATGCTGCAGTTTTTTTTTAAGAATCTGCCTGTGCCTACAATTTTCGTTTCTCCTTATAAGTTTATGAATATGTGACAATAAACAATTTTCGAATTCAAATCTAGCGCCATTCGGATTTCTATTCACTCTATTAACTTTTAACGTTGAAGTTATTGAGTCAATAAAAAGGAACAAACTTGTGTCTGATATCGAGACAGTAGTATGTCAAGTCTCGGTATGGAGTCGACTAAATTAAGTCGAATTCAATCCTGTTAAGACACAAGTTTGCGCTTTCACTGCTAAAAAGTTCCTCTTCATCATGTATCCTCGATTTTAGAACACTTCTCTGGTTGTCTCAGCCAGCATTGGAACACTGGGAGTTGACATATTGAGCGACGTTCAGTTCCGCGGTCAGTCGTTACACTATTTATAATGACACTCGAAATTATCTATGTTTTGGGGAAAACAGGAATTGCAACTGGTAGTAAAGGAACGACAGTACGGTGACTTAAGCGATGGCGTCTTCGGTGTAACATTCGAGTTACAGAATTGTGCATTGTATTTTAATAATTGCTTTTAATTCATTTATTTGCTCGATTGCGAGTTATTCACATAGACTTTTACATAAATACAACTTGACCACAATCTACCATTTACAGGTGTGTAAAAATTCATTACTTAATATTAATGCCTTACAATAAATAAGCAAAAGATAAAAGAAGACTAATGCTGGCATAATACACAACTAATCATAAATATTCTGTTGTCATTCAGAATGAAAGAATCTGAAAGATAAAAAAATACATAATTTGACATTGATATGTTTACGTTTTAATTAATTTTGGTTATATCTTACTAAAATATCACTAACCATATCACAATAAAAAACATCGAAATTTAAATTGCGCATCAAAAATGGTTACTAAATAGAAAAAACAAGCCTAAATAAATTAATAATGTCTGTTTAATCTTTCATACACAAGCACTCCGTTTTTCCGAAATTATTTGCACATGCCTAAAAGGTAATTTTTTTGTTTCAATTCTGTTAAATATTTTGAAATTATCAAAAATCACTTTTAATAAATCTTGTAAAGCTTATACTATATTTAGATGTGGCAACACTGCGGTTCCTTAATTAAAATAATTTATACGTCCAATGGATTGCGTCCAATAGATTCGAAGATTTATTTCTATTATCATAATTCCAGTTACCTTAGCAATCACTTAAACGCAAAGCATAACAGAAATTGCTTGAAAATTCACACATTACTATGGCCTAATGTTATTACATTAGGTCATGGCTGGCAGGCATATTAAAGATAGCAATATAGTTGCATCCTTTTGATATATGACGCTATATTCTTCCATTATTGCTGCCGGGACTAAAACGATGCCTGATTTAGTGCAATAACAATAACTATATGTATCTAAAGTTTTCTCACCTTGTGAATCCACCTATTTTAAATAATACGTGCTAGGGTTATATCTTACTCATTTGAAATTGGATAAACCCGCCTCTTATACCGCTTGGTCTCTGGGGTAATGAAGTCGATATCTTTTACATGCTTAATAGTATAGATCAAATGGTTGGACCGTTGTTAAAGAAATACTAGGAATATAAAAGAGAGGTTCGAAAAGACGCATGAATTATTGAAAAGTTGCATAAACACAAAGAAAGACAGCAAACTATTAACCAAGAACAAGAAGAGGTAAAAGAACTGAGTAGTGGAGAAGCATATGAAGAAGAAGAATATGAATACACGAAGACTATTTAAAGGACATTCAGAGCAGTGAATTCTCGACCGCACAATATTGGAGTAATACACAACCACATAAATTGGTAGATTCTAGAAAATCTTCTAAATATCTACGTAATCAAAGCGAAAGTTACAAAAACTTTATGTCTTCCAAAACGCAATTATCTTTAGACCAACGCAAATGCGGCGCATACTCAATAAATCAGTCGGAGGCGCGAATAAACAATATGGATCGTAAAAATGCCAAATGTGAAGAAACAATGTGAGTTCAATAAATAACATTTTCTTTCATATAAACGTTTTCTTCGAAATCATTCTCGACACAATTCTAACATTTAATAGGCCGACCACTGATTAGGCCACGACCTCCTCGCCATCATCATCATCCCCATCAAAATAAAACAAATATAATTAGCAATACACATGAAATCGAATCGTAATAACAAATTGCCGATACGGGAATAGTGTGGCGTCCCATAATCGTGTTACTTTACTAATGATCGCACCGCAAAATGGATGTGCGCTAATAAATTTTGATTGTGTTGAAATCTGTTAATCTCTCACTGATTGTTCATTTGAACCCTTGGGATGTTTACACTGATAGCATATATTTGAACTCCGCGTCCATTGTATGTGTATAATACATTTTGTTAAATAATTTTGGATAATTGATAGAATCAGGCGTTACTTTGCGGAAATCCATGACATGCATGAGAAACTAAACTACTTTGCTTTAATCAATGGCCTTTAGTGAGTCCACTCAAATTGTTTGTTGCCAAACTCCTACGAAAAGGCTTGACCTAACTTACGAAATTTTTTGTGCATAGCTCATCAAATTATGTATAATATCAAATGATAAAACTTACAGAACATAAAATTTTTAGAAATGCTTCCCACAAATGAGTTATATCTACCGTAATTCTTATATGCAGTGCATTGAACTGAACTGAATTATATGTTATTCCAATATATTAAATTATTTCTCAGTATTTGATTTTATTATACTATTTTTATTTTAGTGTTATATACGACAAGCTGTTTCGTGGGACATCGTCTGCGAAAAATTGCAAGACCCTTTAGATCTCTTTATTCTGGGTCTATCAAAAAATCCTTTCTTAAAGGAAGTCTTATAACTTTACACTAGTTCCTTGCCAAATTTCATCATTCGTCGTCGTCGTCGTTATGTTCGAACTGCCAGCCGGGCCCGTGCACTTCCGAAACACGTAGGAGGTCGGATATCAAATATAAACCAGTGCTACAATGGGTCACCCATCGATCACCCGGTCGCAAAAAGAGCAACTTAACGTAGCGATCGGCTCAAATGATCACTGATTAGGCAACGACCACCAAATGAGGTCATTTATACGTTCTAATTATAATCTATAATTTAATTAATCACAAGACAAGGTCACGATTTGTTTTCGCTTCTTCTATGATAGTAACATATGTACAAGGTAATAAGTGATAAAGTTATCAGCATACCCACATAGATATAATTAGTGAATTAAAGTTCTAGTGATGAGAAGATTTTCAATGGTTCACTTACAAAGGCAAAGGTAATGCTCGGTTCAGGATTGCTTGGTAAATTAAAGATTTAGTTACGTTTTATGTAAAGACCGCAAATATTTACTAAGAAGTCCATGGATAAATATAACCTACAATATACAATATACTCTTGTATATACTACTTCTTGGTGTAGATGTCCATGGGCACCGGTAGGCACTTCGGTGCCTACTGCCTGCTCGTTTGCCCCCTTGTAGCATAAAAAAAACAAAAGCTACAAATTGAGTTTATCCAACACAACTTGCCCTAATCAGTTATTTACCTTTAGAAGACATTTATTTATCACCAATGGTGATAAATGTTCAAATATATTATCATCATATACTCATAAATAAATGTTTTATTATATTTATTAAAAGTTATTAACTTGAAGAAGAATTAATAGTTTGTTTTATAATAACACAGTACATACCTACGTAGCGACTAGCATAGGATTTGCTAGAAATTTCCTCAACACAACATATAAATTGAAACCAGTTGCAAGCTTCGATGATTTTGTATCGAGACCACTTTATGATGCTCCTTGCATATTTATTTCCCAAAAGCCGGCAACGCGTCTGCAAACCTTTTGGTATTGCAACTCAGTTGATCCGGTGTCTTTGTAACAACGGTAACAGCCGCTACACACGTATCGATAAATCGTTGCGAAAAAACTGTGCCGACTATTAAACGTCCGCGTTGCGCCTAATCGCTGTTTCAAAGTATTTTCACACAAATATGTAAGCAATTAGAATGTATTCCTTTTTGGAGGTTTTATTAAAAAGCTATCGATTGGAAATATTCCGTAAACGCGACGAACTCTGCTCCATTTAGTATTTGTTTAATATTCTTTTTAATTTTTCATTTTTTTAATAAACCTTTCTAGAAATAATGCGAAGAAGGCGAGTAGGCCACGACATCATCTAAAAAAAATACTAAAGTTTTACAATGATAATGAGATGACTCATACATTTGTAAGAACAATGAACCCATCGTCGACAGCCGTTCCAGTATCAATATTTCTTTACGACAACTACTTAATTACAAAATTAAATTACAAAAAAGCCGCTTCGAAAACAGTGGAGGCAATATGCAATAAGATTCCATACGGTGTCGTATTGTTTGTGAGAACTGGTCGTTGGCCATGGTAACAGATATAAACCGCTAGAACATAACTTTATTGTGATTTATATTTGATTTGCAATGATTTCTTATCTTAATTGTGATCTCTTCAGAATTCTTCCTTACTTATTCCTTTTCAGTTACTATTTTAACTTACAAATACGCATCTTTTCTTATATAATCATTTAGTTCTTCGCATATTCCTAACTTAAACACATGTATATATGAAAAAATAAACTACTTTCCTTAAATCCAGGAATGTTAAATGTACATTGACAGTTTCTCATGCATGTCATGGGTTTTCACAAACTAACACTTGATTCTATCAATTATTTAGTGCATATTTATGGATTGCCAATTTGCCTTCGAAAGTAACTTAAAAATACATAAAATGCCATCGAAAACTTTTTAAGTAATCCCGAATACCTGCTTAATTGCTTTTTTGCTTATTAAGTTATCTTAATTACTTTATCAAATGAAATTAATGTACTTTTCGTTCAAGTGATTATATTAATATTATTAAGAGCTGCGTTTCAGAGATTGGAAGACCTTCGAAATCGGCGTATTTTATACAGGGTTGTCCGCATAATTCACAATTTGCAGTATTTAATTTTGTTGCGCGGAAACCTAATAAGTGCCCTAGTTTACAATCTCAAGATGATTTAGAGTTTACGCGGGGGGGATCCTAGTAGTGCGGCTTTTGATGTGCTTTCTAATAATTACTTAATGATAGTTCGTGACCAGCCAAGGTCTTTTAATAGGTTGTATAGGAATTTTGCTGGCGTACCCCTCGCTCCTACCTCAACCGCGTATAAGTTTGTCTTATACCCGTTTTCGGTGAGTCTTTTTTTCTTTAATTTTTTTCTATTGTATACATAAAGTCAAAATAAATTACAAAAACTATAAAAGACTCGACGCGCTATTTATTGTTTATTGTTAGTAGAATTCCGCTAAGAATGTCAGAACATCGAAAAATTTGTTTTCGATTAGGGAGGTCTATGGCTCTCGCAAGTTTCATTTCACACTTACGAAGCCGCGGGTAACAGCTGGTATACTTCAAATCACTCTTCCGATTGTCTAGCGGCATGTTTATCTATACTAATATATAAAGCTTTTAGCTTATTTGTTTGGTTGTAGATCCTAATCTCAGGAAATACTGGTCCGAATTGAAAAATTCTTTCAGTGTTAGATAGCCCATTTATCGAGGAAGGTTATAGCCTATATGTCATCACGCTAACATTAAACGTTTTTTAAGTAATTTTACGCCGTCGAAGTTGTTGCTGCAGCTAGAATTACTACTAAATACAACCTTAAATCTCTAAAGCGGACGTATAAATCTGCTAGTAAACACTCAATTTAAAACATACAACACATAAATGTACTTGTGCCCCGCTGCGACGTAGTAAACCAACGTTCGCATTTTAACCCTAAGTAAGAGTATGCAGCGTTGGCCTTGACAACGTCCGCCCCTACTCACGCCCTGCACGGCGGCGGCGTCGGCGGCGAGGCGCGAGCACAGCGCGCCCACGCCGTTCTGCGGGTTGTCGAACCAGCCAATCTCCTGCGCCAACATCGCTCGAAACGCCGCCACTCTGAACGAGAAAAAATATTCTTAGCGGCTTCCGGTCGCTCCAAGACGCAATCTTAGTCTCAGACGCATCTACGCAAGGCGCGTTAAATTAATTTCCGGTAATCTGACCCTCGCAAGTGTTTCCCTCGGTGCAGTTGCGATTGAGCCAGTGATCCATTTGGAGTGAACAAGACTATCGCAGAACTTAACTGGTTAAAATAAACAGATTCCTGAGCAGAGAAGCGGACCGATGCAGACCATTTGCGGCGCCGGAACATACAGAGCAACCAGATGTGCCAGATGTTGTGAGAGGCAGAAAAAAATACTAAATACCTACTTTATTATTGCATTTCATTCATATCAGTAACAAAAATATTGTTGTCCTTTTCAGTGACCTGAGAGAAAATATCTTCACGAAACTCGACTTGGTGGATTACTTCAGTTTGACAGACAACTCCATAACCGAAATGCCACGGCACGTGTTAAGACACTTGCCACATGTCAAGACCCTCGATCTCTGCAGAAATAAGATTACCAAGCTAACGGAAGAAGACTTTAAAGTAAGCACTTGATTTGACATATATTTAATTGGGTCTTATTACTACATTCATTTAGAGATAGTTAATGAGATCAACATTATTTTTTAGAAATAGTAAAAATCTGTGATAAAATGTCCGAAATATCTCTCCAGCTCGTTTGTTATTCCTGTTAGAGTCGCGTCTGTTTAGGATAAACGTACCGAAATCGACATTGTTTCTAAAGTAAATTAATGTATTATAACACTTTTAGGACATACAAGAAGTTGAACACCTCTTAGTAGCCAGCAATCAAATCTCCAAGATCGACAGGCATGCAGTACCCAAAGGCTTGAAGCATGTTCACCTGGGTATTAACAAGTTGATTTCTTTAAACGGAGCACTTCGTGATCTCGACGATCTGGAATGGATTTTTATTAACGCGAATCATTTAAAATCTATTGATAATGAGTTACCTATTGTAAGTATAAACAAGATGTAAATAATTTTCATTATTATTTAAACTAACATATAGAATATATGAAAATACTGCGCATATTGAAGTCATGAAGTACAATACACCGAAGTGTTAAAAGTTCCAGAAAATAAGATAATAATTTACTCTGTTTGTCTTCACGCCCATTTACTTACTTAACTTTGAAATTTAATAATTAGATAACGATTCCCGATTAAATATGAAGACGAAAATTATCACAAGTAAGAAAAGAAGGCACTTTCTATGTATGTCTGTAAAAATATATCGTGATCGCATATCTAGAACTAAACTATAAAACTCAAAAAGTTATATATTTTGAGTTATTGTTTGGAAGTAATCTGATATATAATAAACAACAACGACCTTTTTAGCACTCATATATTTAATTAAAATTGTATCCATAGTTGGCAATAGAGTTGTCTTAGTTTTCATTACTACGGTTTTTCTTTACTGTTGGGAAGTCATTATATATATTTGCAAACATTGCATAAAGACAAATATGAAATAGACATATAAAACGAAAACATACACAAGGAGCTTAAGATGGAGTTCGTGAGACTATTCAGCTCCTTGACACCACGGCAGTGGGAGAAGACCGAAAGGACAAACGCTTTTGACCTAGTGAATGAGTAAAACAGTGAAATATTATATAGTAACAGAAATAACAACATTATATAGTATTCGTTTATGTGTACAATAATAGAGTGTCTTCCTCTTAAACTATTAGAGACAATAAGATTGCGTTATTGGACCCATTCGTAGAGTTATAATATATCAGCATAAGTTAGAATTAAATTGCTTATTAAGCCAGATTGTAATTTTATAAAGTATGTACTTACTTTATCGAGTATATAATAATAATAATACACATAAATG
Source organism: Charaxes varanes (assembly GCA_024363005.1). Lineage (NCBI taxonomy): Eukaryota > Metazoa > Arthropoda > Insecta > Lepidoptera > Nymphalidae > Charaxes > Charaxes varanes. The sequence continues at coordinate 595,296 of JANCMC010022980.1, read as the reverse complement.
TTACATTTACAGAAAGCGAAGAAGTTAACTCTCATTCATGCTGCTAACAACGAGTTACAAAATTTACCAAAAGACTTGAGGCAACTGCCATCTTTAGATTCACTGTTCTTCTACGGTAATAATATCAAATCACTCGACGGTGCATTGCAAAAATCTAAGAGACTTACGAGGGTCGGTCTTTCTTTCAATAAAATTGAAAGCGTAAGTTAATCTAATTATTATAAAAATTGGTTATTTATTCGTTTTTTTTTTGTGCATTTATCCTCAGCACTATATCGCCGATACGAATAATATGACAATTCGAGTAAAGTAGAATAACATAAAATGATAATCACATTTTTATATTTTACAGTTAGCTGAAGATGAGTTTGCGGAAACAGAAATTTTATCGGAATTGGACATGGCATACAATCAGTTGAAACATCTGAACGGTTCGCTGAGGAGTCTCAAGTCTTTGAGTTATCTAAATTTAACACATAATTTTCTTACCGAATTCTCTTTACAAGAAATCAAAGGCCTGAAGAGATTGTCTGTGATAGACCTCTCTTACAATAAAATCAGTAGTGTCACCGGAAATATGGAAGTGAGTAATTTTGATTATTTATCATTAGTTTTCATGGAATTTGCATTATGCCGTTTGGAGCCAGTGTGACAGATAAGAATTGTATTCCTACTGTTTCTGTGGACGTTGTGTAAGGAAACTTAGTGAGAGTTATCGTATAAATGTAATATAATACATATGATTAATATAATATACTAACTACATACACTCGTAATTTCGTATTTGATACTGCACAAATAATGCCATTACGTATTATGTATATGATACTTGGTATTGAATGAAATTCGTTTGAAAATAAGTACATAATTAACACACACGCACACATTCCCTCACACTCGAACGCTCACACACAATCGCATGCACTCACGCACACACGCACGCACACGCTCATATTCTGCTTAAGATTATTTTAAAATATTGTGAATAAAAGACTTAATCTATTTATGTAGTTTCTACGAAAGAGCGAGAGCCTCTAACACATACGCAAACTTAAAAGAGGGTCTCATACCCAAGAGATGTGAACTAGGTTAAGTTTAATGGAAATAAATGATTTGTATTTATTGTATATTTTCCGAATCCTTTATATATCATATAAGTACACATTAATTGTGTTTTACACAACCAATATTTGGGTGAATTTCTTCCAACTAATATATTTTAAATTTGCCGTGTTACAGAATCTTGTTGACGTTGAAACTCGTGTATTGGAGCTGCGTTTAGATCATAACCGTATTCTAAGTTTGGGTGGAGCGCTGATGGGGCTTCATGGTCTTCTGACGTTGAATTTAAGCAATAATTTGATACAACAGATATCACCGGACGATCTTATTGGACTAGAAAATTTGAGATTATTAGATGTCTCCCACAACCATATAACTTCCCTAGAAGAAACATCAAAGGTTTGTTTCTTAATGCGGTAATTGCATAACGCTTGCGAGCATCTGCGATTTTAACATAAACTACTTATGCGTGTAACTCAACTTTATTTAAATTTGACTGCTTTTATATTGTTTTCAGACATTCTTGCCGTCTTTAGAGGAGCTTATCGCCCATCACAATAACATCACTATGTTGGACAAAGATTTTCATGGCCTCCCGTCTTTATGTAAAGCCGATCTCTCCTATAATAAGATTCAAACGGTCAATTATGAAGTTGTTTCGAAATCCAGATGTACAATCAACGGAGTGCCAAGTGTATTGAAAATTTATGTACAAGGTCGGTCCTATATTCATAAGTATAACGTTATTTTTTTACTACTTTGTTCCGCTTGTACATTCTCTTGGCAATATTAATATCTGACGTTCCATTATTTTATATGCTGTGGCAACGTTGCGAATGTATTATTATAGAAATATTCTGATGAAATTTTACTGAATTAAATGCTTATGCGAATGACTATCCTCTCCTTGGAATATCTATTCTAAAATACGTGATAAACTTTTTGGTCGTATTTATATTTTTAAATGGATTTATATTTCAAAAATTGTAGTAAGTATAGAAAATAGACTTTTGTGATATCATGATTTGATATCACGGTACTTATTCATGTAAATATAACCTACGAAGAACGCGCAAATACCAACTCAACACAGAACCTCCTTTTAATTTTTAGTCGATTAAAAAAATCTTTAAGCATGATCTACATATTTGAATTAAGTGCATATTTAATAGGTAGATAGGTAGAATGGAAAGTAAAAGATTTTGGTGAAGGTGTGTGTCGCTATATAAATGCAAATAAGTTTGAGGCTATTTAATGTAGTAGCAATTGAAGAGAAAAATGTGAAAAGGAAGATGAGGAAATATCTTAGCCTTTCTGAAACGGTAGCAACGCATCCGTAAGCCAAATACTCGACCCGACTTGGCTCGACAAATATGGTAAAACTGTCCATGTTCAACTGTCAACTGTCGTACTTAAGTAATACTCTTGAAGAGAAGCCTTTGCAATTTTTTGGAAATGTTCACAATTTTTTTATATCTATCATAATCATTGTTCTACAGTTTCTATTTCAAATTTATATTCATTAGCTGTGTCCGCGTAAAATTAGGCAAAAAAAACAATTAGATTCAGTTTTAGCGTGATGATATATGGCCTATAGCCTTCCTCCACAAATGGGCTATCTAACACTGTACGAATTGTTCAATTCGAACATGAACCGAGGATTTTTCCTAAGGTCGGTCGTGCGCATTGAGGTTAAGGCCAGATTCCTACGTGACTTGGATGAGGAAATGCCTGTGTATTTTTTTGTTAACCATACTGGACTGCAAGGACATGTCAGAAATATTTTCTTTTTTATCCACCACACTATTAGTAATTACAAATATTAATTATGATCGAATGTATATATAGTATGCAATAAACAAATTAATTTTAGTTATTAAGACATCACTTAGCAATGGCTGGTCCAATTATTATGAATTTGGTGTGTTGAACAGTTTAAGAACGACTTTTATATTTTTATCTACGTTTTACTCCCAGGGGGTGGATATTCCTTTATCTGTCCGATAACTGGTCCGATCCACTACGTCACACCCTCTATACCATCCGTGACAGTAGTATCCGCATCCTTTCTCTCCTCCCCATCTACCTTTATATCCTTTTTCTCCATCCCTTTCCCCTAGCCCACCACGGTGGATCCGCGTCTGGAGCTATGAAGTCTTTGTGCGCTAAATATCTTGTAAAGGATACTCTGGACTCGCTCTATTCTTGTAATGAGATTTTTAAACAGAGGTAGCGCATTCTGTATTAATACGTAATATCAAGTTAAGCAGAAATATCCGAAATCCTTCAAATTGCCAGAACTAGACCATTGCAATGGAACCACACAGGAAGCAACAGCATTTTTATAAAAAAAGAATCATCAAAATCGGTTCAGCCAGTCGCCAGTTCTGAGGTAAAAACATAAAAAGAGGTACAATAGAATTGAGGACCTCCTTTTTTGATGCCGCTAGATACTAGAGTTAGACGTCTTGAAATCGACGGTGTAATACGGACAATTTCGCGACACAGCTCCGATCTCATTCTCTTGCTTTGTTTCTAGGCTTTACTGGGTTGTCAAGTCGACGAAGCGAAGGCGAACGCGGACGTGGAATGAAAATGTACACATGTGTGCGTAAATGCGCTTGGCATTAGTGTGCGTGTAGTTTTATTTTAATGATTTAATATAATTAAAATGCATATTTTATATGATTATTAGAAATTGCACGCCTATATACATAATAATTTTGCTAAATTTAATGCTCCTCGTCTGCGCAATTTCCGGTACCGGTACCTATATACGTATATGGATAATGCAATATGAATATATTACACCTAAAACACCTCTCGAAAATAAAGCTCCTATTATTCATGTGTGCAATAAATACTAGTAGTGTTAAAAACTAAGTTACATCGACATATTTTACAAATCAGTTTCTAAAATAAAGTCGGCAAATATCTGTTAAGCAGTCTGAAGCTAAAGACGTATTCTAATACAATTTTTTTAACTTCATAAATAACTATACATACGTACCAGTTATCGAAATTGTTAATGTTTAGTATTTAAATTATTTATTTAATTTTAGAAAGTGTGCACCCGCTTTATCCCGGCGCGGCGCATCCGGTAACCAGTACCTCTATACACCCTACTAATAATATAAACGCGATGGATGTTTGGATGTATATTTGACGTACTTTCACGGAAAAACTAAATGGATTATAATAAAACTTTACTATAATATAGTTTATACACCAGAATAACACATAGGTTGTAAATTATAAAGGTATTGTGTGAATTGTCCAAAATATAACGATAAATGTAAAGTGAGTAGGAGAAAATTCTGCCACCTGCTAGCTATTCTCGCCTGCGCTGCAATAACCGTTAGAGTTACACTTATATAGTGTATGAAGGATATGTTCATCTTAAATACTTCAATTAAATGCCGGCAGCGCATCTGTGAGCCTCCTATGGACATCTGTCCATGACTGTCGGTAATCGATTAGTAAACCGTCTGCCTATTTGCAATGTAAAAAAATATAATTATGCGATTCATCTTATTGCAGGGAAAACAAGAATATTAAAGTATACTTAATATATTTTTAATGGTACCGGAAATAAATCTTGTAACTGGCCATTTGTGAACGATTAACAAGTCAAGTATCAAATTAAAATTCATATAATAGACTTATTTATTTCATAGAATGGCTTATTTGGCCCTTATCATATATTTAAGGAAACATAAAAAATACATTATGTTACAGCTCGTAGGCCTTTTGGTGAGATTATTAATCTTAATTATGTGCTTCTAGGAATAATTTGTTCTAAAATTATATCTACTTGATGGCGAAGAGGTGAACTCACCTCGAAGTTCACTTTGAATTTCATTCTCATTTACATGGTTGAATGGGTTTGTGCGAGGCATGAAATTTCTAGAAAATCGCACGTTTGCGCACTTTCGTACATAGAGGTATAGTGCGTACTGTCTAAAAATGCATGCTCCTGCAAAGTATTCACCTCTATATGCGAAATAGCGTAATATTGTATAGAGAAACCATTACAATTTCAAGTTACTTACTAATAACTGTACGGTAATGAGTAAGATGCTTCTAGTGGCCTTTGTATTAGTAATAAAAAATAACATAACATAGCTTGTTGCCCTTCTCAAAAATGTAATGATCATTTTGTATCTAAATCACAAATTGGACACACAATATGACATTTAAAACGGTCCACAAAATTAAGTCTTAATCCAGTGAAAGGTTTAGTAAGCACGTACCGACGAGATGGCAAACGTAACAACTACGCATAAAGTCTAAAGCTATCGGCTGTCTACACTGGATCCACAGCTAGTATTGATACTTTACGATTATGCCGGTATATTGCAATCATAAATAGGGACTAATTAGGAAATAGCAGAAAAGGTTTTATAACAACTTATCATACAAGGAATATCCGGCAAAAAAACTAAGTACCTTATATATTGTCAAATTTCACCTTCCTGTTACTTACTACTATATTTATTAAACAGAAACAGTTTAATAACAATAAATCGTATCATATTTTCAAATTTACGTACGTTTCATCCCCTAATACCTATGGTCATCGTTTGTCAATTGGGTGAACCGCCTGCCTGTTTACTTCATATAATATATATAACGAAATAATTCCGATTTAAATTGAATGGAGATATAATAATCAGAGAAGTCTGCTTAGCCTAAGGATCCTCATGGCAGGTAGAATAAATAAAAATAAAGAATTCATGAAAGGTGACAGGGAAAATATTCATTTATAGAATAGTTATTTAAAGACATATGAAAATAGAGAGGATTAAAAATGGACAAGACTAATAACAGAATACCTATTAGACAGTAAAACAAGCAAAACAGAAGCAGACAAAATAAGAAGTGGGAGGATGATTTAAGGAAAATTGCTGGACCACTGTGGACTCGAGTAGCAAAGAATACGGAAAGTCAGTGTAGTTGCAAACCAGCATGTCGTAACTTGATGTTTTTGCTTCCTCCAAGCATCCTCTGCATAGTAGGCTGTCTATTACAATAGTATGCACTGTCTGAGAGTATTCTGATTTTGTTACCAGTAATACCTCTTGCCTCTACGGCGTGTGCGGCTCTGGTTATTCCGATACACTCTGCCTGATCGACATAGCTCATCGTTCCTAGGGCTATGGATCTCCTGATGTTTAATTCCTGTGAGTAGATACCGACACCTGTACCCACTCGCATTTTGGAACCATCAGTGTATATGCGTAGTGTTAGAAGAAATTATAAACTCGTGTACAAAAATTGCATATGCCAAAGAAAAATTTAAAAAAAAAATCTTTTTGGTGTAACTAAGTCTACTACAGTATTAGAAAAAGCATTAAAATTTACAGTAAAGTGACTTTACCACATTATTCGTTGGGGGCGTCTATATGAGATTTGTTTGCTAATAAATGAAATGACAGCTGTAATTATAATAAAAAGTTGCATGTATATAGAGAAACGTGTGATTTCCGCAATATGTAGACGTAAAGTCGCAATTCAGTACATTTCTTAAATATATTTTTTAAAGTAAGTACATTAATGCAAACTAGAGATGGAACTTCGGCCAGAAATCTTTAGATTTTGTGTACCATATTCTTATTAAAAGCTATCTGGAAAAATTTTAGTCTTCGAACAACGACATTTGACAATTTACTCACGTTACATGTTATAGTTGAAAAAATACATTGTTATTTGTAATGTTGTGTAATGTGCGTGTAATGGTTGCCATGACTACGTTTTGATATCGTTCTATAATAAAATTCTTACATGTGTGTGTAAGTCTCTGACTTTGGTGTGCGTGAGGTTTTATTTTAATAGTTTCATATATTACATTTTTCGGTATCTTGAAGATAGCAAATGCGTAAGGTGACCACTCTTTTTCAGACGAAAAAGGGACCATAGACTAAAATATAATTTGACCGAAATCTAAGTTACAATCCCAAGAAGTCATCCCGTGACCTGCTTCTGAAACCTCATAATGGGAAAAGGATCCTTTCTTCGCAGTGGACAATGGGCTATTACCACTGCGGGCACTCGGCCTAAAATCACTAACAAACCGTCGGAAAACGAAATATAATTGGGCCGGAAATAAAATTAAAACTCCTAAGGAAGATTCCCGACTGGGATGACAATTTCGAAATGGAAATTTTCAGGACTGCAAACTACTATCCCGATATTGCAGACGATGTGGCTGTGGGGGGAGGGGGAATTAAAGTGACCAACTTCAGTCTAACGTCATCCCCGGAACCACCAAAATCTTACGACTAATATCAATAAGAGACATTAACCAGGACCCACTGTTGGACTGCTTAATCTAGTGATCGATTCAGATTCTGGCCACTGATTAAGTTATGACTTCCTCAAAATACAATCATTTATGTCATCATATACTTAAAACTATTACATTATATCCTCATAATATACATATTAAGATCAAATATACTATTTTATAGTACACCTATCTATTATAAGTACTTTTTATGTATGACCATAGACTACTAAAAGTTTTTTTTTATGTTTCAAAGGGCAAACGAGCAGGTAGCAGGCAACTACGTACCTACTGACGCCCATGGACATCTGCACGATCAGGAGGCTGGCTAGCTAGCTAGCTAGGTAGAGGCTAGCAAGCTAGATGCATTGCCGGCCTTTAATGACGAGTTTAGGCCACGGAACGAAACGCGACAACAGTACCATCGCTTGACGTGATAGCAATGCTGCCACTTTACGCCGAGTGTATGTAAGAAAGAGGTACCAGTACCCGGACGCGTTAAAAAATACGTAATTAATGTTGATTATAACTAAAACTAGAAGGCTATTAAGAATCTCTGTTAAATAAAAAAAAACTGTTACAATAAAAATAATTAAATTAAAAACACTGGGCCAGCACATGCGGGTACCAGTACCTGTCTATCACATAAGACAGGCGTGAAGTGGCGACAAAGTTGCCACGTCAAGTGATGGCATAGTTGTTGCGTTTCCTCCAGTTCATCTGCAATCATCTGCATCTTCGAGCCTCCGTGGGATGCAAGTGCCCAAGGGCGTCGATAGACACTTAAGCAAACCTACCGCCTGTTTGCCCCTTGTAATTAAAAAAAACCTGTAAATTATTTTCTTTAAAATGAAACAAAAATGCGTAACGATAAAAATCGATTCCTTTTAAATATATCGCAACACTTAATTTTTTTGTGTGGTTTCTGCTGTTGGCCCTATCGGCCGCGACAGCGTCACCGTAGTTGGGGGGGTGGGGAGACAGAGGGTCTCTCCCGATAAAGGATCTTTTTATAGGACCTCGTCGAACGCAGGGAAGACTGAAGGTCTCCCTGAATCGACCCCCACCTTGGGGACAACACTTAATATGTCCTCCGCGAATTTATACTCTTTCTATCGTAATTTAATCCGTGAACTGCGGTAAGGATGGCAACACTAATCCGCCTCGCCAAGATAATTGGTGAGGAGAGCAGAAAAACAAGATAAAATTAATGTGCTGCCATCAAAACACTTCAACGGTTCTTAATTAAGATCGTACTTAAAGCTCTTTGTTTCCCTTTGTATTATAATTTAAATGACGACGTCTGTGTATGTCTTGAGATTTTGACTTGAGAAAAGTTAATTTTTTAACGTCAAAATGGCGCCCAATCTGACACTACAACTATCCTTCCCAAACAATACTATAAACTGGCGACTCCGTTTTCGACATTTACCTCTAGGTTTGTAGCGTTTCTTGTATTTGTAGAGTGCGTGCAGTCTAAAAATGCATGACCCTTCAAACCGCAAAACCGATCGCGCCATGAGTTGACCTTGCGTGCGTGGTTGAGCTTGAGTTTACATTTAAAAAGCTACATACACAAGCAAAAACTGCGATTATTATTTACTTTCATACTCAAAGTAATGGATTTTAGTGGATCGGAACGCATTATTAGACTGGACGTACTATACCTATACTGTGTGCCAGTAGGTGACATGAAACGTCGACTGGTAGACGCCTACAAATACATATAAACAGAATTGAAAGACCTGGTTGTAACATCAGAACATATTACATTATGTTTGAGTTCTTAATGCATACAATAATATAAATAATAATTAAATAAAATAAAAAACCGGTGCGTCCGGGTACCAGTACCTCTTTCTCACATAAGATCAGCGTAACGTGGCGGCAATGCTGTCACGTCAAGTGATGGTATTGTAGTCGCGTTTTGTTCGGTTTGTAACACTTCCCGGTGGCTTAATCTCGCCATTAAAGGCTGGCAACGCATTGCTAATCTCCTGGTTGCTTGTAACATAATAAAATAATAAAAATAAAAATGTATTCTATCGCACATTGAAACCAATAAGTGCGTGTTTGTCTCACTATGCTGTCACTGTTTTCGTTTCATTGCGTTTTAAATCGACACGCTGATAAAGTTTTTACTTTAATAAATCTATTTTTTATCTTTAACATATTTAGAAGTGACTGCTTTTGTTCCATTAACTTGTTAAATGAAGTACTTCCCGTTCCGAAACCGAATTTTAAAACAAAACATAATATAGCTGAGCTAAGTCCTGCCTCGTGCCAACAAAACAATATTAAATAATCCAAGTAAACGAATGCAAATGGAATTCACTAATTTATTAAAAGAATTTTGATGCAAACTTCGCAAAAGCTTTTACGTCAAAATTAAATTGGAATCCGTCATTGTGCGAGATTATACTCTAACAATAAAGACTTTGAAATATTTATAAAACTCATAATAAATTGAATAACGTCCGCATTACGGAGAAACGTTAACGCGTTTTGGAAGTTAGATACTTGTAGTATTTATGCCGGTCGAAAGCCGGAGGAAAATGTTTACAAAGGTTTAAGTATTTTTAAATTAAAAAAACCGCCTTCAAAAAACACCAAGGAACTAAAGAGCAAAAAATATTTAGTACTTTCATACGATCTAGTAGACACCTACTCATGCGTTGAAGACGGTACCAGGCCAACAAGATTCCCCACTAAATCGATGCACATGGTCGAAATCATCATCAATGTATATGTATATAATTTTTTAGAATGTTGTTGATGTCACAAAAATCGCTGTAGCGATTTTGATCAAATGTATACGAGACCACCTCTGAAGTATGGTGTATCAAAGAAAAAAAGAATCATTGAAATCGGTTCATAAATGGTGGAGTAATCACGTAACATACATTTTAAAAAATTTAAAAAATGCACTCGAATTGAGAACGTCGTCCTTTTTTTGAAGTCGGTTAAAAAATACTTAACTCGTCATCATCATCAATGCATGCAATGCAGTAGTAAAGTCTACTCGTCGACTTACTTCGGTTCGAGAAGTTTGTTCCAGGCCCTCTGATCGGTCTCGTCGATTATAAATGGTTCTTACGAAGACACGACCGGTCGTAACGTCGAGGATGCGATACGTGCAAGTTCTGATTTCGTTCGTGTTAGCAATATTTGGCAACTAAGGGTAAAATAGTAGCTTCGATATTTCATTTGACGTTTCGTTTCGCAGGTAAATGTAAGTAAAACTATCGAGAATGTTAGTACTAGGCCCTCAGATGTCCAGACGTAATACGTGTTAAAATCTCGAGATGACCAGAGCAGATACTTAACATGAATTGAGTTTTCTCGCTGGAACTAATAACATGTTGACCAAGCAGGCCATTATCCCTATCGTTGTCTCAGTCAATGATCTTATGGCGAAGAGCTTTAATAAACACCTAAAAAAGCTCTTGCTTGCATTGGTTAAGCCAAATCCAGCACTAATCATAGACACAGCAGACATTGTGGAGACAAAGTAATGAGACATTCTAAATAGACTTTGAGGGTAGCAGGTTCGTCACTTTCCGTTTGTGCCTGTGAAAAATATACTTTTATTAAATTTTCGTTTTTTTTTTATTTTATTTACGAATCTAAAATAATACATTACTATGAAATAATATGTATTGTGTAAGGAAATGCACCGTAACTCAATCGAATGTCGTTATGTACGCAGTTAGGAAGTCCGCTGAGCTGAGCTTTTGAGTTACGAGTAGATTGGAATATTAGTGCAATATTCGTTGACTAAAACATATGGAAATTCAGTTAAAAACACTGTTTATAAACAATCTTGAGGAGGTCGTGTCCTAATCAGTTGTCGGCATTTGAGTCGATCGCTAAGTTAAGTTGCTCTGGCTGCGATCGGGTGATAGATGGGTGACCCATTCTAGCACCTTTTACCTTTCATTCCTCGCCGAAACCTTACATCTTGGTGTGCCTTACCACAGATGCTTATTTTGAGAAAACTCCAGACATTTAAGAGGGTATCAGCGACATCGATCAATACAAGGAACCGATGTTTGGAGAAACCTATTGGAGAAAAATGGGTTAATATCGGCCCACAACTTTTGAGGACATTATAAACAAACAAAAAAAATCTTTCCTCTTTATAATATTACTGCAGATGCCGATGTAGATATACTCTACATGATTTTTCCCGTGTACACATCTTTTATATATGTGTACACATAATTCATATTTTATATATGTTAATAATTAACATATATAAAATATGAAATAGTTTATGTATGTTAATTTTTAGAAAGAACTCCTAAAGCCGCACTAGTAGGATCATACCGGATTTGGCAAGGCAGGGGAGGAAACACTGGCAGTGAAGGTGAGTGTTTGTGATCAATATAAAGAGAGCAAGCCTTCTGACCTAGTGTGACAATAAGTGAAACATTATTTAGTGTTAGTTCATGTGCACAAGAAAAAAGTGTCTTACCCTTATGTTATTAGAGACGATAAGATTGTGTTATTGGACACATTCGTAGTCATCAAATAATATATTAGCTTAAGTTACAATTAAATTACTTATTACCTATTAAGCTAGATTGTAATTTTATAATGTAGGTACTTACTTTATATACAAAAAAGATGTCTATCAGTATTGCCAACATGACAACCATGGCGTAAGACGAATGTTATTGGTCGGTCGCAATGGCGGCATTAGTGACATATCGTGTTTGCAGTGCTACCACCATTGACAACAGTGTGATGAATTTCTATTGGTGATTGTTATGGCGGCAATAATATCAAAATCCATCGCCATTTTGTGATGAGGCTGTCGATGTCCATTAGCAGCGTGAGCAGCTGGTGCGGCTGCGAGAAGCGAGGTTCCAATATGGATTACTCTTTTGCCTGTATCTATGTATGTGTCTAAAATTAATCAATAATTGTAGAAATACCTCAGGGTTCTATTTTTAGACCTTCTTTATTGCAAATCGTTTTTTTTTACAATTAGACAAAATAAAATGCATTGATATTGAAATAGCTAAAAGTTTCAAAGCAATATGTTTTCTGAATTAGAATCGTCACAATCAAGAACGATATACTATGATTATACATAACACTAAGTATATAAACTCATTTAAGAGTGGTAACAAATATGCAGATTTCCTAACTTGAGATCGTCCCCTTGTGCGGTAAATCCCTTGGCTTCCTGCGGCCTACTCGTTTGCCGCTTGTAACATAAAAAAATGAACAACGAAATGATACTCTACCAGGTTTTTTTTTTTTTTTTTTTTTGGAACTGAATGCTTAAACGTTTTATAATGCCATATTCGGTATTAGCGTTATTGGTAAAACGATGATTAAAATCTTACATCACTTGTCTTATTAATTGTACCTTTTAAATAAATCATTTAAAATTGTACAAATAATAGATTTTACCCGCAAGCTATAGATAAGTTTTACGATACCAAAGTTCAGGAGTCTAAAATAAAGAGCCACTAAATTAAAATAAAGTTATTCTTGCTCTACGTAAAATAAATTGAAAAAATCGGATGAATAATTAAATATTTGTGGTGACAACATCATTTTATGTGTACAGAATTTTTATATACCAGCTGTGCCCACGACTTCTTTATGACTTTAAAAAGATTCAATTTTAGCCTGATGATATGAAGCTCTTTAAATAGGCCTTCTAAAACTGAAAGATGTTTTCAAATCGGACCCGTAGTTCCTGAGATTAGTGCGTTCAAACAAATAAACAAACAAACTCTTCAGCTGTATATATTAGTATAGATATAAAACCTAATCGTTGTTCGTTAGTCTGACTAAAACGGGGGGGGGGGGCACACATAGCACACTTTAGGAGTTCCTTAAAAAACTACGGAACCCTAAAAATGAACCACAAAATATTCTTTATAAATAATCAGGTGTATTATATGTATATATTACTCTTACAAAAATAAATAGGCATAAATAAGTGTGTGTCAAAACAGGGATGACTTTTTCTTCTTTGGGGGGATTTTTATTCGCTATTTGTGATAATATAAGCAGTTTTTAGATCCAAATATTTTTACCTGACAGAAATTTTGCGTAGAAATTAGAGAACAAAAAAAAAAACAAAATTTATTTCAATACTAATTCCTGGTATATGCGTCAAGAAAACAGTTTTAATGTACACTTTTCAGACAATCTCGTGTTCACTTCAACTGAAAAAAAGCAAAAGCACTGAGAACAAAATTATGTAAATTAAATGAAGATTCACAACACGAACACACGGCATACATACGCAAACACACACCACACATGGCTTTTAGTGACCTAGAAAATAATTATATACGCGTTAGATTCGTTGACGTTAATCTTTTATTAAAATTAATCTTATCCCAAGTTAAGATGACCGATTGCCATCTGACGTCATCCTCGGAACCTCCACGATCTCTACAACGTTACGACTAATATCACAAAGTGACATTAATTGAGTCCCACCGTTTTACATGCCTTCGGAAACACGGAGGAGCTTGGATATCAAATATAAACCTAGAATGGGTCACCTGTCAAAAACCTGGTCGCAGCAAGAGCTACTTAACCTAGCCATCGACCACTGATTAGACCACAATCTCCTCTTGCAACTATAGAAAAATATCAACCAAAAGAGACTATTAATCCCTGAAATATCTACCAAAATAGGCTCTGCAGTTTCTTTGTCAGAATTTCATAAATAAGTATCGAAGGCAAAATTTACAAGACTGCAGTAAGAACCGCAATGACTTACCGTGCTGTCCACTACGCTCCCGTACGGAGAGCCCTACTTTATTGACTTGGGAATAGCTATTTCTGCTAATTGGATGTCTTTTGTACCTTCGCAAAGTTTGGTGTGGCGTGCAAAAATTACTAATATTGCACCTTCAACAACTACTAACGCCTACAGGCGTCAATGTGACTAGGAGGCTCGTAACAGGGTTGTCGAAATTTAATATGTAATTATACTTTTTTGTGAAAGTATTTTAATCTTAAAGGTTTGTAATAAAAACAAGCAATTTGATTCTATTTTTTTTTAAAGAATATTAGGAATACTTTTTAGGTATGTCTAATATTCTCTTTTTCCCCTCCAACTAACCTTAAATTAAAAGTTTGTATTAGGAGTGGGTGCGACACTACCCCAACGGAGGTGGGTGTGAACCGGGTACCTTGAGGATTTTGGTCATACCTTATACCGTTGAGCTATTGAGGCTCTTTGATTCGAAATAGAATGATGTTTGCTTGAATGGGCTGATCTCAGGAACAACTGGTCCGATCAGAAAAATTCTTTCTATGTTAGATAGCCCATCTATCGAGAAAGGCTATAAGGCCATATTTTTACGCTAAAATTTTTCACCTATTTCGCGGGTCGCGGGTAACAACTAGTAATATATAAAGCTGGAGAGTTTGTTTGTTTGCTTAAACGCGCTAATCTCAGGAACTACTTGTCAGATTTGAGAAATTATTTCGGTGTTAGATCGCCCATTTATCGACGAAGGTTGTATCATCACGCTATAACTAATAGGAGAGGAACAGCAATGAAGAATGTTTCAAAATCGGTGGGTTTTCTTTCCTTTTAAGAGCTGCCGCTGTGTGCAGTGCGTAAATGGTTAAAGTGTCGCAAAAATCGTGTATGACAGAATTGTTCCCCTTTCGAAATTCTAAATAAAAATCCGCGACAGCATATGTCTGTCTTTTAAGGTTGGCCAATGTCAAATTTTTATTAACTTGAGAGTATTTTACCAAAAAATGCACAAGTACATACAAATGTGGCATTTATTTTACACCCTTTAGCAAACAAGTCTCAAACGACTAACATTTCACGACAAATGTATTCGTAATAGCAGTTTAACGACCTCATAGAAAAACAAAATGGCGCCGAACACACATTTAAGATAACAAGCGGCAATCGGCTGAGTGGAATTGTGTGTTGCACCTGAAATTATTATAATAATTCCCCACGATGGAGTAGGTGTAAATGGGGGAGATATTTTTTGGTACCAAGACGTTTTAATATCGTTTTTTTTATACTAACGCACACGGTCCTTTAATTATTTTGGTAAAAAGGGTATTATTTTCTTTTAAAAAATTATGTAATTATTAATTCTTCTTTTTCTTCTGAGCGTTATCTCGGTATATCACCATGGTCTGCTTAAGTTGTAGAGGATTTGGCTGTGGGGGAAATGAGTATGCTCTTTTCTTGAAGGTCCCTAAGTTGTATCCGTTCGGAAATACAGACGCTGGTAATTGATTCCACAGAGGCATAGTGGCATACCTCGCATAACGCCTCTGTGGAAAAGAAACTTCATAAAGTTTCTTGAAAATCGCACGGACAACTTAGAGAAGAAACAGAATATACATGCATTTTTAGGAAAAGTAACGAAACTGCATAATTACCATATTTATTGTTAAAAAATACAACGATCATTGATTTTTATTAAGTGAATTTTTATTTAATTTTTTGTATAAAAAATGTAAATGCTAAAATAAAAGTATGTTATCAGCATTTTATTTTTATTCAGTTTAAAAGATAGCTAAAATGTGTCATTGCCTAAGTAGGACAAGTTATTTCTGGAAGTGGTGAAGGGATGTAGATGCCCTAAATATTTGAGGTATGTAAGGTGTACATAAATTTATGTTTAATAATTTAAATTACGTATTTATTTAGAGCATACAAGGGCTCCCACCCACACATCCCTTCACCTATCTGCCTTTTCACAAAGGTATGCTTTTAATCTCATATTTATCTAAGCGTAAAGCTTGTGTTAGGTCTATACCTAGGTGCGGAGATTGTCCAGCAAGTTTAAAGACCTGATAAGGGGCGGAAAAAACAGTATTCTCATTTTTTATGCGAATGCAGTTGTATAGCTTTACTGGAGGACCTAGCAGACGTTGTCTGCTACTCAGTTTAAAATCAAGTAATTCCAAAATCCGATAGCAGCGCCCCCATATGTAAAATTCCATCCGGGGACCCCATTTAGCACTCCAATATATTACAAAAAAAGGGGCTAGACATTCAGCTAAGCAGAGTTCCTATATAAACACACGTAAATACAGAGGATATGTTCTTTTAATATTACAAGAAGCAAACGGACAAGCGTTTCACCTAAGTGATTACCGACGCCCATAGACATCTCACAAACCGAAAGAAACGCGATAACATTACCGTCACTTGACGAGATAACATTACCGGAATGTCACCCCGATCTTTTAGAAAAGGAAAAGAGGTACAGGTAACCGGACGTGCCGGCCCAATTCTGCTGCAGACCAAAAAGACTGCAAGAGTGGCGCTACCTCTAAAAAAAAAGTAGTGCTTGAAGTTTGTTTAAAAAATAAAATATCAAAATGGAAGTTAGGCTGCTTTGCCCTATCTTCGCCTTAGTGCACAAAGATTAGTGACTGTGATGTGACAAAGTCTAATTTTGATAATGAGTTGTTGTGGCTTTTGGTGTGATAAAATCTTTATGAAATGAACTTTTTGTTGTTTAGTTCATTCTTTCCTTCTAATGCATCATTTTTCATAATAAACCATCAAATAATGTCAGGTTTTTTTCCTTGAAGTAGTACTTTTATATATATTAATATTATTGTTTATGTACAACTAATCAAAACTAAAAGCTTGTGTATCGGAATATTAGGCCAATAAAAAAAGGAAAGCCGCTCAGTGGTGGCGTTTGTCACCTCATTTCTCAAAGGCCAGTAACGCAACTTTGGGCAGGATTGATACGTTCTCGCACGGATAGTAACTATGATGTTTGCAAGAGTATATTTGTTTGGCACATGACTTCAATCACATATATTATGTTTGAAGATGTAATAGACAGTATTTTCGTAATTCTATTGCCCTATCCATTAATAAGTACTTACCAAGAGATAATAATTCAACGGAGTTGTTTTTGAGGATGCGGTTGGCCTTTAAACCTTTGGCCTATGACAAAAAGACGAGACCTCTTCTCAGGAGGACAGGAACTTCAATATAGCAAATTATATCAATTAACCTAGTAATTGCAGGCAAGGATTAACATTTCGTCCGGTGGATGTTCCCCTTAATTAGGCATGCCTATCAGCGAATTAAGGCAGCTGGTATCAATGGGACTCATGAACAAAGATTACTTTAATATCGAAGAGGACTGAGGGCTGTAGCAAGGGAGGGAACACTAGCAGTGAAGGTGAGCGTTAGTGGGCAGAGTAAAGAAATCTTTGTTTCTTCCTCCGCAATCTAAGTATATATTTAAAATAACATAGACTACCTTAAGTTTACAAAAGAAATGGGATTCCGGACGATGAATATAGAGAAAAGTGATAAAATATTTAGACATAAATTTTAAAGCATACCTTTTTATTGGAAATACATTTGCAAAATTGCTGAGAAGGTCGAGGCCTATTCAGCGGTCGATCATTTGAGTCAATCGCTAGGTTAAGTTGCTCTTGCTGCCACTGGGTGATAGATGGGTGACCCATATTAGCACTGGTTTATATTTTATATCCGGCCTCCTCTGTGTTTCGGAGGCAATTAAAACAGTAGGACCCGATTAATGTCACATTGTGATATTAGTCGTAAGGTTGTAGAAATCGTGGGGGTTCCGAGGATGACGTCAGATGACAATCGGTTATCTTTACTCGCCCTACAGCCAAATCCTCTACAATCTAAGAGGACCCTGGTATTTAACCGGGTTAACGCTACGAAGAAGAAGGCCTTTACAACATTGCCGTATCAAATGAACTGAGTTATGTACTCACGGCAAAGGTTTAGTTCAGTAAAATATAAGAGATGAATAAAACAAAGAGATTATATATACTATCTATATATTTAACATAACATATGCAAGCTTATATACAAAACAAGAATAAAAACAACAGATCCTATCTGAGTACAAGCCGCGCACACTGCGGAATACCTATAAACGTTAGGTAAGTCAAATTTGTAAAAGAACTGTTTGTATTTATACCAGTCCCATACGTGCATCCTGGTAGGAGACCTTCTTAGGATCAGTGTGAATATGCCACCGGAACCCACTTCCGAGCAATGGTTAAGGATTAGGATGTTTGGAGTCACTTTGATCAATCTGATGACGTCTGGATGGCGCGGTGGATCGTCCGGGTACCAGACATCTGAAAGCATAATGTAATTTTTTATTTATACTATAATAAAACTTAAATAAATTCGGTTATCTGACGTAGAATCAAAGCCAACGACGTTGCACACGTTTAGTGGTATCCCTCATGACGTATTTCTAAACCTTCTTATAATATTTTTTTAGAGTTTACAAACCAATTCCTCTAGCAATCATTTCCTTTTCCAAGGGCCGTAAGCTCTCCTCTGTCCATAGGCCAGGGTCTTCCTGATAGTAGACGTAAACTTGCTCCAACGTATGGCCATCTTCGTCCCAAAGCACACGCACTCGCCTTTCCTCTTCCTCTGTGCTCCTCTTGGCCTTTCTCTTTAACCGTACATCCAACCAGGACCCTGCCATCGAATTTTCAGACCAAGGGTTACTTTTTGAAGAACGCCAGTTATGTGCCGAGTAATTTCTTTGCTGAAACTGCAAATTATGCTCGTATTATTTCACTACCTTCGGTTGAATCTTAGAATAATGTGAGACAGGAAACTGTCTCTTAATAAAAGTTTTCTCACATGCTAATAAGATTATTAAACGTAAATTAGCATAGAAATCTGGTAATACTAATTTACGTTTATTAATCTTATTAGCTAGTTATTAGCGTAATCTGAAGGAGAAAATAACTTCAACTGGTGTTACATATAAGTAATTTTTGACGCGATATACTCACGGACCAATCCAGCCAATTGTCCTGAGTTTCGTAGGTGGCGTCCATCATGTGTAAGGTGACGCACCCAACCTCGTTAGGCTTATTGGTCATATCTGGATTGTGCTGGGCATATCCCACGGCGTACCACATGCCGTAGAGATCGTCCATGGCCATAAGTTTAGTATTTTTTGGTACAACAAAAAGTCACTATATATTAAAAGTTGTTATTTAACTTGCAACATATGTTGGGGTTCCGGGGATGATATCAGATGGCAGTCGGTCGTCTTAACTCGCCCCACGATCAAATTCTCTGCAATTTAAGCGGACCCTGGTACTAAACCAGGATAACGCAAGGTAGAAAGAAGAAGAAGAAGCTAACGTTCGTCCAGGACAGGCAATAATTGCCGGGTCTGCTAGTCTATGCTAATATTATTAAAGTTTGTGAGTTTGTATGTTCCGGGTATTCTCCAGTACTACTGATCTGAGTTTTAAATTCTTTTACCGTTAGAAAGGTATATTATCCCTGATAGGGTACTTTTTATTTTAGTAATTTTTTTTTTTTTTAAAAAGAATACAAGGAATTCTTTTTAGATATGACTGATATTTCCTTTTCCCCTCCTACTAAGCTGAAATTAAAAGCTTTTATTAGGAGCGGGTGCGACAATACCCCAACGGCGGTGGGGTTTGAACCGGGTACCTTGCGGATTTCAGTCCATACCTGATGACAATTGCCAAAATTGATCAATTGATGTAAACAATAACGAACAGTTAAAGGTTGTGAACTTGGTTGCTGATTTGATTAATTGTAAGGAAAATAATAATATTTAGGTTGCTGTAAATTTGTTAGTCTGTTCTTCTGTCTGTCTTATTTACCTTTACGTATATATTTCGAAACGTCTGAGGCCCCAGCGTGAACATTTCGAACCATTCGAGTATAAGAGTTTACCTTACTTAGGTTGAAAGTTTTTGCGCTAGACCCACAGGTTTTTAATCAACGCTACTGCAACCCGCAACCCTGCAAAGCTATAGGCTATAATTATATCATCACGCTAAAATTTGTCACCTAATTTTACGCGGACGAAGCAGCGTGTAGCAACTAGTGTATAGATAACATAGGCCACTATATTGTAGAAAAAAAATTAAAACCTTCAAATAAAGAAAATGTTATCTACAAACACCTAATGTTTGAAAAAACAAGCGTGGGGCTGACTCTACCTAGAAAAGCATTGTCAGAACTAAAGGAAAAAGGGTTGGAGTAAAAGAATATAAAGGTAGATAGGAAGGGAATAAAAGATGCGGATACTACTGTCACAAACGGTTTACCGGGAGGACAATAGCAGCAAGGGATCTAGTCCTAATATTAGTAGATCTGACCAGTTATCGGACAGATAAAGGGGAAGATCCAACCCTTGGACAAAAACTAACTAGTTAGAACCATTGGAATATCTCATAGCACTTGGTATCTGAAATAAGTTCAGTCAAGTAATCATTAAAATTGATAAAACAAATAAATAGCTGGAGAACTAATCAGAAAAAGAAAGTAATCAATGTTGTAAATATGCTGCATAGTACTTGTATACATACATAGATCGTCTTAATATAATTGCACTACATCCGAGTATTAATAAAGTTTTCGTCATTAAATCTTATTACTCTGTGTGCCTCACTTGATGACAATATATGTCTTATTGGACTGAACTACATTTTGCGATGGTTGCGCATGCGTGATTGTAAACAAAAGCACTTTAAAAATATGAACACAAATCACACAGTCTTGATGTTTCTTCTAAATTATGTAATAAAGTAATTAATGATTGTATTTCTCCACCTTGTAGGTAAGACTCTCCAATTAAATAATATTTTGCCACGTCCTTAGGTCAGTACAAATTTTACCCTTTACCCTTTTTTTTAGAATTTTAAATACTTCCGGAAAAAATTTTAAGAATTACAATGGAGAAACACAAAAGAGAGACTAGACTTAAAAGATTGTTTCGATACGTAATGTGTATTTGGTACAAGAGAATAATATAATTATGTGAAGATATTTGGCTGATATCCTAAGGTTAAGATAAATACTCCTTTGCTTATTGTCTGTTGCAGCCCTTTAGTTACAGATAAACGATTCGAGATGTCCGTAACTTTATATAGACCGAACCGTCTGTTTTAAGCGATATTCATTTCTTTACAACCTTTTTGACGATATTTGTACATTAAAAAAGTTTAAATTGTTATGAGGTTACATTAGAAATAATTCAATAAGGTGGATGAGTATTCTTAAATTTACTAATTTCCCACGCAATTTTACTTTCAAAAGAACCTTCTCCTAACAATAACAAACACAAAAAAAAATAATTAGCGAAATCGGTTTAGCCGCTCACGCGTGATGGCGTGACCACGCAAATAGGGATTCATTTATGTATATAGATACTGTAACAATTGGTAATTATAAAAATATTGTTTCGATGTATGTATTTAGCTGTTATAATTGCTATTGGGATCATATATATGTATAGCTAGAGTGCAATTAAATAAATTAATATAGGTGCGTTGTGAATTTTTGAGTGGGGATAAACCATTAAACTCGCGACAGAAGATCGACACCGTGCCCATCCAAAATAACCGGTACTTTCATAAGATTTAGGCGACACCTACTGGTGTGTTGAAGTCGGTACCAAGCCAAATAGGTTCCTCGCCAAATCAATTGCATCGACATCACAATAAACAATTTATTCTAAGAAATAAAATAAATTTCAAGTAAAAAGATTTAAAAAAGCTTTTGCTTCTGTACTACGGAGATGGCCACCTTACAGATCCGTCATTGTATCCTGAATACCATTTAAACACAGAGTACTCGTCAGGACGAATTATACAGGCCAAATCTAGATTGGATTATATTGTTTTAAAATATAATTTCTATAGGCCTTCAAGCTCCAACATCAGACAATACATTATCATGCCACCATAATAATGTATTGTCATCCGATACATATGTATGTGTGCAAAATTTCAGCTTAATCAATTCATGATATCTGCTCTCAAATTGAGTTGTAAGATTCCGCCCGAACAGATATACGTTGCAAGTTAAGTACCCGGACGCGCCGGCCCAATTCGGCTACAAGCATGGCGCTACCTATAATTAAAGGTGTGCGTGTGTCTGCAAAAAAGTGCGTACATAATGAAAATTTTGTGCACACGGGTCACAAAAGTTAGAGGTAACACTGGTGGTAGGGAAGAAATTTCGTGTACTGTCGCGATGACCGTTGGTAAAATTTAATACCCAGCATTAATACAAAATAATCCTCGAAGCGAACAATAATCGTATCTTATATTTGTGATGATGAGTGGAGAAGAAGAATATATTCCCAATGAAAAAGTATTGTTAATTGCACTAAATGTCGCACATTAGCTTTAATAGGTGAAAGTAAACGTGTAGGCACTCGCGTTAAACGCTTCATACAACGTAACACCGCTTCGACAGACTCTTGAACCCGCTAGATAGTTTATGGGCGTTATTTCATTACCGTGTCTTCTTAAAGCAAATTCGATTACTCAACGACTCGGTGACATCAGTCATAGTTGAAGTCGAAAGAAGTCAAATGGAGTTAAAAGAGGCATTTTTTGTTCGTTGGAAAATCCGTCACGGGTACCTATCCGCCACAAAGGCCGACGGTGAATTATATCGGACTCCAACCGACTAAAACCTCACAATAGTTCCTCCTTAGCACTACACGGCGGAGACATGGAAACGTTCTTGTGATCTACTATATCTCCACCATTGACGTCCTTTGCGAAGTCCCCTTCTAGGGTGCTTTAATCTAAACTCCATGGGGCGGCGTGCCGTAGCACGCAGCACGCCGTCCATGCGTGGCAACAGCCGAAGGCCCGTGTCAGTCATTGCCAAAAGTCTACAAGTTAAGAGGCTAGCCAATAGTTTAAACGACTGATTAAACTAGTTGGCTGTGATATATGTATTCGATTCGCTCGATCACACTTTTCGTAACGCTCTCGTCAGGCATTCATTTGCTAACTCTGCACCGCAGCTGCAGTCCCCCTGGTGTTGCAGGTGTCCAGGGGCGTCGGTAGTCACTTGGGTGAAAACCGGTTGCTCGTTTGCCCCTTATTATATATGAAAAAAAAAAAAAAAAAAAATTTATTGGCGACTACATTTATAAAAGTTTTCTTTAAACTTTTACAGTCCCGAATTTAAGTTTTACGGTAGAAGGAAGGAGTCTAATAAGGTTGATGAAACTACTGCTAAAAACAGCTTTGAAATGAAAAAGTGGCAAAGAGCAAGTCACGATACGGTTATATAGAGTTCCGTATCTGACATGCGTTAAATTTATTTGTTAAATATCGTCAAAATGTGTCCCGATTTGGGTCGAATAATTTTCCTAGAGAGTTTTTAGCATGTCCTCCTATCAACCTGAAAAATTTTAAATCTCTAAGTAATAGTTTGAAAATCCTATGGACACATGATCGGGTGGATGGACGGACGGACGGGCTGTGGGTAAATACAGTAGTGACTTACGCCATCTACTGACGTATTTTAAATTTTTTGTCATAATTATAGCATATGCTAGATGTCGCTGTAAATAAAGATATCAAACAGATACTAGATGGCGCTACAGTATGCTACCGTCATGTTTTTGTATTGATTAGAAAACAATATGATTTAATATGGAAACAATTTTTTAATTTCACATTTTTTACTAATTAGTTTTTTGTAACGTAAATATGATTTTCATAGATAAATAATTAATAAAATTTACTAATGACAATGAAACCATGGAGACTACATAAAGGAGTAACATCTCAGTATATTAAAAATATCCGTCGAATTACAGAAATAGGCGCCACAACAGCATCTTGGTAAATTCGATGCTACCTTCATAACATGCCGCGCTGTTCTGAACGGTTATTGGTCAATTTATTTACTATTGCTACACCTATACCATACCATTTATCTATACCAACACCAAAACTTAAGTAAAGATAAGAAATTTAAAAATATAGACATGGGCATGCTTAACAAAATATCTGGTCTTTAAAAAAAAACCGCCTTTAAATTGTCAGACCGGAACCATATTGAAATAGGACCAAACAGGAAGCGCCAGCTTTCAAATATAAAAAGAATCATCAAAAACGGTTCACCCAGTTCTGAGGTAAGAAACATAAAAAAAATACAGCCGATTTGAGAACCTCTTCCTTTTTTAAAATCGTTTGAAAAGTAAATACTTTAAACCTCAATAGCTCAGAACTCCAGATGCGTTACCGGCCTTTGAGAAATTAGTAAGGTCTTTTCTTGAAGGTGCCTAAGTCTATCGGATCCGTTCGGATTTCCGAACGAATACGACTGCTGGCAACTGATTCCTAACCGAAACTGGCAACTGATTCCACAAAGGAATTGTGCGAGTTTCTAGAGAATCGCACGGTTGTGGACTTCAGAGATAGAAGGGATTTAATAAAAGCATGCACAACCGTTGAATTGCTTATGACGTTAATTAATGAGATAAAATTGTCAAATATCTTAGCACTAAGAGTAACAGTTTTGTACATAGCTTTAAATATAATACGCAAATTTAAAGATTTCAGGCCGATTTTTGACCAAGCGGCGATTTCTACGTTTATTTTTTATTTGTGACTTGTACCTGAATTAGACCAATGAATAAACATACAGTTCTTTTTTCAAAATTATTTTTACTTATATGGTTATTATACACACAGATAGACATCAGAAATAGGATTAACGTCATTTAGTATTTCGTAATTTTTTTTTAACTCAATGTAATCTTCCTTGTACCAGGTAGGTACTCGTTAATGTATGTTTTTCACAAACCCGTTTGACCACACACCGCCCTTGAGTGTCAAAGCTAAGTGACACCTTACAACATCATACTCCCACTAAATTGATGCCTTTTCAATATACAATATTGCTTATTAATTATTTTGTCTATGAATATTTATAGTAAGAACTAGGCATGAAGTAATGCCATGTATGCTTATTATTTTAAAGAGTCATTTTAGATACATTGATACACATTGACTGGCCCATTGGCGCCCGTTGGCGCCTGTTGGCGCAGTGGGCAGTGTCCTGCCTTCCGCTCCGGGGGTCGTGGTTCGATTCCCGCCTATAGTCTGGGTCTAGTACCAAGGCCCGTTTAGATTGCAGAGGATGTGGCTGTGGGGCGATTTAAGATGACCGATTGCCATCTGAAATCATCCTCGGTCGGATATGAAATATAAACTAGTACTAGAATGGATCACCCATCTATCACCTGGTAGCAGCAAGAGCAACTTAACCTAGCGATCGACTCAAATGGTGACCACTACGATGGATCACATTATTTTTTGTGTGAACGGGCAAACGAGCAAACTGGTCACATCAGTGAACAACGTCAACCATCGACACCTACAGCACCAAGGGAGCTGGTAGTGCTCTCTAGAAACAGAACGGGAGTGGAGTTCTAGAAACTTTTTACCTCGCACAATTTCTCCGCGGAATCACTGACCAGTGTTTCCAAATCGATACGACTTGGAAACACTGGTAATGCCTTACAAGAAAAGGCTGGTAAGGCATCTGTGAGCTCATATGTTGTAAGTTATCCTGTCACTCAGGTGACCATCCATCCGGTTGCCCCTTCTTTTATAAAAAAAAATATAACAACGATATAAGATGAGCCAGATGTAGATATACACGAAACGTTTGATCCAAATCAGTTCTGCATTACATAAGAGAATGAAGTAAACCCGGTCGCCAAGCGGATCTCGTGAAAACTCTACCAAGGTCCCGCATAATATTACTGCCCTAGTTTAATTTACCGAGCACGCATATCGCCTTAGTGCTTTATTATGGTCGGGTCTTACGGTTTTTTTTTGTAAAAGTGAAAAAATCACGCGCAGTTAATGTCAGTAGAGCAAGCAGTCGCCACATGTTCGGTTTGAATGCGGACGTCCTTTTTAAAACGAATTACAAAAAGGTGGTATAGATGTTTTTTTTTCTTTATTGCACAATTAAAAAAATACAAATTGTACAACTAGATCAGCTTAATGCTGAAAGCCTTTTCTGTTAGTTCACCTATCCGCAGTCGTACAAGAATAAAGGAAGTGAAACTATATATTTAAGAAAAAAAACCTAAATCTATCTGAGATAAACATGCATAATGATGCTTATAATACTTTGGAACAATATTATGAGCAGTATTATATATATTAAAGTAAAGATTATACGTATATGATGGTTTCATATTTGAAAGGAAATGCATCCTCTATGGTTAAAAACCATGTATATGTGGACCTACGTCTGTTTTCGGATTTAATAGCATGGCTTCTTATAAAAATAAAAAACATTCAAACATAACGAACTGTCTGCATCGTTCCATACGCATCCTTCCGTCTATTTTTATCAACAACTACATTGGAGTACGTAAAATAAAACAAAAATGTTATGTCCTATACAGTTCTACAAATTCTGTATTTTAGTAGTCTAGATAATACGTTATTCTAATTTTCGCTATGAGATGTCACCAAATATTATTAAATACTAGCGGACATGGCAGACATTGTCTTGCCCGAGTTTTGGGTTGTCTGCTATTATCCAATTAACAAATCACCTTTGTTTTTTCCATAAAACCTGATACTGGCCGTATGCTTTAAGAAATAACAATTTTACGTCGCACGTCTAACATAAATGTCAACTATTTGAAGCCAAAAAATTCGCATTTTTTTTAGTCATTTTAAATAATCTTTTGACTTTTTCTTCCTTTCTCTTTATTTTAACCTTCCCAGAAATGAGAAGTAGATTCATGAGCAAATTGAATACACCATCTTAACTTATGTCCCGAATATTTTTAAAAGTTGGTCACCCTACTTGAACTCTGTTATTAATCGTGGCCTCCCGGGTTAATAATTCGAGCAAATAAACTCTCTCAATGCTGAATTTCTCAGTGCATTAATGATAATAAATGCATCCGGGCAATTTACGGAATCTGGACATTTCGCAGATATGTTACGATTTAGGAACGGGCGCCCTCCTTTTTGCGCGAAGATTTTTACCCTGGGAACTATTTAGGGCGTGCATTTGATATCCCAAATTATGTACTTAAGCGTCTCAACATTCGGTGTTTTTCTTTTATCTTTCTCTGAAAGTGTGCATTTTTTATCCAAGCATTTGAGTTATAAAATCGCTTAATCCTTTTTTCGGCTGCTGTATTTTAAAGTTTTATTAAGATCATCATTACCACATTAAAATCCTTTTAATCTGCTGTGTATGCTCCTAAAATTTAGCCAAAATTTATGCTCTTACTCTTAAGTGAATACTTTTCAATTCATAAAATAGTTGCCCATAATCATAATAATATTAGTTCCTTACTTTCAGATAACAAGATCCATATTACATACACACACACACAAGCTTGTACAGAAAATTTAAAGTATTAGTAAAAATCCAGTGGGCTAGTATGAGTGAGTCCCATCAGTCCGCTAATAAACGCAGGATAGTGTTGATATTCCATGACAATATGGTCACCATTTATGTATTACAACGTACAATATTGTTATCATGATATTGTATACTATTTATAAGCGATCTTAGCTTTCTATTACAAAAGTACTACTAATTTGTATTTACTTCTAATATACGTTTTTAGAGTACGTTCGATAAGAATGGCGACTAATCATCGCAATTTGTCTCCGATAAATAACCCATCGTGGATTCGCAGTGCTGAATGCGCAAGAATCAGTAATGTATATTAGGTAGCTATTAGCCAACAGAGGATATGATATGCGGTAATGCGAGGCCTGTCACATTAGCGCGTTAACGGCGTCTACAAATTTGGACGCCTCTCGGGTCTACTTATATATATTTACATTGTTAATGTATGATACAAAAGCACATAATTTTAATAACAAAATTAACGTAAGCTGTATCAAGTTCATGATTATTGTCCGTGTTCAAGGAGAAAATTTGACTGAGTAATGTATTTAAAAAATATTTTGTACACGTTACAATAAAAAAAATTACATTTGTTGGCGCGATTGTTATTAATTCGCTATCCACCTTAAAAATAATATTTTACAATCCTATAATATAATACATATAATGTGACTTTCAATTTGCTTTTATTGTATCTATCCTACTTATGAGGAGATCGTGGCCAAATCAGTGGTAGGCATTTTAGTCGATCGCTAGGTTAAGCAGTTCTGGCTGCGAGCGGTTGATGGATGGGTGACCCATTCTAATACTTGTTTATATTTCATATCCGACCTCCTCCGGGTTTTGGAACGCAGGTGACACTTGGGAAATGTCTCTTGAAATATTTATTAAACATAACTTTATTAAAAAATCCTGTTATATTTTATTGTGAGCTTTTCTCGTTCAAAATATGGAGATACCCAAATGGGGAAACACCTCTCTCCTATTACAAACCACTGTCAAACAATGCAGTTTATGTATTTTACATTTGGGTATTCCATAGAAGCAATATGTAATATTGTTTACAATATTGTCAAAATTTTTATACGCCTAAGAGGTTGACAGTTGACTGCTAGTTGATTACCAGATAACGTGGTACATGCCGAAATATGTTTAATTTGTATCTCTTGATTCCTTTGAGGGTATATCTTTATCTTTTTTTCTCTACTTTATAAAACAGAGTCGCGTCTCATTCTTCTACGCGTAGATATTTTAAGCTGCGCAACAGATTTTAATGCGATTTTCATCAATAATAGGACGACTCAAGGGGAAGGTTTATATGTACGATGTTCTGCGTTGTAGGAGTATGCTCATAGAACGAGCTTGTACAACCCCTAACGCGCATAATATAATATTAGATATATTACTGCGTTATAAGATCACAGTGTTATAGAGGGGATTACAGTATTACGTTACTATTAAGATGTAATCGAGCATTGTTTTTATCTACGTTATGTACTAGAAGGCAATCCGCGTAAAATACGGAAAACCATAGTTTCTACTTTGTGAAAACCTGGACACTGATCAATAGGGTAGACAAGGCGCGAGAGATTGTCTACTACTTAGTAATTTATTAAAGATATGTTACATAGTCTTTGATAAAAAGTATGTAACAGGCCCAACAATTCTTCTTATCTATACTAATATATATATTAGCAAACAAATAAGCTGAAGAGTTTGTTTGCTTGCTTGAACTCGCTAATTTCAGGAACTACTGGTCCACTTTGACCAATTCTTTCAGTATTAGATAACCCATTTATCGTTATAGGTGATATTCTTTTTATCAGAGACATTGCTCTTGTCAATGTAAATCCTAACAAGAATTGTTGTTCAACGAGAGTGTATGTGTCTTTAAAATAATTCCAAATTCGACATTGAATTCTGTGTTTCCATATTTAAACGATAAGATGAAATTGCTTATAGGTTATCGGTTTGAAAAGTGTTTCGCGCTTTCCGAATCAATTGTAAATTTAAATAATGTTTGGTTCTCGGTTAATGTTTTGTCTGTGAAAGTTCCTCAATCTAGTTAGTTTTTTTAAATATTACTCTAACAATTTTAATTAGAGGTAGCGCCACGCTTGTAGCCGAATTGGGCCGGCGCGTCCGGATACCAGTACCTCTTTCTTACATAAGATCGGCGCCCATGAAGTGGCGGCCATGCTGTCACGTCAAGTGATGGTATTGTTGTCGCGTTTCGTTCGGTTTGTGAAACTTCCCGGTGGCCTAAACTCGTCAGAAGCTACGGAAGGTTGATCCGAATGGCGCGCCTTACTTGGCGGCCTTTATCCAGCAGTGGTGACAATGTCGTTGATTTGATGATGATGATGATGGTCAGACATATTCAGTTTCTTGGAAGAACTAGCATCTGTACGAAATATCCATATTACTTTTGAGGGAATCCACATTTCAAGTTAGTATCCGCTGGCTCGAATACATTCAAACAGATTCTGTACTATTTAGATAAATGTTTGGGTTCGAGGGTACATTATTTACATATGATTTAATTTGTATTGCACGACCTATAACTTTGCGAATAGAATTACTTAAAGGTATTAAACGTTTTACCAAGTGACTAAGTCTTGTTTTATTCGCTATAAAAATGCCGTATTCCTTGTAACAATATTGATGGAAAACGAGTTAAAGATTAAGGTCAATTTCAGTATTCTCAGTAATATTAGTTAAAGTCTCTAAAACGAAACGGTAGCAGAGTCTCTGCCCACTGCGCCAACGGGCCAGTCATAATATATTACTGTATTTTCTAATAATATGAATATGAAAGTAACTCTGCTACATTTTCACGTGTAAACCGCTGCACCAATTTAGATAAATTTCGGTATAGAGTTAGATTGCATCTTAGAGATGGACATATGCTACTTGATATGTGAAAATGAATTTTAAAAGGGCTGCAATAGGAGTTGATAGTTTGTATGAGAGTCCAAGAAAACGTCGCGAATGAAGTAGCGTGGTAAGCTAGTATGAAATTAACAGCAATTCGGTTAAAAATAGACAAGCAATTTCCACTATTCGAATTTCTATTTCATGCAAGTAAACTAATTTTATAAACAACATGGAAAATAATGCTTTCAATAAACAACTATGTATGAAAAACATTTGAAGTGTTTTTGGAAGGAATTCACAAATATTATATTTTAATAATAGCTCCAATGCAAATGTTTTCCTCTCCTTCCTGTGCAACGCAATAGACCCGACACTGCACGGTGAATCCATGGAATGCTAAGAAAGTCTTATTTGGGCTGTAATGAAAACTCCTCTCGAAAATACTCACAGATCTAAATTTAATGTGTATTAAATTCAGTATTGTAAACAAAACTTTTGCGGTTGAACATAATATTCTGTTACACAATGACCTCGCGGTAATTATTACATGAGTATTTAAAACAAAGAGTACCTATGCAGGAAAATTAAATTAACTTACGTGATCGTACAAGGTTAAACATAATAAGGATATTCATTGAATTCTTTACAAATATCTCTATTATGCCGGCGTCAGACTTAGCTTTATTTGAATGATCATTTTAATGATCATATAGTGAGGTCGGAGACTTTGTGGAGCTGCGCAAAGTTATTAAGAACTTTGTAGTCTTCAAGGACAAAAATGTACAAACACTTTGAGCTATATCTGGCGCCGGCATTGTCAGAAACCAATTCATGTTTCTTGACAGCCATACTGTTATCGCTAAACAAAAAAAATCTACTTTAGCCCATGAACCGAGATGCCTAACTAACGAAGTAACCATATTAGGATAGGGGCATATTTAACATATGAACATAAAAAACACATTTTAAGTATGAGCATCATTTTTTAATATCGAGCAGAGTTTAGCAGCAGCTTGTAAAACACTTCTAGAGAAAATTAAACAGAGTAACTTAGCCATCAAATCAAATTGACACATCTTAATATCTTTCAGATTCAAACCCCACTTCACTGATTTATTTGTTACACCTTGTGTTTTTAGTCAATTAAATAATAATCAATATTGAAAATATTTTTACAATATTGTTGAATTCTTATTATTAATATTGCTTCTTGCTTATAGATACTCACCAATGTGAGCTAAACATTTATTTTTTTTACATTTTATATATGTAAGAGATTTTAGGTAGTAAGACCTTGATTGATGGCGTGCCAGAAGCCTGTCCTTGCTTTTATAAAACCAAAGTGCCTTATTTTCAAGAACATGTGTCAGCCAGTTTCTGTTCCCTATAAAACATATGCAAAGTATTGCTACTACAAAATTTTAAACAGAGAGTTCAATTCTTCTTCTTTCTAGCGTTAACCCCATCAAGTTTCTGCTTAGAGTGCAGAGGATGTGGCTGTATGGCGAGTTAAGATGACCGATTGCACACTGACGTCATCCACGAAATTTCCACGACGTCTACGACCTTACGACTAATCACAAAGAGGCATTATTCGGGTTCCACTGTATTAAGTGTCTTCTGAAAGACGAAGGAGGTCGGATATCAAACATAAACCAGTGCTAGAATGAGTCTTGCATCCCCGGTCCGTAGCAAGAGCTACTTAACCTAGCCATCGACTCAAATACCAACCACTGATTAGGCCAAGACCTCCTCATTACGCACTATCTGTTAAATGCGGATTCTTCTGCCATTCCAATACTCGACTGAGTTTGATCTCTTTTCAAAGCAAGGCACGAGGAAATTAAGCTTTTATCACGAATATTTTAGCCGAAAAATATCAAATAATGTTTTAACTGAGTAAAAGTGTATCACATACAACATGTATGTGTTCTTTTACTCGATGAATTAATTATCGTTTTTATTTTAAGACAGAAGCTAGTGTATGATATTTTTGTGTGAATAATTTTAGTTTCGCTATACAACTTTTCATAGGGGTACGATAGGGGTATTTTAAATTAAAAAGGTGGAAAATTTCAAAGATCTTTTCATACTTGATGCTTTAGACATACATATATAACAACATTAAGTTCCCAATGCATATTAAGTTATGGTTTAGGGTTCCATAGTCCCACAAGAAATCCTTATAGTTTCGCTATGTCTGTCCGTCCGACCATCTGTCCATCGTCAAGGAGGTAGCCTTCCTCGATAGCGGAGCTATCCAACACTGAAAGAATAGCAGGCAGCAGGCAGCTAAGTGCCTACTGAAGCCCATGGACGTCTGCACTACCAGGAGGCAAGTAGATGCGTTGCCGGCATTTAATGACGAGTTTAGGCCACCGGGAAGTCTCACAAACCGAAAGAAACGCAACAACAATACCATCGCTTGATGTGAAAGCATTGCCGCCACTTCACGCCGATCTTACTTAAGAAATCGGTACTGGTACCCGGTCGTGCCTGCCCTATTCGGCTACAAGTATGGCGGAACCTCAGTACCTATCTTACCTTTACTTAATAAAACAAAAACACATTTGTAACTGGCAACGCGTCTGCTAGCCTTCTGGTCGCGCAGACGTCCATGGGCAACGTCCATTGACATCTGCGCTAGCCGCTTAGGTACCTGCCGCCTGTTCGTTTGGCTCTTGTAACGTTAAAAAAAAACATACCTTTCGTATTTCGCACTATAAAATATACCATCTAGATAAAATAAGATAAGGATATAGTTCTTTAGAGGTCCATACGCGATGAAATCTGCGGGAAAAGCTACTTTACAATACGTTCGCTTATCCTAAGACCTACTTGCGTGATCCTCTACTCGCTGCACACATCCATCCTAATCAATATTGCATAAGACTTCACTACGTTATATCACCTGTATCCGTTGTAAGCGGAACTGGAAACTTTGGTGTTAATTTTGAATTTTCCTCTCATGGGATCTGCACTAAGAAAACCCTATCAAACATGCATCGAACTAAGGTCGAGTATATCCAAAGCCCAGGGTAGAGGAGGGGGGTAATGCTTTTGATTTATTCATAACTATAAATAACCTATTGTTGATTATTAATGCATACTGTAACACTTATTAAAGATATAAATGGTACTGTGGGAAAGACACACCAAGGTGGAAAGTTTCGGCGAGGAATGAAAGGTGGGAGCGAAGGTCGATATGCTCAACCACCGCAAAGGAATATCTTCGTGTTCGGGCTAGTTGGAGTTGTCCGGGGCGGCCGCGCCTCGCCGTCAGTTGTTCGTCGGAAGGTCTATGTATAGTGATCGTAAGTAGAAACTTCGCTAGCGTGAGTTAGTTTGTATGGACATTTTCAGTGTTTGTACTGCGCCCAAGGTCATCCGTACAGCGCCATCTATTTTGCTTTGGTGTAACTTTTTCCACTCGACATCATTGCCATGTTGTTATGTGGCGGCAGCTACAGTACAAATCAGCCTGTTACACAGAGTCTTTGTTAGTCTCAAGGACCTAATTGAATAATCCCAGATACAATTAACACATTGCTTTTAAAGACACCCACAAATTCCACCTCTTTGCCGTCTTAACAATCACCAATAGCATTCGTGTACACAATTTTCTATTATGGTAGCACTGCACTTAAGATATTTTCGTTGGTGCAGCCAATTACAACTGCTAATAGCATTTGTTAATATATTTCACAATTATGGTAACACTGCTCTGAAGATATTTCATTGGTGCCGCCATTATGACCAACCGATAACATTCGTCTTACGTCATGTTTATCATGGTGGCAATAGACGTTCAACACAGATTTTAACGAACGTTTTACTGAAGATAAGTCAATACAACTTCTTATATAATTTAAATTATAATTAACACTTTTTATTACTACTAGAGATCGCTGACTGGTTTTAATTCGGCCACAATTCTTTAGATTTGCTTATTACCTACTTATTTAAACCCATATAAAACATTTCAATCTCCTCTGAAACGACATTTTTATAAATGACAATTTATCTCCATATGACCTTCATGACTACGCTTTGACAAAATGTAGTAAAATGCATACATGTGTGTGTAAATCGTTTGGCATTGGTGTGCGTGAGGTTTTATTTTAATAATTTAATGTATTCATAATGCATATTTTATAAAAATATTAGCATTGGCACACCATCCTTTAGCTCCTTACTCCAAAAGCGCAATTTTTTTTAAATGGTTTAATTTCAAAATTTTTGCTTCATGTATATAGAGATTAAGTATTTTTGCTTAACACTAAATACCTTCTTGTTTAAATTGTAAAAAGAATTTGAGGAATAACTTCCTTCTTTCTTTAGCCTCACGTCCTTCACAGTTAGATATAGATTGTCTTCATGGAATTCAGAGGCCTGCAACGCACTTTTCGAGCCTTCTGAAAGTGCAGAAGTCAGTAATCTGGCAGTAGCACTAAGGACGTCTTGTCTATTTACCCCTTGGTCTAAAGAAGAATCACCTTCTGCCTTTGATTTACACCAACAAACTCATTGCTCAGTAAATAATAAGCTACATAAAACAACTTTTTATTTTTCGCCGTATTATATCTGAGAGAGCCCCAGTGCTGTTACGGGAAAGGTAATTATAATATGAATTATTCTCGAATCGTGTAATGAGAATTTGAGCATTCGTGAAAGAAAAGTAATAAACAATAAACAAAAAAAAAATACCTTTTTCAGCGGCTTCTTAAAAGAGAATAGCGCTTTTGTGTTTCCACAATGAAACATTACAAAATTCAAATTGCTAATTTGATACCTATATATACTTTATACTCATTATAACACAATTACTTCTAACGCCTTTGTTTTTCAAGGGCTGTATTAAAATTCATTAATGATATTTTTGAAGAAAATTTTTATGAAAATGAAGAAATTATGTGTTTCAAAAAATTGCGGAATTGATCTAAAGTGAATTTTATAATATAGTTCTGAATTAATCATTACTTTTCCTATTCACGTGTAGTGGAAACATTTAGATATGACAATTAAGGGATTTTTTCCTAACCATTAATATATGTACCGACCGCTGAAACTCAGCTGTGTATACCGTACAAGTAATACAACATTTATGCTGAGCTGAGACACTTATTTTGGGTTAAACCTTAATATATTTAAGTTCCATGTATGGCATACTTCTGAATATAATAATACTTAGGGTTCCCAATGTTGAGACCCGTAGAAGAACTGAAGTAATCGATATTGCTCGAAGAGCACCTATCTTTAAGTGGCGTTAGGTAGGACGCATATGATGAACGGACGACGGACGTTGGAACCGAGCATTGCTGGAATAGCAACCGCGCACAGGACGAAGAAACATCAGCAGACCACCATAACGATGGCGCGATAACACCGTTAGAGCAGGAGATAGTAAATGAATGCAGTTGGCAATCATAAGGAGCATACGGTGTGCGTATGAAGAGGCTCTAGTTCAGCAGTGGACTGCTACGGGCTGATGATGAATACTTCCAAAAGAAATGAGGTCTTCATATAAAGAAGAATATTTGTACTTTAAGTGCGTCTAATATACCCGTTCCCTTACAATTAAGGTTAAAAGCTTATGTTAGTAGTAGCCTAAACACAAACTAATACAAAAATTACTTTAGATAATATAATATTCTCGTTTTCCTTGTAATGAAACTTAGACCAGGAGTGGGCGCGACGGAAGCCAAGTGGAGCTAAAGTTAGAAGCGAGTACCTTATTAATTTAAGTCAGGCTTATTCTACCCACACTGTGTCGATTAGCTTCTAAGCCTCCATTATTTTTGACATAATCGTTGGGAAAATTGACATTGAATAAAAAGTGATAGATTGAAAAAAGCCTGTAACAACTGACCAGTACCTTCATTATCTATATTAATGTCTAATATCATATTCTCCTCTCCATATTACTCTACGCCCACCTTCTCAAGATCTAGAATAACAATCGAAGGAATAAGGCGGTATGGTGAAGGATAAAGGATAAGGTCAGACTGGAGCTAGCTGGGCAGGGAAGGTAACACGGGCAGAGAAGTTGAGTGTATGCTGCCACTCGAAAGTTTGTAGAAACATACACACACACACACGCACGCCCACACACACACACACACATATAACACAAGCTATAACTTTGTTTGAATTGACAGTCAGACAAACTGTGACACGCACAACTTCCTATTAAAATTTGCAATACTATGATACAAAATATGAAGTAAATTAATATAAAAGTAACATTAACATAACTTCTCTGCTTGTTTTACTTAATTTTACTTCAACTTGTTGCCTCATTTGCTTAAAGTCGGCTAGTTTGTGAAATTACACGAAAGAATCTCGATTTACTTAAACATATATAATGAATATCTACTGTCGCAACAGAAATTGTATTGTGCAGGTAACTTCACCCGATGTATTTACGAAACTTACATATAAAAAGATAATTAAGAGACAAAAACAAGAATAAGACACAAGATCAATTTACCAACACGAAGTGTAAAAAAAGCCTAAAAGGATATATTCGTACCTGTCGTATTGCACCAATGTCTGGGTGTATTATCTACATGGACATCTTTTTCTGTCCTTGCGTTCCGTCTTCAAAAAAACACCAAGGAACTAAAAAGCAAAAAATAATTAGTACCTTCTTACGATTACTTAGTAGACACCTACTTATGTGTTGAAGTCGGTACCATCTGCATCGGTTTAACGGGGAACATTTTTGTCTTGGTACCGACTTCAATGCAACAATAGGTGTCTACTAAATAAACATAAGCAAGGACAAATTATTTTTTGCTTTTTAGTTCCTCCTTGGTATTTTATAAAGGCAGTTTTCTTTTTATTTAAAAACATTTAATTTACGTACGTACGTACTTTTCTTCGTCTTCTAACTTACTAACTCGTTTAGCTGGCCCGTTGGCGCAGTGGGCAGTGACCCTGACTTCTGCTCCGGGGGTCGTGGGTTCGATTCCCACCTAGAGTTTGGGTGTGTTATCCACATGTATGTATTTATATTATCAAACAGCCTCCCAGTATGAAAAAGTTCACCAGATAAATGAGGAGAGCGTTGAACAGCCACGCTCCCCATGACAAGTTATTCTGCCCTGGAAATTAAATATGAACAATTGAAAATAAAGCGGCACTTATTTAAAAAAAAAAGTAAAATATTAATAAATCTCTATTGACAGGCATCCGGGGCCCACACTTATTACAATTTGTAATATACATAAATAGTTTAAAAATTAATGAAAAAGAAATTACAAGTTACAAATTAAATTATAAATCACATATTGCAATTTTCAAAGGTTAAATTAAAATAGACGTTTTGTGTAGACTAATCGCCGAAAATCTATAAATAAATATATAAGACACATATGAGACACGGAAGTCTTCAGATCAGAAACTTTAATGCCTGTTATAGGTAATAAACGCCTGTTACACAGAAATATATATTTTTTTGTAGAAATATATAAACATATACATATAGGGATGATAACCATGACAACATCCCTCATCCGAGAACAGGATCATAATATCCTATCCTATCCCACAACCTGAGCAATTTTGTGGTACATTTTGTGCTTTAACATTATATCTAGACGTATTATCTGTCCAAAATATTATAATAAAAAGAAAAATATATGAACAATTAAGTGAGTCCTTACAAAACCCAGCTTTTTGCTAGTATTGCAAATATACAATAACAGTTATTAAAAACGTCAATTGTTTACTTTACCTGAATCGTGAAGTAATACTTTCTACATGAAATATGTTTCCCTCTTCCCTAAGTCATACTTAAATTAAAGGTGTATCCATTCGTACACGGTATAAACCTAGCCTCATCATATAACTGTAGTCTTTCCTAAACCAAAATTAGGTTTGAGTTTAAAGAAATTTATTTCTCAAGAACTCTTCTCTGTTAAGTTATGATAATTTTACAATATTTTTTAATTTTAAAGTAATATTGCTACACTTAATTTTTTATAACTATAAAACATCATTCTTTATCATAAATAAGGTGACCCAGAGCGTGTTAAGGCGCTTATAATATTTTTCTTATTTATTTAAGGATAACCGTCAGTAGGTACAAAAAAAAATCATAAAATACAATTAAAAATATATATATATTACATAAATGTCCTACAAATAATGGATCATTACAAGGTGCTTTAAAATTATAACTAACAACAGTCACTTAAAAAAATAAATAAAGTGTCAATACAGCTTGATTATAGTACAATAATAAAAGTCATTACAATACAATAATAAGAACGAAATTGAATGTCAGTACAGTTTTTAAAATGAATAATGCCATAAATGCCATATCATAAAAATTAGAATTAAAAATATAAAAGGGATGGCGACGTCGCCGGCTACGTTGCCATGGATATCTAATGAATAGCCAGTAGTAATCGTGGCTGCGCTTCTAATTTGACCAAGACTTCTAGCTGCAGAAGTACCAGCTGAACCTGTAGATGTAATAGAATCATAAGAACTTGTATCTTTTCTACCCAAAAGCTCAATGTCGTCGTTATTAAAAAAAAGTTACAGTTTTTTCGTTTAACTACGCAGTAATTTTATCATTACTCACTACAAAACCGTTCACAGAGGACGTATTTTCTGTTTACAACCCAAAACAGTGCGCAAAAGTTGTATGAAATTTAATTTTTATTCTTTTTTTCATTAACGCATAGTCTTATATTTTCATATAAATTTACCACAGAGGTTATTCTCTCATTAAGTTACAAATAAAATGTATGCATTGGCTCAAAAAGATACTGGCTGAAAATAAAAATCGACGAAATAAAACCCTAAAAAAAAAACACTTGGCGCGCATTCTATACCATAGTAAAACTTTGATACTTCATATTAAGTAAAAAATTTGAAATATAGAACGATGTAGTTGAATTAATTTAATGGGTATCATAATTTCTTTGCTGCAACATTTTAAAGAGCTCTATATAACAGCGCATCTGCATAGCGAAATAAAAGATAGTCCTTTGACTCGAATCCGTATTCATTTAACGAAATATTAAAACATAACATGGACGCTTTTGAATCTTTTTCGAATCTCATTACTTGATGACTTTTTAATATCATTAGGGTAAAATTAAGCAAGCGTAACACCCTATTAGAAGAAAAACCACTACGCCCGACAAGACAGATCGCGAAGGTGGTCCAAAACGCTACTAAGCTGAAGTACGATTGGGCTGGACATGTCTGCCGCTTGTCCAATGATCTCTTGGCTAAAATTTCTAAGCTTCCTAATTCGAAAACGATTCCTCAGCGGACCAAGAATGAGGAAAATAAAGTCTGATCATAATCGTTCTAGCTGTTTCGTAGATGATCTGTAACAAACAAAAAGAGCTAAACAAACAAACTCAATGATCAAAATTTGGCCACGAATCTTTGTGAGAAGATTTGCGTACTACTAAGGTCAGAAAAGCAACAGTACTCAGTTCACCGTAAACTGTATTTTAACTATGTAACTGTTGTAGCCCATAGCACCAAATTCAGAGGATAATAGAGAAAATATATAGAGAATAGAGTAAACTAGGGATCGCTCAATGATCAAAATTTGGCCACGAATCTTTGTGAGAAGATTTGCGTACTATATGCTTGACAATTAATATTTACCGTCGACATGACTACGGTTTGACCGAACCCTACAGTAAAATATATACATGTGTGTGTAAATCGTTTGGCATTGGTGTGCGTGAGATTTTATTTAATAATTTAATCAATTAGAGAAGGAAACTCGAATATCTGGGTCACGTAATGCGAAATAAAAAGTATGAACTACTCCAACTCATAATACAGGGAAAAATAAAAGGCCGCCGAAGACCTGGCCGTAGGATGAATATGTGTGGCGATTTGAAAGGAACAGCTGACGTCTGACGTTATACTCAGAACTCTCACAATCTTATGACTAATATCACTCAGTGACATTAATCGGTATCCATTGTTATACCGATCTTCCAACACACGGAGGGAGTTAAAAACCAATGATAAAATGTCCATCAAATTTCATAAGGCCTTATGAAGTTTTCAAGTATAGTTGACCAAGAAACTGGTTTGCCACGCTAAGGTCGAATGTCGCTTGCACGACAATTAGTTATAAAGCTTATTTTCGCTTGTTATGCACTATGTTAACCCTTAGCAAAATTTTCTTTTACTAGGAGCTGTCATCCTAAATGGTATAACACTTTCCTGGTCCAGCAAACATAGTTAAAAAGAGCCGAATTGTATAGAGAAATTTGGATTTTGACTTTGTTTACCAGGTAAATGAAATTCGCGACTGGGCATCGCATCAGAATTTGAAATTCTATCAATATCTATTCCTACTGTAAATATATGATGTGCTCAAACAATAAATGGGGGGGATTTTAATATCTTAGTGCGGAAC
The DNA here is from genome assembly GCA_024363005.1 of Charaxes varanes. Taxonomy (NCBI): domain Eukaryota; kingdom Metazoa; phylum Arthropoda; class Insecta; order Lepidoptera; family Nymphalidae; genus Charaxes; species Charaxes varanes. The sequence goes on along the minus strand of JANCMC010022980.1, from coordinate 554,460 downwards.
CCTAATTACTTTTCTAAAGTAAAAGTAGCGTATGTTACTCCTTGCAACATCTATGTTTTCTGCTTTCTGCCAGTGAAAGTGTCTTCGAAATCGGTCCAGCTGTTTCGGAAATTAGCCGACACTAACAGACACACAGACAGACCGACAGTCAAGCATTTTTTTGACATACGTCTTCGTTAGGTATCGTATATATACATATTCTATCAATAAGAAAAATTTTCGACGTTACAAACATACACTTCAATTCAAATTAAAATGATATTTTAATTCAAGTAGACTTTTAAAAGCTCTTTTGAATCGTCAAATATTTTAAAAGCTACCACTGCTTCGGAAAAGTCGAGCCACGAAAGGAATCGACAAGAAACCCGTTAGCCACTCTTTTAAAAAAAGAGGCTGCACTTCCAGAAGACCACTCGCAGACGTATTCAGAGTCACTCAGTCAATCAACATGGTTGGTGCGTTGAAATATAAGGTGTCCGCGTGTCATGAATATTTTATTGCACTATTATATGGTGACATATTAACTGCGACATATATTTATATAAACTAGCACTGGACTTCGTTCGTATTGAATTTAATGATTTTCTTTCAATTTGCAAATTGTGCGGAACCGTAATTATATATAGTCAAAAAGTAAGTAGACTATGATACCCTTCATAACATCAGCATCAGGTTCCGTATCTGATACGCGATAAAGGTATCTGTTAAATAACTTCAAAAGTTAATATCGGATTTCGCTCAGAATAATTTTCTCAGCGAGTTTTTATCATGTTCTATCAACATGGAAAATTTCAAGTCTCTACGTCTAATAGTTTAGAAATCTTTAAGGGGGGACCCTCTTGCGGGCGGACAGACGGACAGACCGAATTTTTAAGGGTAGCTTGCGGAGTTACGGAACCCTAAAAAGGAAGGACAAATAAATCCATGTAATTGGCTTGAAATTACATTTACGAGGATATATAAGTACCTTTAATAAGACTGTTAGTTTTGCGTACTCCTGTTACTTAGTGGTAGACATTACAGTGAGTAATGGTTAATCAGGTCTTTTCAACAGGAAGAGGGGTTGCCTTAATGAGGAAACAATTGGTTGCGTCTATTTCGGGACAGATGTAATTTAATTTTTCTTTCTTTTTGTTGATGGTTCATTTGGAACCTCGGTAGCTCATTGATGGACTGTTATCCCTAAGGTGCCGGTTAAATTGGGTTGTTCGTCACACACACACACACAGTTTCAACATTTTCTAGCACAAGCGTTAAGCTTAGAGCTTCAGATCAACGGTGCAAGGGATTCCTTCAAACTGATATTTGCAATGTATCTGGCTCAAACTTCGACGCCGCTGGGCTTCTGTCGCTTCCACTCCTGACACAAGCTTCTTCTTCTGTTTATAAAAATAAATCGGTCAAGTGCGAGTCACACTCGCGCACTAAGGGTTCCGTACCGTCACTTTATCAGATTATTTAAAGATTTTTATTTTTACCTCAACATTTTTTTTTAAATAAAATAAGGGGCAAACGAGCAGCCGGATTTCACTCAAGTGACTACCGACGCCCATGGACAACTGCAACACCAGAGGGACCGTAGATGCGTTGCCGGCCTTTGAGAAATGAGTATGCTCTTTTATTGAAGGTCATTAAGTCGTATCCATTTCTAAGTCATCGTATGATATTTTTACAAATTTACGCTTTTCGAAATTTTTTCTTTACACTTCAAGATATTGCTTTTTGCCAAATTGCTTGATTCTAGGTCAACAGAAAGTACCATATATATTTTGATTCGAATGTACTATAATGGGAAATGCGACATAAATGGCTATATCTTTTTAAAACGTTATTTTTTAACTTAGGAAGTTGACTTATACACAGCTTTAAAGGTCCACAGTTCCTCGGTTTTTAGTATTAATTTTAACTTTATAACTTTAAGCGTTCCTGAGAAAAAGGGTCTTGGAATACAGACAGGACAACGAAGTGACCCTATACTGAACTGTGATCCTAAACGGAGCTGTAAAAAAGCAAAGTTAGGTAAACTCGAATATAATTATGAAAATGACAGGGAAATTAAAAACAAACCTAATAACCAATATTTAGTAATAGACAGGTGATGAAGAAGAATCCGTTCAATAAAGCAACCTCTGTACAAAACTAACTATAAAACGAGAAACGAGTATTACAATTTTTAGTACACAGCAATACAATTTTTATTTTGTAATAAACAAGTTTTAATTTATATGGATACAGTTACGCGAAAGTGCTCCGATACTCCCAATGCGTAGTAAAGTGCCAATTAACGGTTTTAAAACGATACAGAAAAAAACCGGTAAAGCGAACATTACCGGTAAAATAAATTATCATTCGCAATTACCGGACTTTGCCGCAGCATGCCCATAATGGGGAACTATAATGATGCCCAATTCTTGGTGCACGGAGACTGGAAATTCGCCAATCGAGATCAGAATCTGCTTCGCAGCTGCCGTTTTTCCTTACAATGGTAAAAAAATTCTGTGACCCTAAATGGCTTAAAAAAATATTTAAAAAGTTTCCGTTACATAGATACCGGAAGTCAATAAAAGCACCATAATCGTCTATACACACACATACACACGCACACACTTACATACGCATATATTTTTTTTGTATGCGTTCGGGTGGCGCCCTCAATGGTTTAGATTCACAAATCAATCCGGCAGATGGCACTGCAGTCGGTAACTAGGTTATATTTTTTATCGATTTTCTAGTAATTGCATATATACGATACCCATTGCATAAACGCAAGTTTGTCTTATTTGTCTGTTAGTTTCGAGTAGGCTCTGAAACGATAATAGCAAATTTTTCTATGAATAGCATAGACAACTTTGCTTTCAGTGAAATAATTAGTCTTCCGCACAAAAAAATAAAAACCCACAAAATTTTCCAAAACACTGTTAATAAGTAATGAAGGTCTATTAAGCTCAACGGTGAAGAAACAGATGTAAATCTGTAAGGTGTTCGGTTCACTGCAATCCCACTCATCATGGCAACTCCTAACAAAAGGTTTTATGAAAACCTTTACTGGAATGGAAATTACAATATTAAGCTTAGCTAAAAATATTCCGAATTTTTTGTTTGACAAAAATATCTGATCGATAATTTTCAAAGAGATAATTGCTGTTGTTTAAAGTCGCAGTAATGATTGGATCGAACTTAAAACATATTATATATCTAGAGTTAAAATTTAGATACATTGTATAATATACTATATATTTTAAATTAAGTTTTAATTTTGTATATAAGTAATCGTTATTCTGCAGTGCACAAAAAACGGACGGTGGTTTACGTTTTTCAAAGTTTGGTAAAATAAAAATGTCTTTGAAATAAAATTTTAATAAATGAGTAACTAAAATTAAAAACAATTCACATAAAAGTTAACAGTTAAAAGCATTTCGGTATAGACCAAAATAAAAAGACCGCCATTTTGAAATTATCGGACTGCAGCTTTTAATATAGAGCGGGTTGTGCAATTGTGAATGTAAAATTTCGTACGTAAAAGTTCATAAGAAACCAATTAAGGCCCGCATTTGGTTTGCGATCTGATAAAATAAATTTAATTTACGCATTTATGTACTAGCATTTCCCCTGTTCCGTTCGCATTAACGTGGACTGAGGTAAGTTATTTTATATTACAAGGGGCAAATAAGCAGGCGCTTGATCACCTAAGTGATTTCCGACGTCCATGGACATCTGCACCACCAGAAGGCTTGCAGAAGCGTTACCAGCGATTAAAGGGGAGTTAAGGCCACCGGGAACTCTCACAAACCGAACGAAACGCGACAACAATACCATCCCTTGACGTCAGCATTGCCGCCACTTCACGCCGATCTTATGAGAAAGAGGCACTGGTACCCGGACGCGCCAAACCAATTCGGCTGCAGACCAAAAGGACTGCAAGCATGATGCTATCTCTAATTTTCTTTTTAAAGAATATTAGAAATACTATTTAGGTATGTCTAATATTCCCTTTTTACTAAGCTTAAATTAAAAGCTTAATTAGATAGCGAATACTACTGGCACAGACGCAATAGACATAGATATTCATGTAATCATTCCAAGAATAGGTACATTAAATCCTTAATCTAATTAGACTTTAAACTACAACTAAATATCTAAAATGACAATTAAATGTATCCCTAGAATGAAAAGCGCATGCACGTCAGTTATCGAGTGTGTGGAAGATCACCGACACTCGGCCCGGATTTGAACCTATATATAGCTTCTTTGTGCTATAAGTCGCACAATTACAGGAAAAAATCTGAAAACTGTAATTTGTTGTTGCGTTGGTGATCTTGAAGTACAAGTATAGAAAAACTTTCGAAAACCCTAAATATAACATAATAAGTGAATTCTACACCAATAAAAAACTAAGCTACTTAGAACGTATTCCTAGAAACATATTATAAATATTATTTTTATAAAATCATATCGGAAGTCAATTTTATTTTATTTTAGGTCTTCATGCTAACAAACCTGTATCGTACAAGTTTCTTAGTATGAAGGCCGTCAGTATTTCAGACTAGAATACTAATTTAATCTGCTAGTGATAACATACAATATTCTAATAATGTAAGTTGAAATTCGATACCGTGTATCGACGAACGCCAGACAGAGGGATTTTCAGCTAATTGAACAATACCGTAAATTGGCAGGTGTAAATCCTTTCGTATTCGACTACAAAAGTATTCAGTATTGTGTAACGATTGAACGAAAGTTTGAGAGATATTAAATTTTATTGCAACAATTTTTTCCATTCCATCGTATAGGGTCATTATTGCGCAATATTTTAGTCTGTGTTTATGCCTTGAGGTGAAGTACACGTGAGCGTGCAAAATCTTGGCATAAGAAAATGTATAAGTTTATTAATTATAACATAAACATTGCGCTGTGCTTATTATCGTTTGTGTTCAAAGCGCCATTCAATCTTATTGGACAATGTTATTGTAGGTTTACGGAACGCTTAAGAATTAGTTGAACAACGTGAGCCTTTTTGATGAGAAAAGTTTTTGTTCTTTTATTAAATATTAGACACCCACCCCGGCTTCGCACGAGTGGAATTGAAATAGTATATATTTAGCAAAACAAAAAGTAGGCTATAAGCACTTAAGGATTACATACCTTCCTGACAGTTAAATATTTAAAAATCGGATCGGTGTTCGATATTGCGTCAGTCGCCTGCCAACGTTCATGACTGGGACAGTCTCACGCTCCGGTCTACCTGCACAGGTATGCCGTACAGTTGACCTACAGGTTGGCCTAAATGTAACGTGGATGCCAGCATGCTGACCGCTATTTATATTTTTTTTTTATAATACTAGGAAAATTTTATTTATAATTAATATTCACGATTTTTTTTCAATTATTGTTTTATTATTTCTAACGTATTAAATACTAGAGATCGCCGACTGGTCAAAATTTGGCCACTAATCTTTTGAGTTGCGTACCATGATGTCCTTAATTAAAACTATAGACAAAATTGGAATTCTTCGTACACCTATATTATTAGGTATATCTGACAATTAATCGATCGTATTAATTGTCAGATATACTATGACTACACTTTCACACAATGTTATAACAAAATCCATACATGTGTGTGTAAATCGTTTGACACTGGTGTGCGTAAGATTTGCAGTGTAATACCTACTATGTCATTACGAAGTAATATTTAATACAAATATCTACATACTTCGGATTTTTGGAGTTTTTTTAAAGATAAAATTAAACAAAGATAAGGGGTCTTGTTTCTGTTTGCTGGAAATATGTTTGTTGTAAACTTTTCTAAAATTGTCATTTCTTAAATGTTAAATGTACATTTGTTAAATGACAATTTAAAGGCTGTGATGCTGGTGCCAGACATAGCTTCGTTTGAATGATCATGTAGTGTGGCAGGGGACTTTGAGTAACTGCACAAAGCTTTGTAGAACTTTGTAGATTTCAAGGACAAAAATGTACAAGCACTTTGAACTATCTCTGGCTCCGGTGTAAGACGTAACTTACTTCTGAAGGATGAAATCTTACATTCTGAGTAGAGTCTCATGCCCCATTATTTATTTTTAATTTAAAAATTTTTTTAATAAAGATAAATATATTTAATATAAACCAATCCTTGTAACATTGCAGCATCTTCCTCTCAGTTAAGAACAATCATGTTTACTGTTCCAACATGCAAGCATATCTTAATATATGTATATAAATTAGGCGTTACGCGTCACGTTGTTTGTCCGTGATGAGCACCTAAACTACTGAACCGATTTTAATCAAATTTGCACATCCTATGCGGTTTAATCCAACTTGAAAGATAGAATAGCTTATATTTCAATTTATAGTCGCAAATGAAAATGAGTCGCTAAAATGTGTGCAAGGTCATAACTTACAAACGACTGCATGAAATTGGATAATTTCTTTATAAGGACAAGATTTGTATAATAAAAAAATGCCAAAGCGAAGAGAATATTGAACGAAAACGGAACAGGAACGGGAACGGGGAGTAATATTATAGGATAATGCAATGTATTAAATAGTAAGTAACCCAACGTTCGGTTACGACGTATGCCGGGACCGCTAGTGTATTTTCAATGCCCAATGCTCGGCCACTTGACAATGATGAGGGACACCCAATGTCCCTTCTGGAATCGCCTATAAATACACACCCAATTGTATTGATCATTTTTTATATATCGTGGAAAAAATATCCCTTATATCGTAAATGTGAAATTTGATAAGGGATGAAAAGAGATTATTTTCTGAATTGTCAAATAAAAGTGACAAGTTATTTAGCTTAAATAATCTTTCTTTCTTTAAAAAATCCGACTTCAAATTGTTGGAACGGGATCAAATTGAAATGGGATCACAAAGGAAGCACTATCTTTTTAAATAAAAGTACCATCAAAATCGTTTCACCCAGTCGAAAGTTATGTGGTAACAGAGACGAATTTCTTAGCATTCCATGGATTCACCGTCCGTGTGCCGGGTCCATCGCGTTGCAGAGGAAGGAACCATAGCAGTGCCCGGGACTTGTGACCCAGGTGTAGATTTAGGAGCCCACTTCTGGAGCTACAATTTTAACCAGATTGTCGTATTCGCCCCTATGCCGTTGACAGCAATTGCAGGATTCTCGCGTGAAGTTAAATTGGGTGTGGGGCACACCCTCGCCCCTAAGCGCGCGTGCCCTCGAGTATAGTACGGTCAAGAATATGTTTGTAGATCTGTAGGCTCCACAGATGATCGCGGCGCGCAACCTCCTTTCATCTCGTGTTGGATACGAGCGTTGCTTTGATCGTCCGCGGAAACCGGGGTTTAAATTGAGATGGTTTGTAAGAAATGTTTCCCTAAACATCCTACCTGTTACTGATAAATAAAATTTAAGTGCTTTGTCTATTCTTTTTAATCGAACACTATTTCTAAGGCATTAAAGATTGTGTACCATAGTACCAGTAGATACCAGCAGTAGGACGAAACTTTTATATACTTCGTCCGATCTTTACAACCTTTTGATTAAAACCACTTATTCGATGTGTTAGAAAGAGTTACGTACTTACTGTAAAAGTGTAAAAAATTCAGTATTACTAAGTATTACAGACAGGATTACATACATAGGTATATCTAAGTTGACAATTATTTGCTTGTTATATTGACAGTCTAGCTTAATATGCAACTTAATTATGGACTAGCTAAATCCGCGACGTCGTCCGCGTAAGGGTAGATAAAAAAATAGATTCAAATTTTGCGTGATGATTTATAGCTTATAGACTATCTAACACTGGAAGAATTTTTCAAATATGACCAGTAGTACCTGAGATTAGAGCGTTCAAGCAAACAAACAAACTTTTCAGCTTTATATCTATCAAACATTAAACGCATTTCTTGTTAACATAATATTAATATTACAAACACATTTTCAACTTAAGCTATACTTTAATCCTCTTAAGGTATTACTTTTGCGATCCAATATACGTTTGTCGCATTGATACAAGATATAGATATAGATACTGAATCGTGAGTAACTTCAGTAGGTAACTTTACATTGGTTTCCACTCTCGAAGATTGCTCGAACGGTTTGCGAAAACGGTCATGGTCACAGATTACAATGGGCTAGAGAGAGCATTCGCACACGAAATAGCATCAATGGTCACTTTATTTATTTTCATTGACTCAATTCTTTTATCACACTATATACGTATATATAAAAATCAATCGTCGTTCGTTAGTATCGCTAAAGCTGGAAAACTGTTCGATCGTTTTAAATTATGTTTGTTTTCTTTCATTACGCTTATTTCGGGGAAGGTTTAAAAGAAAAGAAAAAGTAGAAATATTATTTACAAGTACAAAAAAATGCAGATTTCATCGCTACTTCAGAATATTCTTCCTAGCATTTTCCCGGTCTAGTACCAGGGTCCGCTTAGATTGTAGAGGATGTGGCTGTGGGGCGAGTTAAGATAACCGATTGCCATCTGACGTCAAAGTGGCGCCAACTAGCGAGTGTTTACTCTGTGGTTCTTAAGACGGACGTTGATCTACTGTCATTTTTTCCTGTACTTATTTATTTGTTTTTGTGTTATTTTTCATAAAAAAAATACTTTTCTAATAATGTATACATATAATAAATTTGTAACATCTTTATTACTTAAGACTATATATATAAATGAATAGCTATAGCAAAAACGCAAGTTAGAACATTTTTGTTTGACTCTTTGTTCTGGGTAATCTTCGAAACGGCTCTACTGATTCGGACAGGACTTTCGCTGTTGATAGCTGATTTTACAAGGATTAGCATTGACTATTTTAATATTAGAAAAAATTTAAGTTTTGTTTTTAACTAGCCTATTGTGTTCCACTGTTGGGCAAAGACCTTCCCTTTGTGCCGAATGAATACGAGGAAATATCGGTGTAATGCTGCAACCCGAAAGCTACACCACCGAATCCGCCACCAAAGACAAAGTCGCTTTCCGTTTTTGTAAGCTGATATCTTTAAAACGACGCAACTGATTTAAATGCGGTTGTCACCAATACGATAAATGCTTATCTACATTGCAGCCAAGTCAAGCCGGGGTAAGTGGCTAGTTTATTAGAAAAGAAAAGACGGAAATTAACAATGATACAATAAACAATGTATAGAAATATTGATCATGATATTATCCATCAAAAAAGTCACTATTTTCGATACTTATTATCAATAACGCATCCACCTACACAGACCATACTCACGGATAGGAATTGAGTTAGCACGACAAGAACTTACGTGAATAAATCCATATGACAAATACAGAGCTGCCTACACAGAAACGCAGGTTAATGTTTTACTAATGCGTAAATGTTTGAAAAATAAAAAACTTTTTTTTAACACCACAAATACTTTTAAACAAATAATACAATTAAATTAAATAGGTACTGTTAATTCTATAGAAGACTTGTAAAAACCTCGCTGATATACTTATCATTCGAAGAAAAAAAAACACAATCAATAAGATTCTCAACAGCATTTTTAAAATACCCACCAAAAAGCTGCATAAGGAGCGTACATTATTATATTCGTTATTCCGCTATAAGCTTTTATTTTCACCACACAATTTAAAACTTCTTGTCAACTTTTGATCTGATAAGTGAAATGTCGTGAGGGACAATCTGCGAAGAATCACACCTTTGTCCCTATCTCAGGTCATTACAGTAGAGATAAGCTAGAGAACCTCATAAACTTCTAAATATGGGTATAGTGCCTTTGTAATAGTGAACTTACGACAGGATTTTAAAGTAAACTTGCTGGAAGTCAGTTACAAATTTAGTTAATAAGGCATTGTGTTACAAAATTTCTTGGAAATGCAGCAAAATTGATCGTTTATTCAATATTTCACTTTGTACTGCAGGTTTTTTTATTCTGTATACTATTTAATGTTAGAAGTCAATGGTCATCTACCTTTTCCTCCGTTTAATTTCATCTTATTTGTACTACTTCAGACCAAAAGTCTCCTTCTCTCTCTTTCTCAATCTTCCAGTTTCCTCCATTTGTCTGTACCCGAGGCTACCTCATTCAGATCTTTCAAAATGATAATCAAATGCTTCCGATCAACCTTGAGTTTTCACATACTGGATCTGAACTTTGGGACTCTAACAATCGATCTTCAAGTCGTCCAATAACGCGTCGACGCGAAGAACAAGGGGATTTTAGATAAATTTCGCCTTATTCATATAAAACTCCTAGAAAAATATCACCTTATTCATACAAAACTCCTAGAAAAATATCACCTTATTCATACAAAACCCTTAGAAAAATATCACCTTATTCAAATAAAACTCCTAGAAAAATATCACCGTATTCATATAAATTCCTGTTGAATTGAGCCAAAACTGAGACCACATTTATCAAAATTGAGATAAAGATTGTTCACAAGGAACTAAGATTTATCTCAAGGCAAGTGTTTGGAAAGTACGTAACGATTGATATTTGCAAGGTTATATACAGTCACGTAACGGTAGTTCAACGAAAACATGTGTACAGATTATATTTAACAGGTGCGATTAATAAAAATAAGGTTAATTCTAATAACGTGCGCTTGGGGAATATTTCGGACGATAGTGATATGTTTGCCTCGTAGCGTCCGGTTCATTGAAGCAAATTTCGAAATGTGACTAAGACACTACTAGTACATAGATGGTAATCAACATCTAACTGTGTACAGTAAAGATGAACGCAAATGTGGTAATAATGGTAATATAACCGGTGGTAATCGAGGGTAAAAAATGGGTGGGAAAAGAAGAACAGACATTGGAATTGGTGTTCCAAAGAAAATAGCCTCGTTAGAACATTACACAGTTTTTGTTCCTAAAGTTATCCCGGTCTTGTACCAGAGTCCGTTTAGATTGTAGAGGATGTGACTATGCGAGTTAAGATCACCAACTGCCGTCTGAAGTCATCTCCGGGACTCGAGCTGTACAATCACACGGCTAATATCACTCAGTGATATTAATCCTGAACCACTGTTTTACGTGTCTCCCGAATCACGGAGGTGGTCGGATATTCGAAAACCAGTATTAGAATGGGTCACCCATATTTAACCCGAACACGACAAGAGCTACTTAACCTGGCGATCGACCACTGATTAAGCTACGACATCATGTGGATAGAACTTCTCCGCTAGAACTCATGCACTCGATACAAATAGATTCAATTGTGTGGTGAAGCAGTCAACCAGATGACACATAACCAAGATTCTTTCTAGCTCTCAGAGTCTCTAAGATACCGGTAAGGTATGGTTATCATAACAAAAGTTAACAAAATTTCAGGAAAAAAATACGTATGCTGAAAGTATGTATAGACGTAATCTCTACATTTTTATCACTTATCCAACATACATATAATGCGAGGTATAAATTCGTGATGAAATTTGAACTATTTAAAGAAATTCGATACTGATAACGCCCGTACCGAAGAACGACACTTTGATAACGAACTATCGATAACGTTCATATTAAAATCTGATTCATTTTTACTAAGTTTCATAGCGATATCTTTATTAAATTAACCAAAAGTGACAGTTCATTTGTCAAAATAACAACAATCTGCGATTCGAATCATAACTCGTTTCCTCTGATTAAATGTGTGTCGTTTATTATTGTCATTTTTATCTATTAATTTATTATCATCTGCTCTTTGAATATCTATATGTTATTTTAGATTGTTACTTAATCAAGGGCATAGTGACGTAATTGTCTGTCAAAATATTGCTCCTTTCTTTATAACGACACTACTCTTTTGCATGAACACAGTTGAACATTAAATCACTTTACGAGTTTTTTTTTTAATAATTAACTAGTGACGAGCTCTCGTAAAATAATACAGTGACATAATTATTTGAAGATTCATAATAATTGTTAGCAATTATTAACTTAAGAAATTAATTCGCATGAGAGAAAAATAATAATGGTGGTCTTTTTTTGAGGTAATATTAAGGTGTACAATTTCCTGTCACGTTAGGTTTAGTCGAGATTTAAAACCATAGATTCAAAAGGGTACAGTTACCTAAAGAAATTAATAATAACCTACGAGCTACGTGACTCGCAAATATTCTAGAATACTGGCCAAATACAATGTAGATTAAAAAATATATGATAATTTGTGATAGCAAAAAACCTTCCGTTTCGTAATAGGAAATTGAATGATTATCACGTTTTTTTTTAGGAAAAATATCTTTCTAATTACCGAACGTCACAACAACACCTTAATCTTGGACATTTATCGTTGGGATTTGCTCGGATAATCGATTTATTGATATAATCGTATATCATAACGTTCGGTAGCCGTTGCCCTTATCATGCGATAAAATAAACAAGTCAACTCGCTAATCTGTTGCTAATTTCGGGTGCACTTTCGTAAATAATTAAGCTATATACATTTTATGATATCTATTAATTTTACCCCAGCCAGTTCACATATCGTCATGAACCTATTCTATACTAACTTTGTCCCGCGACTTCGTTCATATGAGTATACACAAAATTTTTATATGCCTATGGAACCACTCTTGTTTTCTCTCTATGCTGTGCTAGATGTGAATTTGATAATGAATAATGAAACCTTAGGGGAACGCTCGCAGGAACCTAATTTTTTTATTGTAGATGTGATGCTCCAAAATTGTATTTTTTTCTTTTTTAAGCAAACTAGGTTATGGTTATGGTGAAGTGGCGGCAATGCTGTCACGTCTTGTGATGGTATTGTTGTCGCGTTTCGTTCGGTTTGTGAGACTTCCCGGTGGCCTAAAACTCGTCATTAAGGGCGCCCACCACGGTGGATCCGCGTCTGGAGCTATGAAGTCTTTGTGCGCTAAATATCTTGTAAAGGATACTCTGGACTCACTCTATTCTTGTAATGAGATTTCTAAACAGAGGTAGCGCATTCTGTATTAATGCGTAATATCAAGTTAAGCAGAAAAATCCGAAATCCTTCAAATTGCCAGAACTAGTCCATTGCAATGGAACCACACAGGAAGCAACAGCATTTTTATAAAAAAATAATCATCAAAATCGGTTCAGCCAGTCGCCAGTTCTGAGGTAAAAACATAAAACAAGGTACAATAGAATTGAGGACCTCCTTTTTTGATTCCGCTAGATACTAGAGTTAGACGTCTTGAAATCGACGGTGTAATACCGACAATTTCGCGACACAGCTCCAACCTCATTCTCTTGCTTTGTTTCTAGGCTTTACTGGGTTGTCAAGTCGACGAAGCGAAGGCGAACGCGGACGTGGAATGATAATTAAACATATAAATTATCTTAGTCAATATACAGTTATTATATGTGTACATTAAACGTTTTGTACGAACAAGAATAAATAATATATAAATACATAGGACTATATGACACACGGACGTCTGTTCTTAAGGTAAACAACTTATGCCCGTGTTATAGGTAACATACGCCTGGTTACACAATTTTTTTTTTTTTGAAATATATTGATACATACGGGAATCTAACCCACGACTCCCGGAGTGGAAGGTAGGGTCACTGCCAACTGCGTCAACGGACCAATCAAATAAGCAGTTCATATATAAGATTCCATATATTTATAAGTTCTTGTAAATATTGCAAGAAATTATAAATACATGGAATCTGATTGTAAATGTTGGTTTTCCTTATGAATCAAAATACTTTTATACACTACAGCGTATAAAATTAAAGCTTTTCTTAAATATATCTGAATAGCAACGAAAGGGACAGGAATTAAATGCCCTTTCTACCGTTGAACTTTTAGGTCTTATAATTAACGTAGAATATGGCATGAAAGAAAGAAATTAACAATATTTATTCAGCAACTGCCAAAAATACATCTTATTTTTTATTTATTTATTCATTGATTCATCTCTTAATACAATAGTTTACATCAATATTCTTCGCGCCCTTAAGCCTAAACGGCTTCTTTGGGCACTGCACGTTATTCCCAAATACCATACGTATCTTAAACTATGTACCTTCGTGTTATAAAACACCACAAATGTTTATCAAGTAATAAATAATAAGAGTAGAAAATTTAAAACGAGACAATCTTATAAAATGACAATAAAAAAATGTAACAAGCATTGTATAACATTGTGTCTATAAGCTATATATACAAAAGCGAAAGGTCACCTATCGCTTAATCTCGAAAACCACGGCACGTAAAAAGATGAAATTAGGCAAAGAGGTAGTTTATAGTCAGTTTGGTGTCCCCGACGCGCCACGTCACCAGCACGCACCACTCGGCGTGGTTCAAAGACATACTGAGGCCGAAATATTGGCATATAATGGAAATTAATATTCGCAAGTGTTGCTTCAAGGCGGATAAATATTTGATCAACACTACACAAGAATACGAGTTTATTTGCGTTCGCGTGTGCTTGAGGAATTATTAATATTCTGCAAAGACGTAGATATCATCTTTCGTTAAAAAAAATACAAATTATATTATTGTTTTTTTTTTTAATTAAATTCATAATATCCGTCTGTTTTTTTTTTATATAATTAGGGGCAAACGAGCAGCCGGCTTTCACTTAAGTGACTACCGACGCCCATGGACAACTGCAACACCAGAGGGACCACAGATGCGTTGCCGGCCTATGAGAAATGAGTATGCTCTTTTCTTGAAGGTCCCTAAGCCGTATCCGTTCGGAAATACCGAAGCAGGCAACTGATTCGGTTACGATATTGCCTCTGCGCAAAGTTAACTACTGATGCTGACCGTTACAATTTATTGTCGACAGCTAGTCAAAGCGATAGCGCGAGTTAAGTGTAAAGTGGCGCCATCTCTTGGCAATGTGAAGTTTCAGAACGTACATTGATTAAAAAAAATGAGCTACGTTTCTAACGAGGTTGTGTTTTAATAGGAGACGACATTAAGTAAGGTGTTCAGGGCTTGCATGAAACAACAGAAATGTATTTCCCATCTAATTACAGACTGTAATATGATAACTTCAGACTACATTATTTTTTTTAATGAAATTATTTATTTATAGAAACCTAATTTGTAAAATAGTAAAAGGGCAACGATGGTATTGTAAAAGTTAAAACCGTATAACGGTTATAATTGCCCCGCTTCAAAACAAAAGTTAAATTAAACTTTTTATACATAAAGTTATCAATGTGTATGTTTCGATATACTCTCCAAGCATGTGCCAATGGGCAGTCAATACAGTTTAAATACAAAGTTCTGGTTCGAATCATCAGCTAATATTCATACATACATACTTATAAATATTTAATATAGTAACTAATTGCATATTATTATATATACGTTACCTATAACAAAAACACAAGTTAAATAATTTATGTCTGTCTGTTTATTCCGTGTAATCTCCAAAACGACTGGACAGACTTGGATGGGACTTTCACTTGCAGATAGCTAGTGTTTCAAAGAGTAACATACGATACGTCACTTTTAGAAAAACAAATAAGGTTCCGTACAAATAAGTGGAAACGCTCAAAATTTCACAAATCACTGAAATCACTCGGGCGAAGTCGCGGGGTACAACTAGTATAATAATATAATAAAAAGAAGAGTGTAATTATGAAATGCGGGTAGATATTAGTGAACTAGATGATACATCCCGGACGCGACGTACGACACTGTAATATATATGCGCATTTGACGACATAATCGCTGTGGCAATAGCCTAGCAACGCATTTATACGACATCCTTCGATAAATTATTTTTTATATTTTCAATACATATTATGTACAGTCGAACAATAAAGTGCTTTATCGTTTTGGATGACAGCTTCTAGTTAAAGAAAATTTCGCTAAGGGTTATTTTTCGAAATTAACGTAATGCATAACAAACGAAAATGAGCCTTTTAACTAATTGACGTGCAAATGACATTCGACCTTAGCGTGGCGAACCAATTTCTTGGTCGACGATATTATGCCACACTTTTTTAGGACCTACGTACAATAAAGAGAGCAAGGAAAAAGCTTTTATGTGTCGAATTAACTATTAATCTGTAATAAAAATAGTTCAAAGTCGGTATGTATGTATGTATAATAAATAAATAAATATATAGGACTATATGATACACGGACGTCTGTTCCTAAGGTAGACAACTTAATGCCTGTGTTATGTTTAGGACATCTGTGTCTTCTTGGAAGGGAATGATAACAATGTCTCTTTAATTTTTTTGCGGGCTCCTCTAAATGGCTCATTGGCGTTCTGCGTTGGATTGTGTTTTTACGGAAATTTATCCCGCAAGGCGAAATTTTGTTATTGTACTGAAAGTATATTGAATTATATCTCGGATGTTTTTTTTTGCGACTGAGTGATATACAAAATTGTTTCTATTGCTACAGCAAACGCTGTTTTGAAATTAATATTCTTTGGGTTTCTCGTGTAAGCCTCCGTTTCTCGTCCTTTACTTGTGGTATCTTCTCTAATTATGGTATCTTTAAAATGGCTTAGGTAATTAAGAATTGTATGTTTATAAAAATAAAATAAAGAGGGTGCCTGTCCCCATTTTTGGCAACTAATTTCTTGGTTTATTTCAATAAAGACTTTTAAAGTGGCACTAACCGCATATATGCTTTAAAAAGATCTATTCGTTTGCTCTTGTAACATAAAAAAAAATAAGAACCATTGCAAGCGGACATTGGTGGTGGGTGGACACAAGAAAGCATTTTGCAATTCATATTTAAATTACTCAACTATTTAGATATATGAAAGTAAAAACTGTAATTTAGGTATGAATGAAGGATTTTTCGTTACGCCCAGATGAAAGTGATTTAAGGGTTTACTCAATTTTACGTGGACAAAGACGCAGAAAACAGCCAGTATTATATATAATGCGATCACAAGTAAACTATATTACATATAGAAAAGGGAATTTATTCTCTATACTAATATATAAAGCTGAAGAGTTTGTTTGTTTGAACGCGCTAATCTGAGGAAATGCTGGTCCGAATTGAAAAGTTCCGGCAGTGTTAGATAGTCCATTCATTGATTAAGGCTATAGGCTATATATTATCACGCTAAAATTTAATCTATTCTTTTTCCTTATTTTACGCGGACGAAGAAAGTTCAATTAACTTAAATCCTGCCCCTTTTAAATGCAACAAACAACGGAATCAGACTTTTAAACGTTTTTCGATTATGAAGGTAAAACTTTCAAAAATCCTAAAAGCGACCTTGTATCCATTTTCTTTATACATCTTCCTGGTGACAAAATCTCTTCTTCCTAGCGCTCTCCCGGTCAAATACAAGGGCCGCTTGATTGCAGTGGTTGTGGTGCAGAGGTTAATACTTTTCAAATAATCTTTAGTCTTTCCCTTTATTTCCTCTCTTTTAAATCTTCCCTGAAATAAGGGGAATAAAACCAAACAAACAGAATTTATATCGGTACCGCCATTTTCGGGTATTAACGAGACTAATGAACAACGATTGATTTTTATATTAAAGATTATTAGCTGTCCCCGCGACTTTGTCCGCGTAAAATTAGTTTTAAAAAAAGGTTTAGTTTCAGCGAGATGATGTGAAACCATCTTCGATAAGTATGAAATTTGTCTAAATTCTAGTTTACATATAAAAGGGTGTGCGAATGCTAATATTTCTATTAAAATATATTAATACGTGAAGAGAAAACGTTAGGTATCCTTTTATAAAAATTGCGCGCACGGAGGAGTATGAAATTTTGCACAATTGTAGTTTATACGGAGGAAGGTGTGCGAATGCTAATTATTCTTATACAATATGCGATTTAAACATATTAAATTAATAAAATAAAACCACACGCCCACAAAAACCAAAATATTTACACCATTTACAAACACATGCATTGGCTGATGTTAAAAACACAAAAGGTTTGTGGACGAATTAAAATAAAACCTCACGCACACCAATGCCAAACGATTTACACACAGATATAAATATTTTACTACAACATTATCTCAAAACGTAGTCATGACAACCATGAAGAAGTAACAATGTACTAGAAATTTTGTAGATAAGCATATGGTACGCAAATCTAAAAATTTATAGCCGAATTTCGATCATCAGGCCATTTCTAGCATTATTTAATAGCTGCATGTCACTCCGTACGCGCTGGAATCAATGATTTTGATCAATTTTCAGGGATAAATTTTTTTTTACAAAAATTAACCAAGAATCTTTGTTATATAAAGTGCTTCAAGTCTTTAATGAAATTATTCCAAAATTATTACCACACACATACTTAATTATGTGATAATTCTCGTCTTATTATTTTTTTATTATAACGAGCTTTCGTCTTCCGGTGAAATATTACGCATCTAAAGTTTATTCATCATTTAAGATGCGTATATAATTTACATGCGCTGATCTT
This sequence comes from Charaxes varanes, assembly GCA_024363005.1. Classification (NCBI taxonomy): domain Eukaryota; kingdom Metazoa; phylum Arthropoda; class Insecta; order Lepidoptera; family Nymphalidae; genus Charaxes; species Charaxes varanes. Next base: position 536,124 of record JANCMC010022980.1, on the reverse strand, counting down.
TATATATAGAAATCGAGTGTACAAACAAGCCTTTGTCGCCCTATTCCTCCCACAGTGGAGGACCGATTTGGGCGATATTTTTTGTCTACATTCCAAGGAGTTCGTAGATCCTTTGCAGAGAATTTCGATCGGGTAGGTGGCGCTGTTGTCGTATGTAACCAAAATTATATATTTTTCCCGCCATAACACAAAAACGGCTAAAATTCATTTGAATCCTGTGACCTGTCTGTTACGTTTTATTCAAATTGTTTCTGGGAACAATCAGGCAATTAATTGTATACAGCGTTTGTTATAATAATAACTGAAATTATAAATGTAGATGTATTTAGATGATGATGATTATTATTATTTTTAGTAAAAGGATCATTGTAATCCGTGTTAAATTTATATCAATATTATAATCCTGACGTTATGCCGGAGTCAGACATAGCTTCATTTCAATGATCACGTAGTGTGGCCGAGGATTTTGTGTAGCTGCTCAAAGTTTTGTAGTACTTTGTAGTCTTCAAGGACAAAAAAGTACAAACACTTTGAGCTATGTCTGGCTCCGGCATAAGACGAATTTTATTGGTGCTTCGCAATGGTGGTATTAGTGACATATCGTGTTTGCAGTGCTACCATCATTGATAACAGTATGATGAATTTCTAATGGTAGGTGTTATGGCGGCAATGATATTGAAATAGTGGGTTCCTATAAAAAGTGGTGTATTGTGTGTATCTGTAGAGACTATTAAAGACAAAGTGCAACCAACTACTTTTTTAATTTCAAAACTAATAATATGCAAACAATATGCATTAGATCAAGTTTATAGAGCTTCAAATAATCCTTATCTTCCACGACAAAATACGGCGACTATACCATGACCTAAATTGCAAACTTTTGATGGTAAACATCACCTATTCATCTATGCATTTATCGCCTTCGCTCAAAGTCGTCGTATTCTTGCGCTGGTCGTTAAAAGTTATATACGCATTCATTACGGATTACTCAATGCTGTCGCGACATAACATCCCATTACGACTCCTAATGACTATAAATTACTTCATGCCGGCCTCGCGACGGTTGTTCATATGCGCTGATGGCGGAATGTATGGAAAATTTATATCGGTTGGGATCACAGCGTGCATGATAACCCTAAGAAAGACAGCTAGTGGTGCGCCCTTATACAGATTCCTTCATCAACATCTCTTTTGAGAGTTCATCTTCGCTGTAAATGCGACAACAGAAGGAAAAATATTACTTAAAACTAATGTTAAAGCAAAAAAAAAAAACATTTTTTGTCTGTAAAGTAGGTTTACGGATGACAATGACAACGCCGAAAGCTTAGGCTTAGACTTGTTCCGCGCTCTCGCTTACACGCTGGGCTCAGACGGAACGTGACACTCTTTCGTGCGTGCAGTCGGCGTTCATCGATTTATAAGACGTTACCACTTCAAAAGATTGGACTTAAGTTTAACAGAAAAGAATAACTCGCTGCTTCGTCATTAAGACATTGTTTAACAAGTTACGCGACCAAATCAGAAAATGTCAGAATTGCCATACGGAAGACGTTACGATTGGAGGAAGTTAGGCAAAAACATGAGGACCAGCCGGTAAGGAGTGATTGCACAACCGCTGCGACAGTAATCAGCATGATTAAAATAACGTTACATGAGTGCGTTACGTGAGATAATCTAGTCATTGGTAAGTTAATACGATCCAACAAATAAAGCCGACAATTTCTATTGCGTCTGTTGTGCAAGCTCTCCGTCCGTGAAGCAAAACCGCAGGCAATCAAGAAAAATTTTAGGTAACGGTCACAGAGTAAACTAATCGATTTGTTTCGACGTTCTACAATAGGAGTCGGCAGTGTTATTATGTTATTTCTATAAAAACAGCCATAATACTCTAAATCAGAGATTCCCAAACCCGGTTCCGCGAAACCTAGTGGGTTACGTAGGATGATTATCAGGATTCCGCAAAAAATATTTATTATAGCTATTAAATAATACCACGGTCACATCCTTTCCTTACGTATTATAAAGACCAAGACCGCGTCTCTCTGTCTGTTCGCGATGAAATCAAAAATACTGAATGGATCATCTTGCGGTTTTATCATCATTTATGAGGAAGGTTTACATATATAATACATATATATTTATTAGATAAAAGACGAGAATTTGAATGATTTGTAACATGATGTCGTCAAAAATCGTATATTTGTGCGCTTGCATTCCGTGCGCTAGCTGAACCTTACGAGGTCAAAATAATGAGCTACGAAATTTTTCAGCCCAGGTTTAAACAAAATCAAATAAAAATCAAGATTGGATGGTACCTCAGATATTCACATACAATTGTCGGATATTATATCGAACTATAAACAGTAAAACAATTTAATTGTTCAGATTAAAACTTTATGTTAACAATAATGTGTTTCAATTAAATTACACATTTAATCAACACTGATATTTATATAAGAACAATTCTTTTAAACAAATTGTTCTTATACTTATATTTTATAGTGTTGATTTGTAATCATTGATATGGGGTTTCATAAAATAAAAGGTATTTCATTCCGTCCTAAATTCAAGTTTAGGAACCTCTGCTCCAGGAAGATGTTAGCAGAACCTAGCGCTGATCAGTTTTGCAATGTTATTTTGCGACATACGACTACTTCGTGAATATATAAGACTTTATGTATAGTGTTACAGCTACTAAATATGATGAGGAGAGATGAAACCTAGTCAGCACAAAGAAAAAGGCGAGAGACCTTTTACTTGGCTGTATGAGGTAATTTTGTCATCTTAACTCAAGAATCCTTTCAGGGGCTGTGTATATGTTGTTCAAATGATTTATTTTTATCGAAGAATGATGCGATGTTTCAGAGTCGATTCCGAAGTTGACATATCATAAACTAGCTGCTTCCCACGACTTCGATTGCGTAAAATTATATTTGCGACTTCCTCAATCTAGCCCTATCGAAAAATATAAACTGTAAACTACCTCCTTGCCAAATGTTGCCTTTGTACGTGACGCGGTTTTCGATCCGTCCCTAAAAGGAAAACATGATACCCTTATAGGATCACTTCTTAGTCCGTCTGTCTGTCTGTTTGTCAAGACCTTTTTTTCTCAGGAACGCTTAGAGCTATGAAGTTGAAACGAATACCAAATACTGAAGTCCGTGGTCCCTTGAAGCTATAAGAAATCGACTCTCTAATGCTGGAGCTAGACATAGCTTCATTTGAATGATCATCTAGCGTCGCCGGGGACTTTGTGTAGCTGCGAAAAGTTTTGTAGTCTCTGTCTGGCTACGGCATAAGTGTACGCAATCAAAAAATATGGCCATTTATGCCATTTGCAAATGCAAAACCTTAACGGTTCGGTACCATCACGTAATACTTAGCCTGGTTATTTTAAGATTTATACTTTTCATAAGATTTATTTTAATTTCACAAAGTCACTGCTTTTTTTGTGATGTAACTATAAATTTACGGTTTTCGGATTTCAAATATAGCTTTCGGGTTAACTCTCGAAGGGCTACAACTGGCAGCAAATGCTGAGCTGAGGCCCTAGCACAAATATTCTCGATAGTTTTACTCACTTTTACGTTACAAACTGAACGTCAAGTAAAACAATGCTACCGTTTTACACAGCTTATTTGCTAAAGATTGCTATTACGAATGAAACGTGAAATGAAACTCGCATTTATCGAATCCTGTTCGTTACGGCTATGTAAGTGGTGTAAAATAAAAGTACAAACCTTCATTTAACGTTTCGATTCGAACGTAAAACTAAGTACAACTATAGATAATGTTCGAGCTAAACCCTCTGAGCACCTATTTTTAACATCGACAGTAAAGGTAGATGTTAAAAAAATCTGTATATAATTTTTAATTTCGTTATTTTACATTAATTTCAGCATCTTACAATATTGTATTTTTAACTGTTGTGCTGTCTGTGTTATCTGTTTGAAAAAAATCTTTTCTCTTTCCGGTTAAGAATAATTCACGAGAAAAATGTGAGCAAAATGTTGTAATTAAGGGTGCATTACAGTGAATGAAACGGAGGCCCACACCAGTCACACTGGTGTGGATGATTATCATTGATTGTTACCTATATTTGTAAAATGTTATGTGTGTGCACTGTTAGTGTCCCTTGTCAATAAAGAAAAAATATATATGTACACATGTACATGCATACATCTTATCTTAATATATATAAATTACGCATCACGTTCTTTGTCCGCGATGGACTCCTAAACTGCTAAACCGATTTTAATCAAATTTGCACAACATGTGCAGTTTGAGCCAACTTGAAAGATAGAATAGCTTATATCTCAATTTATAGTCGCCAATGAAAATGAGGTGTTGAAGTTGTCGATTGGCGCCGGTAGTCACTTGAGTGAACCACCTGCCCGTTTGCCCCTTTTTATATAAAAAAAATGCCGTAACAGTGGCCCACCTTTACACCATCCAAACTAATTGAAGGCAATATATTAGTTTCTCGACCCTTACAGTTGTTGATATAGGCATTCCAATATATGTGCCATAGACCTCTGTCTATTTTTAATATTATCTATTTATGAACTACATAATTATGTCTTACGACTTTGTCTGATTGATGATAGGGTCATGTATAGGCACTTTTATGTAAAATAATATACGATTATGGATCTACTTTTTTACCTATTAGTGAAAATTCTATCAAAACAATAACGGTTTCAAAAATATAAAGCGTTATTATCTGAGATATATATATATATATTTTCTTAATGTCAGATAATATATCAGCAAAAAGTATTTATTATGATAAAAAGCGGTGACACAAAAAGATCCATCATGGCAAATGTGATCAGTCATGGCGATGGCCAATATTAGGTTCTCAGCGAACGAAGCTCTCCGACGCGACGACGTTTGCTATTTACTTATTAAAAAAACTTGCAAAACATAAACAACAACAGAAAAACCATTCATTCGGTCGGTCATATTATAGCGTTTAATTGAAAATCGATGCTGGAATTCGAAACCTTGGGTTACAATACTACAATTATAAAAAAATAACCGACTTTCATCATTTCTTTGTGACATTTTTTCTTAACATTTATTTGGAATTATCTAAACAGTGTTATCTGTATTAGTATATAAAGCTGAAGAGTTTTTTTGTTTGCTTGGACGCGCTACTCTCAGAAACACAGAAAAAGATCCGATTTAAAAATTCTTTCAGTGTTAGATAGCCCACTAGGAGCTATACTGGAGCCAGACATATCTGGCTCCAGTATTAAGAAACAATCAGTACAGCTATGTAACTGATTCGATGAAGCCAGAAGTTGGCTAAAAGAGCTGCTAAGCTTCTTCTTGGTTTGATTTTTTTAATAAAATGTTTAGCCCATCGTTGTGCCTTCGAATATTACGAACATTTTTGTATTCGCATTTCTAAACATTTCTCAAAGGTTTTAATGGTTGGATGGTTTAGATTCCCAAAACAGCCCGGAAGATGGCGGTGCAGTCGGTATCTAGGTTATTTATCTATACTAATATACGGAACGGGACCAGGAACGGAACAGGACTGGGAATGGGAATGGGAATGTGTATAATAAATCATATTATAGTATAATATATCCACGAACGAGTTTCACGAACGACTGTCAGCATCCCGTGAATGTGAAGGGCATGACTTGTGCCGTGAAATCGCGGCGTAAATTCACGACTATAATATGAAGCCGCCATTATAGTAAATTCTCTTTCCGGAATTCAATAGTAGGTTTTTTTTAGAAATTAAGGGTAATGATGATTTTTTTGGGACAGAATTCGTCATTCCAACAATAAGATTCTCCAGACGATGAACGAACATATGGATGTTGCCATCTATCGCCATTGGTCGATGAGCTCCGGGAAGGTGTTTTTCGGCAGGCTACAGTTACGAACGTATAGTAATTTGTGAATAGAAGAACCGTAAAGAATAGGTCGGTCCGGAGGCTTGAGGTTGTTTCAAAACTGCATTATATTATGTGCTAAATATAATCTACCAGAAAAACATGATTTTGGCAACTTGGAATTTATAAAAAAGAAAATAACAGAATTTCCAACTTGCCAATATCATGTCTTTCTGGTAGATCTTATTTCGCTCATACTATATAAATGTAAAAAATAACCACAAGAGTTCGATCCGATTTATATTTTAGGGTTCGTCTATTCACAAAATACTACATGTTCGCAATTGTGGCCTGCCAAACACAAAGCCCCGGGGCTGTTACAGTAGCTCGTAGGCTATAGGGTATCCAGCGTAATAGCTTGCATTTCCATATGAACTCCCAAGTTTTCGTTCGCATGACGGCGTTTTTATAACGCAACGCTTTTGAAGGGAGGAGATTTAAGATAGAAACGGGGCTTGCTTGGACTCAAGTCATGCGAGAGTCGATGAAAGTGAGCAGAGTTCCTTAGAAGCCATAATCCAAAAACTGTGAAAGTCAAATTAATCTCTGTTTTTATTTCTATTGTAATCTTTGTCATTTTAAATCTACTCAAGTGTTACTTCATTCCGTGTTAACTTCCATACAGGAATTACTAAAATCTACATAATTACACACAAGATTTGCTAACAGGAGTTATAAATGCAACGGATTTGCACTTTTTCTAACTTATTTTATTAATTTAAATAGCGTCATTTGATAATTTGTTTGACTAGTTTTGATAAAAAAAATATTTAAAATAAACTGGGCTAATTCGAGTCACACTCGCACACTAAGGGTTCCGTATCATCACATATACATTAAAAGGTAATTTTAAGACGGATCGACTGACTTTAACCCTGGAATCTCACCTGGCTAAAAAATGTGACCACTTCGAACTGTATGTATATATTTTTGAAATATTATAGCTGATATCAAATTAATTAAATGAAATCCTTGTGAAATTAGCAACATTATTTTTGTCGATACTTTATTTTGTTGTCGATATATATAAACCGTTACATTCAAAAAAACTAGAATCATAGCTAATTTCATTAGTAAATAAGCCAAACCGTGATCATTCTAAATAATATAATAAGTTATATTATAAACGAAAATTGGAGTTTATTTTTCGCTTAACTTGCAGGTTTTACAGTTCAACTGAGGACCTAGGACGAACTTTTCCGAAGTAAGTCAAAAAGTTGACTTTACTTAGGATGAAAATGCTTATGCTAGGCCCACAGCGGACCCTTATTAACGTCAACGCGGGTTGCAGAGGCGTTGATTAAAAGCGTGACACGCTTAAAACTTGCCTCTCGTGGACCTAGCACGCAAATCTTCATCCTAAGTTCGTCCGCTGAGACATAAGTCCCTGCTTTTTTTCCTGTTAATGATAATATTGTTTTCGGCGTGTGTTGTTCGATTTAGAATAAGCCTACCCCTTTTTTTCTAACGTGGCTGTTGTATAAGGTGACTTGGAGACTTTCCGCGCATGTATAGGGAAATCACTGATTTGCAAAGTGATTTATAATTGTAAGTTATATCTTCAATAGTGAAAAAATAATTATAAATTAATGAGTAAAATAAGGTATTTTAAGACGGTGATGGTAATTGGAATTGTGTATATAATAAATAAATAAATATATATAATAAATAAATATATAGGACTATATGACACAAGCGGCCTGTTATACACAAATATATATTTTTTTGTAAATATATAAATACATGCATATTGATAATACATCAAGACTCGAGGCGGGAATCGAACCCACGACCCCGGAGCAGAAGGCAGGGTCACTGCCCACTGCGCCAACTGGCCAGAAAGGTTACACCAAAGCAAACTAGATGGCGCTGTACGGATGACGACGACCGCAGTACAAACACTGAAAATCTCCATACAAATTAACTCACGCTAGCGAAGTTTCTACTTACGATTACTATATATAGACTTTCCGACGAACAACTGTAGGCGAGCCGCGGCCGCCCCGTGCAACTTTAACCAGCCCGGACACGAATATCTTCCTTTGCGGTGGTTAAGCATATCGACCTTCGCTCCCACCATTTCACCTTGAAAACCTTTCCACCTTGGTGTGCCTTCCCACAGCGTCAACGCGGGTTGCATTAGCATTGAAAGCGTGACACGATTAACACTTTTTTCCTGTGGGCTTTGTATAAACATTTACATCCTAAGTAAAATCGACTCCTCGACTTACTTTGGTTGGAAAAGATCGTGCTAAGCCCTCAGAAATGACCATCTATAATAGTTGATAACTACGTATTATAAACTATACCAAGTGAGGTAAATTACATTCATTGCAGTGCATGCTTCTTCTTCAAATTCTTCTCCACTATTGAAGGTTGGCATTTCAAAGCCTATTTTTGTCTTGCTAGTTTAATGCTAGCAAGATATAATAGACTTAATGGTATATTACAACATACATTTTATTGTTCCTCTGCTCGGTACGAACCCTGCTGGACAAAACTAGGGTTCCGCACTAAAAATGAAAGCCTTCAAAACTTTACAAAATCATTGAAATCAACATGAAGAAAGTCGCGACTTGTAGCTAGTATACATTAAAAATAATCCGAATTGTGATACTCGACAGCCCTCAGACCTAATCAGCTGAACCTTGTCCCAAATTCGTCGCTTATAGATTACCGTTTAATGTAATTACCAACTCACCCGGTATCTTTGAACCCTAATTAACCACCCTAACTCGAACCTTTCCTTAACTTTTATTACAAGATATCTAACGATGGACAACCTTCCACTTTCTGCCGATTCATTGGAGATAAGTAGCTTCCGTTCCGATCCATTCCTAACACCGGTGCCAGACATAGCTCAAAATGGTTTGTACATTTTTGTCCTTGAAGACTACAAAACTTTGTGCAGCTACACAAAATCCCCGGTCACACTACGTGATCGCCTAAATGATCTTTCAAATAAAGCTATGTCCGGCTCCGGCATAAAACCAATACTTGCTCATTTATACTCTCCTTCCTAGCTAGCTAGCCCCTAGCATTATCCCGGTCTAGTGCCAGAGACCGCCTAAAGCGCAGAGGATGTGGCTGTGGGGTGAGTTAAGACTGCTGTCTGACGTCATCTCCGAAACCCCCACAATTTCTGCAACCTCACGAATAATATCACTCAGTGACATTAATCCAAACCCACTGACACTGTCATCTCCGAAACCCCCACAATTTCTGCAACCTCACGAATAATATCACTCAGTGACATTAATCCGGACCCACTGACACTGTCATCTCCGAAACCCCCACAATTTCTGCAACCTCACGAATAATATCACTCAGTGACGTTAATCCGGACCCACTGAAACACGGAGGAGATCGGATATTTGAAAACCAGTGTTAGTATGGATTAACAATTTAACACCCGGCCGCGGTAAAGCTGCTTAGCCTAGCGATGGAATCAAATGCCAGCCACTGATTAATCTACGTACTGCTCATATTACTCGTTTACTATGTGGTGACGTAATTATATACTAATGTAATTATGTCATCACTGGATGTCTGATCACAGCTTGAAATTTCACCTCGCCTCAATTATGTATAGTCGATCAAAAAAGTGCTTTAACATTTTGAATGACAGATCCTAGTTAAAGAAAATTTTGCTAAGGGCTATTGTCAGATATTAATGTAATGCATAACAAGCAAAAAGAGGTCTTTTCAGTAATTGACGTGCAAACGAATTTGGACCTTAGCGTCATAAACCAATTTCTTGGTCGACTATACTAAAGTCCACAATTGTGCGATTTTCTAGAAACTTTTTATATGGTCATTTTGTATCGCATGTCTTTATACCGGCTTCTTCTACTAATTCCTCAACCTATGGGTTGAGGAAGGGATTTTCGCTAAATAATAAGGTCGGGAATATAGGAAACTAGCTGTGCCCGCGACTTCATCCGCATAAAATTAGTTTAAAATTTAGCGTGATGATATATAGCCTATAGCGTTCCTCTATAAGTGGGCTTTCTATCACTGAAAGAATTTTCACATCGGACTAATAGTTTCTGAGATTCAAGTAAACAAACAAACCAACTCTTCAGTTTTAAATATTAGTATAGATATAGGTAACATTATTTAAAGTAGAACTTTTATTGAGGTTGCAACTTATAATAAAATCTATACCATTTTGTCTTGAGACAAAAGGTAAACAAACAATAAAAAAAGGTTATTTTATGCGTCATCATCGTAAAGTTAGACAAAAAATTAATTTGCCGGAAAAATTATAGAATTTACAAATATTCTAATGAATTCAATAAATAAAATTGCAGTTATTGAATGTATTAATTGGAATTTCAATTTTTTATAATCCTTGTATTAATTTCTATGAATATTTTAAATAGCCTGATAAAAATAGTGCCTTAAAAAGAACCTATGTGCTTAAACTGTGCATTTTCTGCCAACTTGTCAATACGAGTGTGCAAGCTCTTTAGTATTTGTGTTATATCTTGTTATTTCACGGTTAAATTTGTTGTGTGGTAATGTTACATGCTGTGTTAAGGTTTTTTGTTTTATTTTACTGTTACTAAACTGTCAAAATGAGTGACAAACCTAAACTAAGCGTTGGGAAACACTGGTATGTTTGTTTACCTTTTGTCTCAAGACCAAATAAATAGGGTATACAATTGTTCAGTGTTTTTCAGTGTTTCAATTCTTGCGTGATTTTTGATGAAAATTTAAAATTAAATTACGTAATAAAAAACTATATTAATTACGGTTAAGTAATAAATTTTCATATAGAAATTCAATACATCTAAAAGTACAAAGTGTGGGTACCCGTAAAGGTTGTTTTGGAAACTAACATGATATGTGTTTTACTAACAAGATGAAACCGAATCCCTTAAGCCCAAGGCAAGGTCCTCGTTAATGTCATATTATAATTACTCGCGATACGCCCCGACTTCGCCCGGATGCAATGAAGATATACATGTTTTAAACATATAAACCTTCTTCGTGAATCACTGTGTCTATTGATGAAAACCGCATTAAAATCTGTTACGTAATCTAGAATATTAAATATAGCTTTTAATATTATAGATTACGTAACAGATTTTAAGTAGCGCTATAAAAAACTTTTGACTTTGATGTATATTTTAATTAAACTGTACAGACATTTAATTTCATTTTATGATTGTATTGTAATGACTTTTATTTTTTTACTATAAAATCAAGCTATTTGAATCTGTATATTTAGTATATTATGTGACTGGTGTAAATTATAATTTCTAAGCATGTTGTGATGACCTATAATTAGTAGGACATATTTGTAATTGTATCTTATGACTTTTTGTATGTACCTGCTGTTGGTTATCCTGAAATAAAAAAAAAAATGTTACAGCCATCTAGTTTAATCTGCCATTCAATTAACCTGGCCTCTTTAGTAAACGGCACCGTTCAACATACTTCCTAAACGATATTCAGCTAGCGACGGACGGACGGATGTATGTCCATGACATTAGTATTCGCATCCTTTTGCTCCTTTCCTTACTCTATCTTCCTTTATATCCTTTTATTCCATTTCTTCCGTTACTCCTATTTATTTACCTAATTAAAAGTAGCGCCGTGCTTGTAGCCGAATTGGGCCGGTGCGTCCGGGTACCAGTACCTCTTTCACACATAAGACCATTATGAAGTGACTTTTATTTGTATTTTATTGTTCTACATTTACCTTTTGTGATATATTTGGGTTTTATATGCCTTGAATAAAAAAAAAATAAAAAAACTTTATTATTACTTTATTATTTTTACTATGAATGCTGGTTTGGAAATCGATGGGGAGCTGAAAGTTTGGGAAATGATGCCCAAGCGGCTCTTCACGCGAGGTCAATGTACTTTTTGCCAAGCGACATAGGTCCTACTATACTACTCTTTACTTACTTTTATTTGTATGTAAATGATAGAATAAATATATCAAACAGAAGAAAAATATTAATTTAATTTTTAAGCCTTATCTCAGGATAAAAATTATTCTTATATATGTTAGTAAAGTATATAACAGACACATACATATGTATACAGGATATTGCATAGCACTGTATAATTATTTCCGCGTTTCAATCAGGTTCCCGAACTAGAATTTGTGATATATGAATGTATAATGCTAAATTATTGCCACGCTGCGCAAGCGCTGCGACACCATGCCGCCGCGCGCCATCTCTTCCTTCGAGGCCGAACGGCCGCCGCCCCGGGACGCCGAACTTGACGGTAACGTATTAAAAATATATAGGTTTTTTTTTTATCTCAGACTATTCGTCCATATGAGTGTTAGTACTGACACACATTATTACTGACTAAGTTAGTACAGACATTAGAAAAAAAGTAACACTTTTTTTTTTAATGTTAATTTATATTCCACGTCACGTCATTTTTATTTTATTTTATTTTTCTGTCTTTTCACTATTTTCTGTTTCATTATTTTTCCGAGGAAGAAAAAAACACTGCTTTGATAAATTTGCAATTGGTTGCCTCCTTGTGATATAGCTCTGACGAAACATCTAGCGAGAGACTGATTAAAAGATATGACCTGCGAAAATATATAAGTACTAGCTGACCCATGTTTTAAGAAGGATTTAAAAGACAAAACGCAGTTTTGCTTGGGAAGTTTTCCGGGAGTTTTGAAAATTGGCAATTTTGTAGATTTTGGTGTACTCTTTCCTAATTTTAACTTGTACCTCGCGCCGCCATATTGGAAAATGACGCCTATAAGCAGTTTTTTGACAAGGAAAGGAGGTGTTCCCTATCAACTCATTTCACGATAAAAATAGTTATATACTAAATTTAACTAGTCAATTACCTACAATTTGTCTCTAACTTTTGTCGTAAAGTAAGTTGTCTACGCGTGCGAGCACCGCAAAGAAGTCGTTATATTTCTGAATTTAAAAAATATTTTTTATCTAAACTATACTGATGATGTATAATTTATACACTCTGTGTATGGTTGCTATAGTAATTCTTGTTATCTCATATATGTATCATTATTTCTATAAAATATTATCCTAAATTTTAGTGGAATAAAGCTATTTACATCCTGGCTTGATTATTTTACTTATGCATCAATGGCAACAACTTACCGACCCAAATGTCGGCAAATAATTTTTGAATCTCGTACACGTGAAGAGTGTACGAGTCAGATGTGAGTTAAAGCGGCTTTGTTCGTTAGAAAAACGAAACTCTAACTATTGCGTTTCAGTAGCGGTTTATGAAATGCTCTATTTTAATAGCCGGTTTTATCAATCGCGTCTGTTGTGACTTAGCGGGGATCGTAGCTTCGTAGCGCTAAGATGGCGGGAACACGTTAAGTTTAGATGTCGTTTTAATTGTCGTCCCATATTTAGTTTCTGATTAATTTATATGTTATAATAAAGAAACTCGAAAACTCCAACTCGGTATCAAACTTCAAGACCGAGTACGCAACACTGAGATCCGACGAAGGACGAAAATTCGCAACATCGGAGAAACAGTGTTGCACCTCAAGTGGAACGGGGCAGGACACTTGGCCCGACAAAGTGATGACAGGTGGAGTAAGGCAGGTTTAATTGTTCGCAGACGAAGTCGCGGGAAACAGTAAGTATATAATTAAAAAAATGTATAAATTTATTGTTTTTTTGGAACTGTTTAAATGAGTCGTAGAATGGTTCTGAGGGCCTCGCACGAACTTTTCGAACCGACATTCCTTAGGATGATAATATTCCTGCTGAGCACACAAGTCTTAATCGTGTCACGCTTTTATTTAATGTTAACGCAACTCGCGTTAATGCTAAGAAGGGTCGGCTGTGGGCCTAGCACGAACATTTTCACCGTGAGTAGAGTCGACTCGTCGACTTACTTCGGTTCAAAAAGTTCGTACTACGCCCTCTGATTAACATATTAACTCGTTAGGTTACTACCATCAATAGGTTACTTTTAAATTTTTTATAACAGCGATGGCCATGTATATATAGAAAGAATCAATTTTTGTAACATTAAACAATATTATCAGGGTGATAAATTTATCTTTAAATATCCTAAGAACCGAACACCATGGTTCTCCCACCCAACAGTGTCCCGAAGCAGTCGCTGCAGCCGAACACGGCTAGAAGGGTTATTTGTTCAAATCCATATCATTTACATAATATAGTCAAATAAATAAATAGATAAAACTAGAAAAATTGTCTAAAAGAGCAAAATATGCCTGTGACTATACTTATAGAAAAACACACAAACTTTTGTCTGTACGTTTGTTAAGACTAATTTAATCAATTCTTTGGCAGGTAAAATATGTTCAAAACAAAAGCACGTACTACTTTATTTTTAAGTAACTAGGTTTCCGCACATAAAAAGTATTACAAATAAAGTGTTTTTAAATAAAAAAAACTCCTTCAAAAAACACCAAAAAAATTAAAAGCAAGAAATTATTTGTACTTTCATACGATTTAGTAGAGACTGAAAGTCGGTACTAGGCCAAAAAGGTTCCCCGCTAAATCGATGCAGATGGTAATTGAAGCAATTTATGCAAATATTGAGTGATGATAATTATCAATTGCTATTAATGCGTCGGTTTGATGGCTCCCCGATTTATTTAGCATCCACCAATTAAATAATTTCTGGCGTTTAATAAAAGAAATGACACTCGATATGAACTAAGTTCCTTTTTTATTGGGGAAGCTATAAGAATCTTGGTCTTTCATCTATTCTCCAATTTGGCACACAGATAGTTTATAACCAAAATTTGCAATTAAGAGACTTTACCTCAGGAAATAAAACGATCGTTCCCACGTAACTTACATTAAGTTGTAACCCCATTTCCCGAACTTCACAGTCTTAAACATTTAAATTAAACTATAATCATCATTATTGAATATACATATTTCTACTGGCCGGCCGGCATTAATGTCACGTCAAGTGATCACGTTTTATTCGGTTTTTTAGATTTCCCAGTGGCCCAAACTTCTCCTCCAAGGCCAGCAACGACGTTGTTGTTTGTTGAGTCACTGCCTCGGTTGATTCTGATGACGCTGTCAATAGAAATAAACGGACGAATGTCTATAATGATAAAAATTTAAACGTCAGCTTGCAATTTCTACCTACTTAAATTTCATTCTCCGTTTAGAGTGATTTGAAAGAACTTAATAGATTTTGATGAGCATTTACACTGGAATTACTGGGTACCTTTTCTCCCTTTAATATTTAAGCGAACACAGGAAAATCGACAGAAAATTCAATTAAAATTCTTTGTCAATGAACCTAAAGGCGTTCAAGGAAAAAATATACACATCTTAAAAGGTATCCGTCTGTAAGCCTTTTTACGTCCACGGTCTTTGATATTTACATACAAGTAAAATTGTTTAATAAATAAGTTATTTTTAATATTTTCTTAGCGTTTCGTTGGCAAACACTGTATTTTCGCAGCCCAGAATTTAGCCATATCGACTGCCCTATCAAAAACAATAAAAAGTCTTTATATAATTAACTAACATTGTATTTATCAAATGTCAAATATATCTTAGAAAAAAAAAAAAAAAAAACACAGGCATTAAGTTGTTCTTACAAACAGACGTCGTCGACGACGTGTGATATAGTCCTGTGTATTAATTTATTATTATTCATCTACGTTTTTTTCTTTTTTTTTTCACGTAGAATATATAATATGCTAGTGAATGTAAATGACACAACGTTTTTAAAGACGTCGATTAAAAGTATTACGATAAATGTAGAACAATAATTATGCTAACATATCGTCACTACAATAGACATTTTTGCACAATTCATTTATACATATAAAATATTTCTTTAATAACTGACCCTCAGTTATTAAAGAAATACTTCGGCCAGTATGGAAGCAGCGTATTAGACGTATACCTTCTTCCCCAATCACTCTGTTTATTGATACACTAAAGCCCGTTACGTAGTTTAAAAGTATTGAGAGTACGCGCCGATAAACTTTCAGCTTTTGTCGAACACCGTAAGTACGGTTGGTCGCGGGCTTCCGCTGCCTTCACGATGTCGTCGCGCCATCGTGCTGGTGGTCTGCCGATGCTTCTATGTCTATATTATATTATATATTTTAATTGTTATATTATATTTATCTTTAATTATTTTTTTATATTTCTTTATTTTTGTTTCATTAACTCTCTGTTTACAGTTCCACTTTTTTTTTTAATTTATAGGGGGATAATTTATAAGTTTGACAAAAAAGCTTTACTAGGAATATGAGTTATGATGGGACTCTTTGTCTTCCGGATCGGGCTTCTTCTTCGGGGCAGCCATTTCCTAGATGAGATGGCCGTCACGGTGGTTGATGGCCGCTCTATATGTATCTTAAACCGATTTATGCATGCTAATTTAGCCTATCAGTGGGATATATGATGGTAGGTTTAATTGATAAGGAATTTGAATTGTATTGTGGGAAGAGCGCCATTCATATTGGTCGCCGCCCTTTTGAATGTTGTAAAATTTAAACAAATAAATTTTCATTTTATTTCATATTACGCCAACTTATGACAATATTGGTTTCACAAATTTTCCTTTTGAAGCGCAGACTTAACATATATAGCTAACATTACTGCTCAATATTTATAATTGAATGAATTTAGTATATCGAAGCGATATGGATGGAATTTTAAATCTGACTCCTGTTAAAGATTTTATCTTATATCTTATACGCTCATACTAATATATAAAGCTAATGAATATATTTGTTTGCTTAATTGCTTTAATCTCAGGACCTACTGATCCGATTTAAAAAATTCTTTCAGTGTAAGATAGACCATTTAATCGAGGAAGGTTATATATCATCCCGTTAAAATTTGACTTTTTTACCTAATTTGACGTGAATGAAGTGGCGGGCACATTTAGTTTAATAATTCTTAAATGAGGAAGTGGCACATGTTTCTAAATTGTTAAATAAATTAAATTTTAAATGTTATACAATCGGAGTATCCTGTTTTACGCGCCTTCCGAAACACGGAGGAGGTCGGATATCAAATATAAAACCAGCGCTAGAATGGGTCACCCATCTATCAACCGGTCGCAACAAGACCAACTTAACCTAGCGATCGACTCAAATGCTGACCACTGACTAGACACCCTGTATATTTACTTATTTATAATTAATTTAACCAATTTTTTTAGTCGCCTGTCATATCAAAATATCAGTAACACCTTATTTCGGAAATCGGAATACTTAGTATGTTAGTGTACTTCGAGTATGAACTATTTTTAAAAGAGTGACCAACGAGTTTCTTGCTGATTATTCCTCGTGGCTCGACTCATCCGAATCAGTGGTGGCTTTTAAAATATTCGACGATTCAAAAGAGCATGTAAAAGAGTACTTGAAAATTAAAGCAGCAAATATGTGTGGCAGTTTAGCTATAAAAGTTCAATAATTTTAAATAAATAGTACATACATAAATGAATATATTTAGATATATATATACATATGTGTGTACATGTATGTATACTGTTTCTATATATAATGTGAGAACAACGCATATTTTAAAATTATGTCTATTTCTTAGTACATAGATGACATTAAAAATACATGTATATATATATTTACAATGTACAGTCGTTATTTTAAAATTATTAAACCTGTTTCTTGATGACTCTCTTGGGCTTATGTTATATATTACACGAATAACCCTTTTCTGCAGAACGACAATAGTTTTAATATCAGCAACATTACCCCATAGTAAAATTTCATATGGCATAATGCTGTGAAGTTGACCATAATATACCAACTTAGCAGTTTCAATATCAGTCAGTTGGCGTATATTTTTAACTGCGTAAGCAGCAGAACTAAGTCTCTTATCTATCTCTGTAGGCGCATAAAACAACTATCTATTCGATTTGTTCATCTCCTGGTAATGTATGGAAGAAGGAAAGACTCTTATTAGTGAACAAATTTGAGAGGTAGCTGTTTTATGCGCCTACCGCACGACACAAGTGCCTAGAGGTAAAATAAAAATTAATAGTAATAAAAATAAAAAAGATTTTTGGTTTTTAATGTTAATTAAATTATAAATAATTTTGCTATGGAATTTTTGATAAATGCACTCTGTAAGCCTCGGCAGAAACAATAATTGCCAAAGTGGTATTTTTAAATTCCTCTACGGCTCGGACTTCAAACTCTACTCGTCCGGCAATTGGTCGTTTTCTGCATCTCGGCAACAATGTACTATTATTCACTACTACTATTTCTACGTTGCTCGGCCAAGTGGAAAGTATGGAAAAACAAAGTGCGGTGAGGCGAGGATGTTAACCTACATTATAACAGTAACTGAGGTTTTGTGATCGCGGTTCGCTTGACTTATTTGATCTGTTCCTAAGGGACAGTATCTTCTTTGCATGTAATATACCTCAAAGAAGTAAAAAGGCAGACATGTCATTTTTTCTTCTTTGAGGTGTTTTCTACTGACAGGACAAAAAGACATTATAATTAAAAATTCACTATGATCAGAAGAAGTAACAAGTTTGTGTCACTAAATTTCTGCTATAGAATAAGTAAAAAATGTGGCCATAATTGGGAAGTAACCAATCTCTAAATAGTAGCGAATGAAAATAATATCAATAAATGTACCCCATCCTCTTACGTGTTTCCCACAAGAGGGCTACCAGCCAAAAACTTTTAAAGAGTATTTGTTGGAGAACGATATTGGCACTAAATATTGCGGGGCGGAAAGAGTTTTTTACTTATTTTCCCTTTCAAATCTGATCCATTGCGTAATCTCAATAACAGGTGAGTAACGGCTGTGCATATGTATTCGGAAACAACGGAGCTGGTACAAGGTTCTACAGAGATCTGCTAATAACTGAAGACAGTTTGATAGCGTTACAAAACTTGACTGTTTTCACACTTATAACGGCGTTAAATAATAATAATTTGTCATAATCCAATATTTAAAGTTGGCTTGCATATCTTGATCAGAAACATTTTTTTGTTCTGTAGAAAAAAAAAACATATTTTGATCAGTATTTAAGATTCTTCTTTTACTTTTTAATCACTCCCGACCGTGACTCCAGAGTCTCTAGGAATGCTGTACTCATCAGTCGCGTCTCAGCACTGGTCCATCCAGTGCCACACTCCAGTGTGGCGCTAAAAGATACTTCCAGATATGCTTCTTCATTACATATCTTCTTCTACCTAGCGTTATCCCGGTCTAGTACCAGGGTCCGCTTAGATTGCACAGAATGTAGCTGTGGGGCGAGTTAAGATGGCCGACTGCCGTCTAGTATTTAGCCCGCGACTGCTTATAACTTCGAAGTGTACTAAATCATGTGAGTTATAACATTGTAATTTGCAGCTCTGAAAGTGGGTAATAAATGTAAAAAAATATATAATTAGTTAAAAAAGAATATAGAATATATATCTTATTTTTGACTATATTTTTATACTGCAGGCTGATTATGTATGTTATTAAGCAGTAAAGAAAGCTTTTGAACAGCAACAAGCTTGGCGGCGACTTTATCTATATACTAATATATAAAGCTGCAGAGTTTGTTTGTTTGTTTATTTGCTTGAACCCGCTAATCTCAGGAACTAGGCACCTGTCCGATTTGAAAAATTCTTTCAGTGTTAGATAGCCCATTTATCGAGGAAGATTATATATATCAAGCTAAAATAAAACTGTTTTATAAAAACTAACTATACGCGGACTAAGTCGCGGCCACAGGTAGGGCTAAATTTTACCGATATATTTTTTATATAAAACATTATCGTACGAGTTAAAATAAGGGAATAAGTTAACATGAGATTTAAAATCGTCACATTCTCGATAATCAATATAAATTAGTTTCAATGAGAAACATATGGCACATGTACGTAACTATTAACCAAAATTATAGAAATTAAAATGAAATATATTATACTAAGTTCTTTTTGTATCCTTATACAAATGGGGACAATTGTATTTAGTGATAAATTTGTTTAGATAAGACTATAGTAAAAAAAAATGTAAAAGCACTATAGGAATACCTATAAATTTTAATTCTTACATAGGAACGCAAAGAAAGTTTTAAAACTTGGAAAGCGTAATATTTTACGTAAATATTTAATCCGAGACAGAGTTTTCAGTTATATTATGTAAGTTGCTATATATACATTTAAAAGAGCTCGGTTTTTTATTTTTATCTGTACTATCATCTTAAGTTTACGTTTAAATGTAATCAGAATACCCGAGGGACGTACAAAGGCGAAATTTGCAAGGAGGTAGTTTATAATTAGTAGACATCCGTTAAGCGGACCTAGTCGCGGAAAACAGCTAGTATCATATAACGGATATTATATATTTTCTATTACAATCTTTACATTATAAAACAATGTCGCTACCCGTTTTCGTATGCTTAGATCTTTTAAAATATGCCAGGGATTTCAATGCAGTTTTCAACAATAAACTATAGATAGAAGGGTTATTTCCATAATGCACATATACATTGCACCAGTGCAGAGCCAGAGCGGGCCGCTAGTTATAGTTGTCCGCGAAAAATTAGGCAAAAAAAAATGATTTAATTTTAGCGTGATGATATATAGCCTATAGCCTTCCTCGACAAATGGGTTATCTAACACTAAAATATTTTTTCAAATCGGACCAGTAGTTCCTGAGGTTAGAGTGTTCAAGTAAACAAACAAACTCTTCAGCTTTATATATTACAATGCCCTGCTACATGAGTTATTGTTTTGTTCTAGTTTTTTATTTAATTTAATATACTCTTTTATTCAAAACTTGGGCGTCGGTAGTCACTTAGGTGAACCGCCTGCTCGTTTGCCCCTTGTTATATATATAAAAAAAAAAACTTAGATTAAATGAATAATTTATCTCAATTAACAATCTAGCATTATAGTATGACTAGCTGTGCATGCGACTTCGTTCTCATAAAATTAGTTTTTAAAAAAATGTTTAATTTTTGGCGTGATGATATATAGCCTATAGATTTCCTCGATAAATGGGCTATCTAACACTGAAACAATTTTTCAAATCGGACCAGTAGTTCCTTCAGATTAGCGCGTTCAAGCAAACAAACAAATTCTTCAGCTTTATATATATGTATAGATATAGATATGTGGATAAAAAAGAATGGCTTTGCAATTAATTTTCATTCAATATCTTACAGGAATAATACGCTTCGAGCCTCTCCTGGTGTTAAAGATGTTCACGGGCGTCGGCAATCCCTTAATTGAACCGCCTGCCCTATTTCCCCTTGTAATATAAAAAAATACTTCAGCATTCTTCAGGTTTCCTACGTATGTATGTAGTCCGTCCGTTTTACTTCAATAATGTTTGATTAGAGTTATAGAGGTTTATGCCCGCTAAAAGTATCAATAGGGCCTGTGGTCGATCGTTGCATGTCTCGAACAGTCGCTATCTCTTCGATCGAGACGCATAAGTGTACCAGTGCCAAGTCATCATAAACTTAACAATCCAATATAACTCGATGAAATTGTTGTCCTCACATTGTCCTGTCCGTGTATATAATTGACGATGCCACAAACGATATTTCTGTCATCATTAAAATTACTGCAAAATTTCCTGACAATCTCAGATATTCCAAGGCAGATCTGGTTGTGAACGATACGATGTGAAAACTCCATTAAATAACATCATGATTGCATTTTTATGTTCCAGTATGAAATTGACTATAAATAGCCCTCCATTAAGTCGGGGATTCCATAAGCGTAAAATGTCAGGCCTGTTCACGTAATAAAATACAAGTGCCTATCTGCAATTTCCAAATAATTTGTTGCGTTTGCGTTCATTTTATTAAGCTGTTCTGTTCTTTATACGTTTCTAATGTATTTTTGTTTTCCCGCGATAATGCCGGAAAAACAAAAGAAAACCCATCAAAATCAGAAAAGCCTATAACGCCGTATACGCTACGTAATATCTACATGGCTTTTCTGATTTTGATGAATTTTTTCAGAGAGTGAAGGTGTTTCTAAATACTAAGATTCCGCCGCAAGCTTATTTACATACATATGGAAGTTTGTTGACGAAATACGAACTTAAAGGCTGTCTATACCTAGATTTATTAGTAATTTCATGAGAGGTAAAGTGGGTCAAGGTTAACTGTGTTACCGTGTCATCGTGGCACCAGCTATCGTTGCTGGTACGGTTGATGCCATGATTAGAACTTCTGTTTGGATAACTCTGCAGATCCGCAAGCCATAATGACAAGTTGACACGCTGTCGTCACGATACAATATATTCATCTTCAGTTACATATGTATATGTATAGATTCTTTTCATGTTAGGTATGTATATCAAAAGGTGTTTGACTTTCATGTTTTTTGTTAAATTTTATTTAAGGCTTGCCTACTAGAGTACGTATTTGTTATAAGTATATGTTAAAAATATATTTTATAGTAAGAAGCGTCTTCTCTATAATAAGACATACAGAAGTTTATACCCTCCAGTAAGACTTTAACAAGGACAATCAAGTTATGTAACTTGTTTGAAGTAAGTATAAATAATTGTGTAATAACCAAATTAATACTAATCTTTTAACATCATCGACTAATTAAAGCGCCGGCACGTTATAATGTTAACTGGTTTTATTTGCTGTCACTTGTCTACTCTTACGTCAGTGGAATTCGCGCGCTGCGGCACGAAGCACGTCCGTCAATTCGCATGCGAAATATACATCGAAAGTTTACGATAAACGGAATCGATAAAGCTCTTTGCGGGTTAATTGTGGCTTGGAATTTAATAAAAAAATGACTCTTTTCCATATGTTATAAATTAGTGTTAGAAGTACAGAAGTTACTGTAACAATTAATAGTTAGGTGTTAAATAGTGCAATTTCAAATGGGGCGAAGGAAACGAAGAGACTATCGTAAGTTACATACATATATACTTCTATTATATATATATAAATAAAAATTAATGTTGCTAAGCGCAGAACTCGGCTAATTTCTTTTTTCACATTTTCATTGAGGTACACGGAAAGTTTTAATTAAGAGAAAAAATATAAAAATCAACTTTTGACAGCACGAAATTTGTCCTAGCAGCTAGTTTCGTAATATTATTAATTTACCTATTATTTCTATTCATTAGCATTTAATATAAAAATGTCTGCATATATATTTATTTTACAGAAAAACATCACAATTTAATGATTTTCCATAGAAAAACCATCAAGAAAGTACTGTAAAATTTGTGTTGTAAATGTAACATATTTTAACAAATCTCACAGTCAACAAAGACACAACTCTGCATTGATTTTTCAGGTAGCCAAATATCCTAATATGCAATGCGGTTGGTCTTCGATTTGGATTTCATAATAGTAGATTTTCTTGCCAATTTAACAATACGACGGAGCGGTTTATCCGAATTTCCCACGAGACTTGTACCGTTTATAATTTAATATTTATTCAAATAGTCTCTCACACAAGGTCTTTTGAATCGTTCATTTTATATAAATTTTAGATTCCAGTGTTAAGCCAGCGGTCAAATTTAAACTTAATAGGGTAATTATGCTGTTTGATTACTTTTCCCAAAAATACATACTTTTGTGTTTTTTCTTCTCGAAGTTGTTGTTTGCACTCTATTGAGTAATGAGTGATATTCCGTCGGGGGCGGCTAACATATTTTTTTGTAAAGTTTTTGAGTTATGAATGCTACACTAGGGCATTTTGGAGCATTTCGACGTTCTTCTTCTTCTTGTCGTGTCGATGGCGCATAAGACAGTTCCGTTCCAGAACTCAGCCAAGAGGACAGCATCCTCTGTGGCTCGCATCAGGTTCTCCCGCGTACAGGTGACAGGGCAGGAAGGATACGATAAAAGATGCTCCATTTTCTGGGGAGCCACACCACACAAACACCCCACATCAGAGTCATCCAGGAATTAATTAGTACAAACGATCGCCCTGGCCTTTTTTTTGTTCTAACATAGAAATGCGTGTAGATATATGTGTGTGCACTGTTAACATTAACGTTTAGTTACGTCATTTATAACTCGAAAAAAAGATGTCAGAAAATATATGTGCATATTAGGGAAAGTAACCAAACTGCATAATTACCCATAATAAAGCTAATAATAATATCTCTTCTACATTTTTTTATTCATATATCAAACTAAACTTATAAAGTAGGCGATGAAGGTACAGACGCCAAATTAAAACTAGAGATCTGCGAAAAACCCCCAGCAAGCTCAGTGCTCATCTTAGGATATTGGCCTTCATTTTTCCAAACAATGCCATAAAATGTTATTCAGGGAATTCCAACAAATGAGTAGGATCTTTAATTTGTATAAAACTAGGATCTCACTGCAATTACAAGCCCGTCTGCCTTCCATGTATGTTATTATACAAGAAACCTTCAAGTGTCAGTTTCTACTAATCTTTTAGGAAATCTATGTTCTGCAAAGGTCGTCTACGGACTGAAAAGAAACTGTTAACTTTATACGTAGGAATTCGCTTCTTGTTTTTACATCAACTTTGTTTAGGTTGCGTGGTTTATTGTATCTATGAAAACGGTTATACAATAAACGATCTGACAATTAACATCGAACTTTCTTTGAAGGACTTTTATATATGGAAATTACTTATATAAAAAAATAAACGAGTGCGCTTCAGACCTCACGACTCAAGTAAAACTAATATAGATCCATCTATTTGGATGTATAAATATATATACATATATGTATGTATTTATTTTTATTTTATTTACAATGTTATTCATTTTAAACACACTATATTTTGCATATATTTTATTTACAGACAATAGTTCTAATATGTGCTCGCACCTCTCTCTTGACCTTAAAGTAACTCTTTTTATTTTAACTAAATCATATATCTGTGTCAACTTCCGTTCGCTTTGCCGAATCACACTTCCGTAACACTCGGCACGTATTCACCAGCTTACTTCCCAAGTCACTCGTGCGTAAATAATTTACTTCAAAAGTATCATATGGTGATACGCAGGATAAAGGTTATGTCATCCTTTACTATGTAATATAATTTTGAACAAATCCTCCTAAAATAGCAACCTCTTTGAAGTTCAAGGGTGTATATTTGTATAAAAATGACTTGCATACGATAATCTCTTTAATACAAACACAGACAACACTAATCAACAATGTTCTTCAAGTTGGTAAGGTTTTAGTACCTTTTTTTCACTTTCCAAAGTGTGTATTTTACTTACTTATATAAAAAAAGAACTTACTGACGTACAAGGAATAATACAGATTAATAATTTATAAATTATATTAATAATAACAAGTCTTTTTTACCTAGATATGTTGGTTTTACAGATTTTTCTAATTTTTTATAAGATATCTCTTCACTCGGAGTGCCTTGCGGCAAAGGCCTTCTCAAACTGCTTCCATTGTATTTTATCCAAAGAGGACCCAGTGTATCTTTTAAAAAAAAAAGGATACACTGGGTTAATACTTTACTTTTAGTAAAAAATAATTAGGGTTCGATATTAAAACATTACTTTTCGAAACAATAATGTATTAGGATTTCTTATAGAGGAAACTACCCTATTTACGTAACAACTTGAGGTGCTTACGTTATGATATAAAAAGCTAGATAATGATGCAGTGAAAAATTTGTCTTATACTTAGATGTGGACATATATCTTACTAATTCTTTGTAACTACGTACTAAATCGCTGCGTCTATCAAAAGTGTCTATACTTAGTATATAAAGCTTAAGAGTTTGTTTGCTTCAACGCGCTACTGCCAAGAACTATTGGGTCTATTTGAAAAAATATTTAATTTTTAGGTAGCCCATTTATCGAGGAAGGCCAGGAGACCATTTATCGAGGATGACATTAAAATTGAATGTGATGTTTTACGTCATTTTACGCAGACAAAGTCGCGGGCTCAGGTAGTATTCTATAAAGACACCACCATCCCACCCCGCAACATTACCTTGGCCTCGAGGTCCTCGATGATCTCGTTGAAAATATACAGAATTTAATACGATCAAGCGGCTTTCGAGATTTAGCGAGACTAACGAACCACGGTTGGTTTTTACATAACGCATGCTTAATCTTTTAAAATGACATTATAGTAACAAATTATGTATTTTAATTATGGTTAATGAAGTGACCATTATCGATATTGAAGTGTTATTTTAATATTATTTTATCATTTTTTTGTCTTTTTAACAAAAACTTATTTTAGTTAAAAAGACAAAAATAGCTGTACCTCAATGTTGGGTGGAGATTTCGAATTAATTCTTAGATATCCTGATAGAGGCCGTTGAAACGGTTGTGCCTGTATCATTAATTAATTTTGGACCCAAAACGTGAAGGTCATAATAATCGATTATTCAGAAGTGTCGCAAACAGGTGGCTGTTCCGTACCAAAGAGATAGGAAAGTAGGCCATTCTTAGTGCAGGGCACGAGGAACCCTTGTAAACGTAGCATTTAACCAGGTGCTATTCTACAGCTAGATACATGCTGCAAATCTCTTTTTCTCAGGCGAGAAAGACATTCTATTACTTGCTATGGACATAGCAGAAAAAGCTTCTTGTTGCGTAAGATCTCCATAAATAATAAAATTTCGCTTATTTAGGGAGTATAGGGAAATACCTACCCACACGCACACACATACACATACACGCACACGTCTGTGTGTGTAAGTATATGTGAATGTATGTGTGAGTGTGTGTAATTAGAGGTAGCTTGCAGTCACAAAAACGGCTTGAAGTGGCGGCAATGCTGTCAACTCAAGTGATACTATTTTCGCGTTTCGTACGGTTTATGAGATTTCGCGGTGGCCTAATTTCGTTATAAAAGGCCGGCAACGCACCTGCTAGCCTTCTGGTGACGCAGATGTCAATAATGACTTATGTGAACCTCGCTCGGGTCTGGCAAAGGGCTCGTTTGCCCCTTGTAACATTTTGGTCGATAGCTGATGTTGCAAGGAGTAACATAGGCTACTTCAGTTGTAGAAAAGTAATTAGGATTCCGCATAAAAAAGTAAAAACCCTCAAAATTTAACAATATCGCTAAGGACACGTGGGGTTAGTACAGCTAGTTTTTAAATAAATAAAACTTGTGCCAGTAATGCCTTAAATAAAATAATAAAACCAAAGTCAATGAAAGACACATTTAACAATCCACACAAAGGTGTAATTTGATTTCTCTATTTTAGTACCATATTATCGCCATTAAAGCACTTAACCTTTGCCACATAAAGCTCAGGTTAAACCGCGCAAAAAAAAGAAAAAACAACCAGGAAGTGTTTCAATAAAAAGTGAACATGAAACCATAAACATGTACCATTTATCAGGATGCCAATGAACCCGAGCAAGTCTTATAATATATTTACGAGGTTTTCGGTTCGCGTAACATTCGTTAGTACGGCCGACGGTTTAAAAGTGGCCACAGCGATAGTTCAGAGAGGTGGAATCGAGCACCTAATGAATTTCAGTCCATACGTTGAGTCTGTCAAGGCTTAATATATTTATTTATTTATTTTGTGTTACATACCTATAACAGGCATTACTTTGTCTAATTACATAAGACTTTATATACGATACCTATAACAAGAGTACAAATTAAAAAAAAAATTCTGTCGGTCAGTCTGTCTGTTTGTTCCGGGAAATCTCCGAAACTGGCTGATTTTACAAGGAGTAACATTGATTATTTTAATTTTAGAAAAATAATTATAAAAACATAAAATATAACATAGAATATGTGGATATTTCGTTGTGTCAAAAAGTGACAACCCTAACAACAAAAAAACCGGGATATAAATAAAACGGGTTATAACTTCTACAATCCATGCGTTCGGTGCGTGATTTTTAAACGCGTTTATTCAGTTTGACGTGTTCAAGGTTTGACCAAATTATAAAATTATTATTTCATAAACGTTCGGCAAGTGTCACGTTTAATGGAAAATACATAGAGGAAATTGCTTAGCTGGTTAACAGTAGACGAGCCAAATTTTGGGCAAGACAATTACGTCTGTCAGGTCCGCTAAATCGAGAATAAAAACAGAAATGTAGCAAATCATCAACGCCGCCAAACAACAGTGCACAGATTTTATTGTTGTTCGTGAACGCACATTTCAGAATAAAAAAAACACAAAACAGTCATGAGGACTGTCGGCAGAAGTGAAACTAAAACATTAAAGAAACAAAAAACACGGATTTACTCTGCATCCAAACCGGCCTATAGAAGTTTTCAAAATTCAGCAATTTACAGAATACAGAATCGCATTTGATGGTTTTTCAGTCATGTGTGCATGTGATGGTTCACGGATTGGTTCGGATATTTGTAACCAAGTATTATAATTGGTCACTCGTCTATGACCCATTATAATTGGATAAGACATAGTTTATAATTGGAATTGTACAATTCTATAAATAAATAAATCATTCTATATTATTTTTTTTATTTTTTTATTTATAATATTAAAAATTAACATTTTATTTTACACAAAATGATTCCAACATAAACTCATGCGAGTTTTACCGTGAATCATTGCCATCGCATTTGATTTATACAATTCAACCACGGTACTAAATCAAAAATGATAAACAATCACTTATTAGACTAATTAAAGTAAACATAAGAGATCAAATGAGAATACTGCACAATCACTTATCGTTATGCATTTACACGCGATATCCTAATTAGCCGCACCGCGTCGTTAAGAAACCACACAGTGGAGGTAATGATGTTGCATACAGAGGTTGTTCCATAATAATTTAAAAAAAAATCATCACTTTTATTTAATAGCCTACAGACTGTATAGCTATGGCAGTGGAATCAAAGCCTAAACCATGCAATTAATTAATTAAAATGAACATCCAATGTTTGATAATTTAATAGGCGCAATGCATCTGTAGTAGGAATACGTATATACGTTTTTATAATGAAATAAAATTGTTTTGACGATGGATATTTTTCAAAAATGACTAATTAAATGTTTCACTTATAAGAAACAAATACCTGTTGTGTATTCAACGATTCAATGAACTCAATCTTATGCATCTATTTGCAGTATTTAACTATTTCTTATGCTTCTATTTGTCTACGTGGCCCTAGATAGGAACAAACCAGATTTTTTGAAATAGCTTTTCTATATTATTCACCATAAGTGTAGTTTAGCATTTATAATTAATACATATATTAATGCATATTTAATACATATTAACACATTTACAAGTTTATAAAGAATTTCCTGATATATATAAAAGAAAACAGGGAATATAAAGTTATTACCAGTGATATTTTTGAATATATCATATTTTTTACATTATATATTTTTATTTAGGCATTTTTTATGTTATAACGTGATAACGTCTGATAAATCGATGACCGTTGGCTGCACGCTCGAAAAACCATGACTAATTGTCACGATCCACCTGAGCTTAAAGTGCAAGCAAGAGTGCGGAACCAGCGATAAAGAGGCACGATGACAAAAAGAGCATAGTCATTTCTCAAAGGCCGGCAACGCATCTGCGATCCTCTGGTGTAGCAGTTGTCCATCGGCGTCGGTAGACACTTAGGTGAACCGCCTGCTCGTTTGCCCCTTGTTATATAAAAACAATAGGCCAAAACTTACAGGCAACCAAAATTTTTTACATACCTTTTGTTATTTAGTAGGATTAGATTTAGAGTTCAATTTTTTTTTAATTTCGTATCTTTTTTTTTGATAGGAAACCTTAGCGTTAGAAACATAAGCATATCGGAGAAAAGTTTTTGAAATAGAAAACAAAACACACCACAGATTAAAGAAGGATAAATATATGATTAAAATTGACAGCATCACGACGGACTCCAACGAAAGCGGTCTTTTAGATTACCTGCCGTATTGAAAGTCCATTAAAACGATATGTTTTGATGAAATTTTGATAAGAATCGAAGAATGAAGATTATAAACAACGACGAAAGTTGTGAACAAAGAATGTAATTACGCGGAGGCATGCATGGTTCAAGAATTTAATGCGAACGTGGAACGATCTCGATAGCAGCGGCCGCTGGCGTTCGTACAGCGATCAAAGTGCGACGAATTGGTATTTATAGCTCATGGTTTAAATGAGTCCATAAAATAAGACCTCTTTACCCTGCTCCAAACCTCATAATGATCGTCAGACCATACGAACTTAACAACCACCTTTTATTATACTAAAAAAAATATGACAAATCTTTCTGTAATGATGGAAAGTCCTACCACATTTAATATCAACATGAAGACCTCTTACGGAGCGCCCTCTTCAAGTAAACGAATCGATTAAAATGCGTCTATCGTTTATGTTTTAAACGAGTTTATAAAAAACCTTCTCGTAAACTAGCTAAAAAAAATAACTATCATTATTATCCTGGCCACTAAATGGCTGCTCAATTCAAATGTTTAAAAGTGTAATATTGTACACACTTTATTGAAAACAGTAAGGATTCGTTTGAATTCTTGACCCCAACTTTTCTGGGCCCTTCGGTGCTGTAAGCGTAGGGATGATTGATTTTTATTTTTAATGAGTATTATAATATTGTTATTAAACTGAAAATGCATAGATTCTTATTGTCTTATAGTAATAGAGGGTATTATCTATGTAATGGCGCGGAGGCCCACCTCGCAAGTATAGAAGAATTTAATGTGGACGTAAAAGACTTCCCCTCGGCGTACATTCTCGTGGAACGACGAAAGTGCGACGAATTGGTACTTCAACTGATCTCCCCTTATTTCGTTATTGATCTCGTAAAGGTGTTCGCAACTGGAATGAAGTTATCCTTTATTGTTACTATATAATACTATAACATAGGTACCGGATTGTAAGTTAACAATCTCACGACTATGATTTTTACATCTGCTTTTACATTAACTTTCTGTAAGTGCTTATTAAAGAGCCAATATTAATAAGCCAATGTGAAATTTCGACTTTGATTTGTGATGTTCAAAAACGACCGCGCTCTTAATATCAAAAGAGATTGTGTCAAATTCATCGGTGTACAAAAAAAATATGTATAAAAAGAAAATAAGTGAAGGTTCACGTAAAAGCCGTAAACAAATTGGTACCAATGATGAACATAATCTATAATTCCGCCGCTACGTGAGACTATAAACCGAAAGCAGCCGTTGATGGGCGATTGATTCATTTCAGTAGAGATAAAGTCACGTTTACTGCCGACGTTTTATTGTTCCTACGGCATTAAATAGCTCGAAATAACGTTGCATACTAGGGCTGTACCGTTCTTTGATATATTCTATTTAATTAAATACTTAGACTTTCGGCACTCTATTTGTCTAGGAAAACCTTATCAGAAAGCTCAAATAAATGAAGTCATTTCTTCGATTTTAAAAGACCAGCTTTGAACGCTTTGTCCATTACGCTGTCGATCTTCCGTAAAAACACACACACACACACGCATACGTACGCACACACACACGTGCGCGCGCGCACACGCACGCACACAACTATAGACAATGAAAAAAATGTTCCATATAAAAAAATTACGATACCACACATTTTTTTACATGATTTTCACAAAACGTATGTGTTTCTCCTCAAACTAGCAGCCCTAGTCAAGTAGTCTCTCTGCTAATGACGCCATATTTATTGTCTGGTTTTGCATAATGTCAGAGAATGAATAATTTCTCTCGACAGTAAATCCCCTGGCATTATTCAAATATATTGGGTTTCTTTCATAAAGTTTATATTGTTGCGAGGTTGAGGCGGCAGTGGTATTATTTAGCATTCGTATTACATTACAGACATGAACAAATTGTCTCTATTTAGTAAATGTTTATAGTAATTTTGTTTCTCTGCGCTCTAAAATTATCTATAAAAATACACGGCCTGTTGATCCCGATAAGATATATGTGTAATTTATATGTTGTAAAGAACATATTTGATCAAAAGCCCAGAGCAATTAAGATCTTCATTTTGATAAGGATTAATATTGGTCAAAGATTTGCTGCATAGATAATTAATGTTAAAATAATGAAGATAATTAATTATCTTTAGGTGATATTACAATTACATACAGTATAGAATTCTATATCAATTGATAATCGTTTTTGATATCACAAGTAGGAAAATGAGTACATAAATACGTGAATAAAAAGAGGAAAATCCTGCACAATACTTTTACTCGAATAATAGACCATTGACCAGGCGTGGATCTAGACTTCTAAAAAGGTGGTAGATACAGCCACTCAATTTTTGACAGATTATTTTGCCAAATCCCAGACGGCGTATGAACAAAGGATATGTCTATAAAATTTCTGATTTGTGTTACATTGTTTTTTGTAAAGTATTAGATATGATATTATCACGCTTTCGATGGCTGCAAAAATGTGACGTGATACGTCTATTTTGGTGGTGGGCATGTCCATAGTGCCCATCACGGTGAATGCGCGCCTGCCACTGACAGTTTCCTAAAGACAGCACTGAACTGATTGTCTGTCATGCTTAAATGTCTTAAGCGAACGTTTCGCCTTTCAACGCCTAAGTCATCATCAGATGTAGTAAAAAAAAAATCGTTAAGTAATTAGTGAACTATTAAATATACTGTCAGAAAAACATTTCGAAACACATCGAAAACCCAAAAATAGCGTCAATAAATTTCTATAAGACATTCACAGATTTTACCGAAAAAAGGGAGAGCAAAAACATACTATGGATAAAGTAATGAATCAGATTGTGACCTTTATATATATGCAGATATTTAGAAAACACAGACGGGGTCTATTTATATGTACTGATTCATATATAATAGCCTATCGACGAAACAAGTTTCTATCGAATGCCATATTTATATCAATTATTTTCCAGACTACACACAACGTGTGATACATAATAAATCAGCTGAGATTGTATACTCAATCAACGGTGTTCACACATAAGAGACTTGGCATAGAAATGCCTTATAAATAATTTATATAATGTAGTTTCTGAAAAGCATACAAATCGAAAAATTTGTGTGGAAAGTAAAGAAGCGAGGAACTTAACGCTTTTAAATTTGAATAAGGGAAAATAAATATAACGTAATATTTGTAGTGCATAGGTAAAGGAGGGTGGTTATGTATAGCAGTATAAATACAATGACGCAGGTGGACGGCATCTGCGTTCCAACCCTGAACTGGGTACAACTATTAAGGCGCATTGTGAAGAGATGTAATGCGAGTGTTTACTTGAGATATCATTACAATATATTTGTGTGTTTTACAGTATTCATCTCAAGTGACCTTATTGAAAATCGTCTTGTAACTGAGAGACCTGCCCAATAATTCGTCTCAATTTATCTAGCTTATTTGATTCCTTAAATCCATGCTGATGATGCATCACATACATTACGGTAATAGAAGTATATTTCATTTCTTTGATCTGACCTGTTTTAATTTCGTACATATTAATAATTGTTTTTATTAGCCAGTTGCGTCCCGCTGCTGTGCAAAGGCTTCCCCCTTCTTGATCTACTTTCCGCTTTCCTGGGCCAATCTCATCCATAACTTCCTCGCAAAGGTATCTATAATCGTCGCACCACCCGAACCCAAAAGCTTTATTTAGCTTATTTTTAATTTTATATTTATATATTATATAAAAAAATTATTGAAATTGGTTTACACCCAGCAGAGCGTATGACGTTACGGTACATTATAAGTGCGTTACAATAAGCAATAGCAACGTTTTAAAGTCCTCATTCAGATATTCGACATTTGACGATTGCGATCGTTACGGCCGCGGCGAAAACGTCAAGATGACGCTTAGTGGATCGCACTGTTAACATAAAGTGACGTCATGACAACTTCGAGTGTTTTGGAAGGAATTTTAATCCTTAATTATTTTTTGCTATAAAGGCGTTAATATCTGCAGAATAATTAATTTTTTTGGCTATAGTATATACTTGAGAACATCATAAACCTATTTTTCAAAATTTGTCGTCATGCTTACTCTGTTTGTATAAAATACTGGTTGTTAACTGCGACTCCATCGAAATTTGATTTCATTATTAACTAGTTTTAACCCGTGTCTTCGGCCGCATATCTTTCGATTTTCATGCAAACTTTGAACCCACTTTCAAATTTCATTTTCGCATATGTTGGAATTGTAGAAATACGTCGAAGTTACTTCTGTATAATGTGGCACTACCCTTGTTTGCCTTAACAGACATTGACATTGAAAACTGGGACAATGAATCTCATGTATTTTTATACCTTTGTGTTTAATATAGAAAGAAATCCAAAAAACGACTTTTTTACAAACAAATTTAAACATAGAAACCCACATTTGTATAGCTCGTTCATTTTAAAACTGCACGCCCCTCCTAATGCAACCTCTACATGCAAGATGTGTGTAGACGAGCTCGTCGTTTGAATTTAGAATAAAATCGCTGCGCAATAGGCACCGGAATGGGGAATATGAAAGTACCTATATTTTAAAATTATTTTTACAATTCTTGAATGTAATTTAATTAGAGGTAATTTAATTTTCTCTTTTAATTAGAGGTAGCGCCATGCTTGTAGCCGAATTGGGCCGGCGCGTCCGGGTACCAGTACCTCTTTCTCACAAATTGCAAAATTGTTGATAAAATATATGTTATATATTTTATCAAATCTCAGCAATCAATCACTCGGTGCACTGACTGAAAGCTCGTAAGCCTGTGAGAACTTAAAAATAAAAATGCGGCGAACGTGTTTCACGGTTCTGTACTTAAAATAATTGTGGGGCGCCAAAAATTTATTTCTTTAACTCACTGTTATAGTTGCTACATACGTATAAAGCACTGCGAAAAAAGTGTGCAGTTTTTCGCAAGGATTTATCGAAACGTGTGTAACGTTAGTTACGGTGTTGTAAAATAATGTTAAAAAAACGTTAATTAAAGTATTGTTTCATGTTTAATTATTATTTATTTAAAAATAAAACTAACTGTTTTATATAGTCACTTTTTTGTGTGTCACTAATTTTACCGGTGTGTGTATAACCATCTCTAATAGCCGATACACACGTATCGATAAAACGTTGCGAAAAAACTGTACAGTTAATCCTCACCTGGGGTTTTGTTGTATTTTAAGGTTTTTAGTGCTAATGTTATTTCAATGTGATCTATTGGAGGTACTTTCTTCTCCTTAGCGTTATAAAAAAAAATAAAGAATGACGTTTCGGTACAGGTGGCCTATGAATACACTAGGGACAATAGGGAATATATAAAGCTGAAAACTTTGTTTGTTGGTTTGTTCAGTTGAATGCGCTAATCTCAGAAACTACTGGACCGATTTGAGAAATTCTTTTGGTTTTAGATAGACCATTTATCGAGAAAGTCTATATATCATCACGCTGCAATTGAATCTATTTTTTTTTTTTCACCAAATTTTACTCTGACGAAGTCGCGGGCACAGCTAGTGTAACATAATATACTGTGTGCAATTTCGGAGAAATTTTCTTAGGTAGTACCAGGGTCCGCTTAAATTGCAGAGGTTGTGGCTGTGGGACGAGTTAAGATGACCGACTGCCGTCCGCAGCCAACGAAAATCCCTTGAGGGCCACCTTTTCACGTTAAGCTAGTAAATTAATGCCGCCGAAAATATATTCTTGCCCTAAATAAAGTAAAGAATTATGACGCTAAGCATGAAAGTGGATAATGCGCGTACATTTACCTAAAGCTGAGTTGACAATTTTACTATATATATTTTTTTTCTCAAAGGAACCTTACGCTTAGCTTCTCTCGCTGCGCCAGTAAAATAAAAATTAATATAGAATTACAAAGTAAACTATGCTCAGAAATAAATAAGACTAACCTCAACCTACGAATTCGCTCGCATTGTTTTCTTCGTGTTTCAAGAAAACTTTCAACCCCTATAATTGCATCAAACCTAATTTAATCAAAATTCAACAAAACCACTGTTACCACAAATATCTCTATCTCTATCTCTATCTCTATCTCTATCTCTATCTCTATCTCTATCTCTATCTCTATCTCTATCTCTATCCCTTTTCATTCGATACCCCCCTCGTACATATTTGCTTCGGGTCGTTTATTTGAGTTCGCCACTTTCACCCCCCACAACTTTTAAACGGCTCAACCGATTTTAATCGAACATGTCTAAGAACACTCGCATATAAGCTACCTTTCATTGAAAAGAAACCAAATTGAAATTACTTCATCCGTTCGGGACCTATGATTCCATAGACAGACAGGCACTCACACAGGTGAATCAAACTTATAACACCCCACCTCTTTTTGCGCCGGCGCTTAAAAAGAAACGTAATTTACAGACGATATAAAATATAGAAGATTTTGAAATATCAATAAATAAATAAATATATACAGGACTATAGTCCTGTATATATTTATTTGACACACGTCATATATGTCATATATGACACACGGACGTCTGTTGACACTGTGTGTAGACAACTTAATGCCTGTGTTATAGATAACAGCCGCCTGTTATACACATATAACCTGGAAGTCACTTAATAGACTTCGGCAGGTCTAGGGAGAACATGTCCAGGTGGAGATGTACAAATGATATTAATCTGTGCTATTTGTGCGGTGCAACTCAAACAAAGTGCCACCTTTTATCGTGCCCTCCGTGCCCTACCTGCACGCAAGAGGGCTTGATGGCCGCCACTGATAAGGCAGTTGATGTGGCTAAGTTCTGGGCCGACACAATTTAGTGCTTGCCAAGGAAACGCTAAGAAGAAGTTAAAACATTTGATACTATTTTAAACGCGCGCGAAGGTCTCGCTTTTAGAAATGAATATGCTCTAGCCTTGAAGGGTCCTGAAGTTCCTTCGATTAACCATTCTGAGGTTTAGCGGCTCTTTTCTTCTTCTTCCTAGCGTTATCCCGGTTAAGTACCAGGGTCCGCTTAGATTGCAGAGGATGTGGCTGTGGGACGAGTTAAGATGACCGATTGCCATCTGACGTCAATCTAACTTTGATATTCGTGATCTGCTAATTCTATGATGAAAGGTACAATTATTGAAAAATATGAAACCCTAGACTGCAAGATCAGCTTCCATTAAGCGGGTAGAATTTAAATATCACTCTTTGATATAGAGAGCTTACTAAGTCTATTACGAAGGGTACAATTATTGAAAACTATAAAACCCTAGACTGCAAGATCAATATCCACTAAGCATGTAGAATTCAAACATCAAATTTTGATATTAGAGATCTGCTAATTCTATGACGAAAGGTACAATCATAGAAAAAATATAAAGCCTTGGACTGCCACATCATTGTCCATTAAGCAGGTTGAATTCAAACATCAAATTTTGATATTAGAAATCTGCTAATTCTATAACGATAAATACAAGCACGGTAAAAATATATAACCTTGAACTGCAACATCATTGTCCATTAAGCAGAAATAATTCAGAAATCAATCTTTGATATAGTAAACATACCAAATATATCCGGTTTCGTTTTTATTACAATTATTGGAACTAATATTGTTACTAGCTATTGTAACCTCTTTAATTTTACTCTGTAACCGTTCATTACTCTGTAAATTACAGTTTGTCGAAAGAAAATATTATACTTAGTGCTAAACAATAGTATTATATGACATACTAGGTGGTTCAGGTACTAGCGCAATACTAAGAACTTACTATGATAAGAAAAAATGTATGTTCATAAATGCATATAAAACAGTCAAACTGCTTAAAGAGCTTGCGCTTTGAATGTTGTCTTTGATTTAATACGTTATTAATATAGAGGAAAAAAGGTATCTGCTTTGTTATCTGTACCTATATTTAAGCCTTTCTTGAGTTTTACGCATCTGATGAAGTAATCTACGACATCTGTATCAAATTTAAAAGAAATAAAAAATCTCTAAACCAACGCCATCTATGTTACGCGCTGTGAACTAAAAATGGTTAATAAATTACTGCTATGATTTTTTATGATGTAAATTGTATTCAAACGTGATAGAAAGCAATTAAAGCAACGTGATTGGATTTATATAAAGAACCTTAAAAATAAACTGGCCATGTACGATAACCCCCCTACACTTCCTGCGGATCATTTGGTGGGAAGTGTCTGTCTGTTACGATTGTTTGTTTGTCGAGTCACGTCCCCAAGTTAGAGATACCCTTTATACTTGTCTTTTTTGTCTTTTTGTAGAGAAAATTTCGTTAGGGACGTTGAAAATTTGAGATGGGAAAAGCCCTTGAATTCCCGTCATCGTCATCGAATTTTTCCCATCAGGTATATGTATACTGTGTGTATATGCGTTCTTTTTGGGTGAACAAAATAAATAAATATACAGGTTCACTGGACACTTACGATACTCGAGAACCTAATATTTGATGATCATACATATATGACGATAACATATAATTTAAATAATAATTAACTACTTAGTGAGATTAAGAGAAACTAAACTAATTATGTACGGAACGCATGGACATACTAACGTGGACGCACGTTCATGGTTTTCCCTTCACACTTTGGTCCTGGCTTAAGACAGGCGAAAATACCTATTTCACTCATCACTTATTTGTTGTACTTACACAGTATAGCCAAAAATGAAGTGAATTATTAATTTCTTTTTTATTGCTGACTGACAGACGTCATTAAATCTTTTTATAACTAACCAGTTTTTTTACGCTAGATAGTGCATTTACGTTAGTTCTATAATATGGTATATATGATACTATATATAATATTATAAAATAATATTAATGCGTTATAAAAGTACCGTGCTAAATGGGGGATTACAGTACTGCTATGTATATGATTGTTAGGCATGAAGCGATGCTTATGACAGGTTATCGTACACCACATGAATTGACAAGCACCAGTTATGTTTCGGTGGAACGTTTCGTGAATTTTGAACGTGATCAAAGGTGCCGCCGTCGCGTTTGTGTATTGGTCGTTGAAACAATGCCACAGACAGACAACGTGCACGCGGACAGGCCGCAGTTAAAATTTTCCTGTTTTTTCGTTTGTGGCTTGAAAACATTCAGCATTTATTTATGACTAACGGACCGCCTCGGCTTTGCACGGCTACGAGTATTTACAATATCGAAGTTTTGATACGGATTCCTGATTTGTTTGAAAATATTCTATCGCCTTTGTTTATGTATACTCGACCAAGAAAGTGCTTTACCATCTTGGATGACAGCTCCAACTTAAAGAAAATTTTGTTAAGGGTTATTGTTAGAAATTAACGTAATGCATAACAAGCGAAAATGATCCTTATAACTTATTGACGTGCAAACGACATTCGGCCTTACCTTGGCAAACTAATTTCTTGGTCGACTATACCTATATCTATACTAATATAGTATATGCTTAAGAGTTTGTTTATTTACTTGAACGCGATAATCTCAGAAACTACTGGTCCGATTTGAAAAGTTCTTGCAATGTTAGATAGCCCATTTATCGAGGAAGACTATAGGCTATATATGATCACGCTAAAATTTAATTATTATTTTTTACCTAATTTTACGCAGGCGAAGTCGCGAGAACAGCTGGTATAATATAAATTAATCGTGTTTGGGCCCATTTCTTTTGTCTTCGCAAACACTCTTGTGTTCCACTACTAGGGAGTTGGTCGGATGATGGAGTTAGAAGGAGATTGTAAGA